>OZ024748.1:36531797-36556797 GCA_964016885.1 Eledone cirrhosa | reverse complement strand
CTATATATATACATATATCTTTTCTATTTGGTTATATATATCTTCTTCTTCTTCTTCTTCTTCTTCTTCTTCTTCTTCTTCTTCTTCTTCTTCTTCTTCTTCTTCTTCTTCTTCTTCTTCTTCTTCTTCTTCTTCTTCTTCTTCTTCTTCTTCTTCTTCTTCTTCTTCTTCTTCTTCCTGAGTGAGTGAGTGAGTCGCAGGGGCAGAGCCATCAAACACTCCCCCCATGATAAATATATTTTATGTATGTTTACATGATGTTTTCTCTCCATTTTTTAGGGAAATGCCGTTGACTTACCAAAGCGATGTGAGTGGTGTTCTTTCATTCCTTACTAGCATCTTTCCATCTTTTCTATCTGTAGTCTCTTTAATCTGATGCTCAAACATGGCTACACGTTAATCACTGTAAAAATGAGTGGAAGAATATCTCTTTCTATTGATATATCTATATATAAGTAGGTAATGGTGGAGAGAATCGTTTGTTGGATTTGTCGCATCTCAATGATCGAACGTGTAGTCTACTCGTCGTCGTGATCGACCAGATCCATTCCAGAAATCAGCTCAATATTTGTTCTATAGTTTATAGTACTATATCATATTCCTACATGGTGTCATTGGAGGTGTTATATCTCCAGTTAATTTGTGTGGCTTAGTATTCTCATTGACAATACTAAGCCACACAAATTAGAGTTGACAATTTGTCAGCTCTAATTTTCAGCAGACTAAGATATATTCCCACTTTGGCAAGTTTGTATCCTTACTATATAAAAGCCGTTCCCTACTTCCGCGGAGGTTCTGCACTCATCCCTCATAAAACAAGTGATCTTTTTCTTTAGGTTCTTCATACCTTTTTAACATTTTCCCGCCAAAATATTTTTCCTATCATCAAAGTAACCAATTAGACACGGGAAATAACTGGAAGTTTTTTTTAGGAGTTACCTGCTCTTACACCTTGTGTGTCTCTTTAATTAATAGAAAACTTGTGATCTGCTTCAGAATGACTTAGGAAATATTTGTAAAATTTGTTATGGTGCTCAACCCAGGAAATAACAATAAATCGTTTAGGTCGAGGGATGTCAACTGAAGGTCGAGGGCCGTTTAAATACCCGTAATCCAGGGGTCTCAACAAACTTTTTAAGCTACTGACACCTTTGTATATTTTTTGAGACTTTCATCAAACTCAGTTCGAATCTAACTGTTGAAACGGCAGGTGCTCAGCCGTCGGGGCTACAAGTCCTTCATACACACATATATATATGTGTGTGTGTGTGTGTGTGTGTGTGTGTGTGTGTGTGTGTGTGTGTGTGTGTGTGTGTGTGTGTGTGTGTGTGTGTGTGTGTGTGTGTGTGTGTCTATCTGTCTGTCTGACTGTGTATACAATTTGCAGTTTATTGTATTGAGTTATATATATTCATTTCTTATACGAATGCCTGGTTTTAGTCCCCAAAAGATCAATCGAATTCTCTCCGTACCCCTAACCCCGGGCTAGTCCCAACGATTATACTGTACCCAGAGAATATAATTATCTTCATTATCTTTGTTCTTCTCCCTCAACACTAAATTCTTATTGTCTTTTCAGCTTTACCCCACAGATGAGAGAAATGAGGTGAGTGTATGTAACTACAATTGTGTGTTTCTCTCTATATCTCTTTTTAATGCTGTATTATATTATTCTAAATTTGTAAACTAATTCACCTCTAGTATATAGAGGAGCCAGAACCAAATGGGAAAAAATGGTAAATAATTATACAAATGGGACCTGCCCCTTGTATAGGAGCAAATTTTGGAATAGAATAGAAAGAACTAGGAACAAGGCTAATAGAATAAACTCATGGTATGATAGCAATAAATACTAGAGTGTAATGTTCATCAATAAAACCCCTAGAGGTAAATTAGCTTACAAATTTAGAAGGGCCCTAGATAAACATAAACTTAATATTAAGATAGTAGAAAGACCAGGTACCTCCATAAAAACACATATTAGCAATACATACCCTTTTCAAAGATCTCCCTGTATAGATAAGAAATGCATAATCTGTAAACTAAGCCACCATATTAACTGTAAAACTAGAAATGTAGTATATAGCATAAGATGTACTGAAGGACAATGTAAAGATAAGAATATAGTGTACATAGGTGAGACAGCTCGTAGTATAGGAGAACGGTTAAATGAACACTGGCGAGAACTTCAATATAAAAAAGAATCATCAATACTCCACCAACATGCTAAAATAGAACATAAGGGCAAATTAGAGAACATAGAAATAAAAATAGAATCTACACACAGAAAAGACGCAATGTTTAGACAAATCACAGAGGCAATAAACATAAATGAAATCCAACCAAAATTAAATAGAAAACATGAATGGAATAGCAACATCACAACCTACAATTAAGGACAAAATGAAAACACACACACATAGAGCAAACAACCAACCAGTAACATGTAAATAAACAAATAAATAAACAAATATAAACACACACAGACACCCGGATGTAACACATGCGCAAACTAAGCACACAACACACACAAAAACAAGATGGCGTAGGACAGAACAAAGGAGAGCACAAAAACAAAGAAAAGAATCCCCAGTCACTGAAGTGGTCACATAATGTGTGACGAAAGAACTTTGACAATATATGAACAACCGTCCGGTTATGAAACCAACCAACCAACCGGAAATTTATAAATTTAATTTCTAATAAATTGGAGTGAAAGCAACTGGTACGTGTGTTTCTTATTGGCAACATGACCCTCCCAAAGCATAACAATATATATATATATATATATATATATGTATGAATGTATATATGTGTGTGTGTGTATATATATAAGTATATATATGTATATATATATATATATATAAATATGTATGTATATATATATATAGGTATGTATATTTATATATGTATGTATATATGTATATTTATATATGTATGTATATATGTATATATATATGTATGTATATATGTATATATATATATATATATATATATATATATATATATATATGTGTATATGAATGTATGTATGTATGTGTGTATATATATATATATATATATATATATAGAATATATGTATATTTATATATGCATGTATATGTATGTATATATGTATAGGAATGTATGTATGTTTATATATATATATAATAAAATAAAACAAGGACGAATGGTTACTCCTTCATTACGTTTATTGGTTGGTGACGCGCGTTTCGCCACCGATCAGCTCAAGGTTCAATCTGTATCGATCTAGCCCGATCTAGTGGGGCTAGATCGATACAGATTGAACCTTGAGTTGATCGGTGGCGAAACGCGCGTCACCAACCAATAAACGTAATGAAGGAGTAACCACTCGTCCTTGTTTTATTTTATTATACTACACTCTGTCTAGCTCTACACCTCGATACATTAGTGAACCTAAACATCGAGTGCTCACCCGAGTGAACCTACAGTAACTCCACGTTTCACTCCCTGGATATATATATATATATATATATATATATATATATATATATATATATATATATATATATCACCAAACACCACCATCATCATCAACATCACCACCATCAGCACAACCATCACCCTTACAACCACCAGCTTCACTACCTCCATCACCACAATCACCAGCTCCACCACCACCATTACCACCATCACCAGTAACACCACCGCCACCACAACCAGCACTTTCCAGAATTAAGACATATTCTTTTGCTTTCTTACTATTTCAGAATGCAGGGAATAATATATTAAGACCAATTCGACTAAACGTAAGTATGATATAACAATTCTGAATATATTAACTGATGATGTAACAACCCGCTCCACTACCTCAAATTATACACATTCACATTGCAACCAGTGATGTTCCAGACACCGTGGAAACCCTCAATGCTGTCTCTCCACTTGCTAGACATGGTCCACAAATATCCCTCAGATAACTCTACAGTAAATATATAAAAAAAAACAAACAGAAAGGCATACCCGCACTGTTACTATGAAAGTTAACATATTCATAGCGAAACTTGTGTATGTTTATTATACACAAACATATCGTATATGTCTTCATATACACTTCTATTATATACATTTTCTAAGCATACATATATAGATATGTATGTATGTGTATATATATATAACAGACTGTTGTAGTTCGCTTGAAGAATTGTTGAATATGAAACAAATTTAAATAATTTTGAAAACCATGCAGTGCACTAGAAAGTAAATGTAAATTGCTAAGATAACAACAGAATCTTACCTTAACAAATTTAATTTAAATCTGCTCCAAACAAGTCCGATCCTTTAAGTCTCTTATAGGGACAATCCCTTGATAATATTGTTTTTTTTTTAATTTGGGATTATTAAATTTGCTAAGGTAAGATACTTTTGTTAGCTTAGCAACTTTAATTTTCTTTCTGGTCCATTGTATGGTTTTTAATATTATTTAAATACACACACACACACACACACACACACACACACACATATATATATATATATATATATATATATATATATATACAATATTAAATAAATGGAAGCTATATTTATAAAACCATATTTATTTCATTATATATATTTCAGGGATATCATATTAACAATATGCTATGCCTTCCTCAGACAAAATACAATATAAACAGTTTTATAGATAAATAGATTCGACATACCGTAACAACATCGACTTGTATTTGAAAAGTTGAATTGGCAGTGAAAAAATTGTACACAGAGAGAAAGAAAGAGAGAGAAAAAAAGAGAGAAAAAAAGGAAAGAAAGACAGAAAACGAAGAAAAAGAAAAAAGAAGAAATGCATGGAACAAAATAGAGAGATGGAAAGATAGATAAAGAGAAGAACTTCATGTAAAGAAACAGAGAGATATATATATATAGAGAGAGAGAGGAAATAGAGATAGATATATATATAGAAAACTAGGTAGTGGGACGTCCGTTGAGTAAACGTATCAATGATACATTTATTTATTTATTTATTTATTTAGCTCTAGTATTAATGTAAGGGAGATATATGTGGTTAGGATATAAACCAGCTGTTATATAGAGAGAAAAATTAAAAATAACCAGACATAGGCGAGGCATAAAAACCCTATGTTTTAATGTATAAAAACCAGCCACTATATTGTAAATATCAGTATTCCTGAATGAGACATGTATGCATAATGTGTGAAAAGTAATGATCTTATGTTTAGTTTTTTTTAAAAATTCATATGTTTATGTGATAACTACAAACATCTATGTGAATTTACATGATCAACTCTACAAACCCTAAATTCACGGAAAACATTCTCATTGTGCTATAAAAATTTAAGTATACATATATGTGTATATATATACACACAAATATATATAGAGTCAATATTACTACTATTCCTGTCTTTACTCTACAAGATTATCTATCAAGCAGAAATAGAGAACAGATTTCAATATACTTATAAAAATATATATCAGAAACAAAAAATAACAATAATAATAATAATAATAAGTAATAATAAAATAGAAAACTAAAAAATATTACGAAAGAATATTACATATTAAAAATATTACATATTAAAAATATTAAAAATAAAAATATTAGAAAATACTACAATAATAAAAATAAACCACAAAGATCAACCCTTCAAAATTAATTGACAATATATTGCCAAGTTCATTATAAGCATCAGAGTCGAAAAACAGATAAAGCCAAAATTATTTATCAAATCGCATCTAGCAAAGATCATTTCAAAAAGTTTAGGATGCCCATTTGGTCTACATGTGTTCTTATATTTAATATAGAAGTTTATCTAGTGTAACGTTTATTCGAAATATTTGGAGCATCAACTTTTAGGGTAGCTTAATTTTTCATGAAGAATGTTTAAATAAAAATAAAAATAAAAATAAAAAGAATAAAAAGAAGAAATCAAAGATTTATCGGCTAGTTTCCCATATAATTATAAATCAAACTAAATATACTACATTTTAAATTTAAATTTATATTTAAACGTTGAGTTTAATCTATGTTTGCAGCAACTGAATAAATTTGTCCGTAGATTAAGGGAATTTTTAGATTTTAGTATAAAGAATATCTCCTCTGCGCAGAGGTCACATGTCTCAGAGGATGAATTAAAAGGAATCCCTCTTGAGACTATATTCCAAGCCGTCGAATATCTAACGTTATCTAGCTTAAGTTGCCAGAGTACGCCTGATAGTGCCGTTGAAGATTTTTTGCTTGGATCTGTGAAAGAATTCTTGTGGTTATTATAGCGAAGTTTAAATTCCGTCGATGTGGAACCGACGTAGTTAAAAGAATTAGAGTCAGTTTTAACATTACAATTGTATACTATATTTTTAACTAAGCAGTTGTTATTTAACGGACATTTAGATCTATCTCTACAGTTACATTTGTTAACTTGTATATTATTTATGCTATTATCACTAGGTTTTAAGTTCCTATTATTTATTCTATTAATATTTTGTGCTAAATTTTTGGTGGATGAGTAGTAAACTCTGTTCAAAAACGTATCTCTAGGATCTCGTCGAATAGAAAGATTTTCGACGAAAAAGCCCAATACTACAATGAAGCATTAGCTAGAGCAGGATATGCTGATAAGATTATGTACATAGATAATGATAGACAAACTAAACAAAATAACAACTATTTTAATTACGGCAACAACCTTAACAACTATAATAGAAAGCATTACAATAATTCCAAAGGCCAAAAAAGAAATAGAACTAGGAACATAATTTGGTTCGCCCCCCTTTCTCACTAAACATTAAAACCCACATCGCTAAACTATTTTTTAAAGCTCTTGATAATCGCTTCCCTAGAACACATAGGTATCACTCAATTTTCAATAGACATACAATAAAATTAACCTACTCATCCACCAAAAATTTAGCACAAAATATTAATAGAATAAATAATAGGAACTTAAAACCTAGTGATAATAGCATAAATAATATACAAGTTAACAAATGTAACTGTAGAGATAGATCTAAATGTCCGTTAAATAACAACTGCTTAGTTAAAAATATAGTATACAATTGTAATGTTAAAACTGACTCTAATTCTTTTAACTACGTCGGTTCCACATCGACGGAATTTAAACTTCGCTATAATAACCACAAGAATTCTTTCACAGATCCAAGCAAAAAATCTTCAACGGCACTATCAGGCGTACTCTGGCAACTTAAGCTAGATAACGTTAGATATTCGACGGCTTGGAATATAGTCTCAAGAGGGATTCCTTTTAATTCATCCTCTGAGACATGTGACCTCTGCGCAGAGGAGATATTCTTTATACTAAAATCTAAAAATTCCCTTAATCTACGGACAAATTTATTCAGTTGCTGCAAACATAGATTAAACTCAACGTTTAAATATAAATTTAAATTTAAAATGTAGTATATTTAGTTTGATTTATAATTATATGGCAAACTAGCCGAAAAATCTTTGATTTCTTCTTTTTATTCTTTTTATTTTTATTTTTATTTTTATTTAAACATTCCTCATGAAAAATTAAGCTACCCTAAAAGTTGATGCTCCAAATATTTCGAATAAACGTTACACTAGATAAACTTCTATATTAAATATAAGAACACATGTAGACCAAATGGGCATCCTAAACTTTTTGAAATGATCTTTGCTAGATGCGATTTGATAAATAATTTTGGCTTTATCTGTTTTTCGACTCTGATGCTTATAATGAACTTGGCAATATATTGTCAATTAATTTTGAAGGGTTGATCTTTGTGGTTTATTTTTATTATTGTAGTATTTTCTAATATTTTTATTTTTAATATTTTTAATATGTAATATTTTTAATATGTAATATTCTTTCGTAATATTTTTTTAGTTTTCTATTTTATTATTACTTATTATTATTATTATTATTGTTATTTTTTGTTTCTGATATATATTTTTATAAGTATATTGAAATCTGTTCTCTATTTCTGCTTGATAGATAATCTTGTAGAGTAAAGACAGGAATAGTAGTAATATTGACTCTATATATATTTGTGTGTATATATATACACATATATGTATACTTAAATTTTTATAGCACAATGAGAATGTTTTCCGTGAATTTAGGGTTTGCAGAGTTGATCATGTAAATTCACATAGATGTTTGTAGTTATCACATAAACATATGAATTTTTAAAAAAAACTAAACATAAGATCATTACTTTTCACACATTATGCATACATGTCTCATTCAGGAATACTGATATTTACAATATAGTGGCTGGTTTTTATACATTAAAACATAGGGTTTTTATGCCTCGCCTATGTCTGGTTATTTTTAATTTTTCTCTCTATATAACAGCTGGTTTATATCCTAACCACATATATCTCCCTTACATTAATACTAGAGCTAAATAAATAAATAAATAAATAAATGTATCATTGATACGTTTACTCAACGGACGTCCCACTACCTAGTTTTCTATATATATCTATCTCTATTTCCTCTCTCTCTCTCTCTATATATATATATATATCTCTGTTTCTTTACATGAAGTTCTTCTCTTTATCTATCTTTCCATCTCTCTATTTTGTTCCATGCATTTCTTCTTTTTTCTTTTTCTTCGTTTTCTGTCTTTCTTTCCTTTTTTTTCTCTCTTATTTTCTCTCTTTTTTCTCTCTCTTTCTTTATCTCTGTGTACAATTTTTTCACTGCCAATTCAACTTTTCAAATACAAGTCGATGTTGTTACGGTATGTCGAATCTATTTATCTATAAAACTGTTTATATTGTATTTTGTCTGAGGAAGGCATAGCATATTGTTAATATGATATCCCTGAAATATATATAATGAAATAAATATGGTTTTATAAATATAGTTTCCATTTATTTAATATTGTAAATATACTCCAAATACTTGTCGAGTGATTTTATATCAGTTATAAATATTTACTAGTTGTAACCCAACAATTTAAATATAACTTTCCATGTATATATATATATATATATATATATATTTAAAAACAACAGGCCGGACTGGAAACATTCCTTAAAGTGTTAATGTTGCGAAAACACTATACGTATTTCAATGGCCTAGTTACACCATCTCATCATTGTTAACCACACAAACGAGAGAGAGAGAGAAAGAGAGAGAATATGACGGAAAAATGACATCGTTGACAGATAACATTTTGTTTTCTTACATTTTTATACCAGGAATTTTCAATAAATCAATTTTAGAATGTTTGTGACAGGAGGTAGCGTGTGTGTGTGACAGACTGACGTAAGACTTGTACAGTTATTATAATATAATTTCTTTTTTTTTTCTTTTAATTCAGTTGCAGCGAAATCGCATGCGAAGATTAACAGCAAATATAGATATATTTGATATACCAAATACAAATTGTAATTACTAACTCCTACAAGATCAGTTTTTTTTCTCTTTTTCAAACGTATGAAGAGATCTCATTTACAATAGCGAGATATACAGTGTAGAACTATAATAAGAAGAGCATCGGTTTAAAATTGTCGCGTTGCTTCACACCAGTTATTACCCTAATCGATGGTGATGCTCATCCATTACTTAGCATTAAACATTCCATATTGACCTGAATGCTGCGAGTGACGACAAGACATGTTTCTGATATGACAAGTTTATAAAGTATTTTCCACAATATGTCACGATATATGCTATCAGTTTGTTTTGCGGTATATGATGTCAAAAATTTTAGATGGTAAAACAAAAGACGTAGCGGCATATTGTGTTCCTTGATCATTTAGTGCCATTTCTCCCACCTCCAGTCTTCCTTTATTTATACTGTGTCTACTATTGGAACATTAGTTCCGACCCTGTGATAAAGAACCGAAACTCAACAGTACAAGATACACTATGTAGTCGTAATAAAATAAATATATATATATATCAGGATTAAATCAGTATTAAACTAATTAGACCATTATCCAACAAAGTACTCGATACTTGGTATAGTAGAGTGTGACTATATTAGAAAGAGTCGGTGACCGACGGCTGAGCTCTTCCCTTTTCGACAGAGGCAATTCCAGACTTTGAAACGGCAAGAGCTCAGTCGTCGGACCCCGACTCTTTCAAATATATATATATATATATATATATATATATATATATACAATGATATTAAATAAATGGAAACTATATTTATAAAACCATATTTATTCTATTATATATATTTCAAGGGTACCAAAGTTTTTTGGTACGCTCTCATCAGATAAAATACAAAGTTTGTTTTATAAATATTGACATAACCAAGAAAAAATACCTTAACGGTTCAAGTTTTTCCTGGATATATATATGTGTGTGTAAGTGTGTGTGTGTATAGTATGACGTACATGTGTATTATTTCTTGATAATCGACAAATCTAAACTACTATAATAAAGGAAGGTCTGCAGGACTACGTACTGTTTATTTTTTTTATTCCCTTAGTAAAATAAGTTGGATTACTTTGAATAAATAATTGTTTCTACGTTAGGCACAAGGCCAGCAATTACCAAGTGTATTACTGGTACTTTATTTTATCGACCCCGTAAGGATGAAAGGCAAAGTTAACCACGGCGGGATTTGAACTCAGAATGGCAAGGGCCGTAACTCTATGCGCCAAATAATGAATTAATATTACAAATATTCGTAAACAAAAATAATTTCGTAAAAATAAATAATTTAAAATTGACTTCTTTTCAAAGTTGCACTTCCGGTATATCGTTGCCACCACCACCACCACCACTTCAACTACCATATATATAGAAAGAGAGAGTATGTGATGTCAACACTTCCGGTGGCGATCACTTAAATAAACATACTAATTTTCTGTCACTAATTTTCTCCTAATATCGTCTTTTTTTAATGTATCATGGATTACGTTACTGATTACCTAAGACAGTGTAACAACGTCTTCGTTCAATTTCTGTTTATATTGAGAATTACGATTTTATTTGATGTATCATTCTACATGTATATATGCTTGCGTGTAATATCAATACACACACTACACATGCTAGCAGATAACCACTCGAAGGGTGGTTTTTCTGCTAGTATATATAATTGTTTCTACTTTAGGCACAAGGACAGCAATTACCAGTGCATTACTGGTACTTTATTTTATCGACCCCGTAAGGATGAAAGGCAAAGTCAACCTCGGCGGGATTTGAACTCAGATGGTAAAGGGACGTAACTATGCTGGAAAGCATGGCGTCCGACCCTCTACCGATACTGCCAATCCACTATAATATTAATTAAGTTGGACTTGCTTAAGGGACCTAACGATGAGCTATTTTTAGTACTCCTTTTGGACTGCATGTGCCAGACAATACGATCGGTATTTTGTGTATTAGTCAAAATAATAATTATATATATATGTGTGTGTGTCGTGAGTGAATATATCGTGGTGATGATAAGATTTATTTTTCGCAAAGAATATGGTTTTCCGATATGAGAATTGTGTGGTTTACAATTAAATGTTTGTAGCAAACCAGAGTTATTGTTGAAAGACAGAAATAAAGGTCTTTAAAAAAATTAAAAAAAGATAGTAGTATTCGTTGATTTTGAAAAGCAATGGATAAGATGCTTCAATCGCCTTATGTAATTGAAATTATATTACAATTATTGTATATGTTGTTTTTCTCTTCAAAATCATTCATTAAAATAAAAAAAAAATAAAAAAATGGCAAATGTTCTAAAGTGGTTTCATTTATTATTCACATAAGCGTGTATTACCTACAGTAACTTGACGTTACACTCCCTGGATATCTATATATATATATATATATTATACTGAAGTAAAAGTTAAGAGGAAATATCCAAGAGTAAGAGCACTCAGTCCATAAGACGAGTTTAGTATAAATAATTACAACAGTGACATAAACAGGTACTATTATATCGATGAAATTGGTGAATGAAGGCGGTGAACAGGTACTATTATATCGATGAAATTGGTGAATGAAGGCGGTGAATTGGCAGTATCGGTAGAGGGTTGGACGCCATGCTTTCTAGCATAGTTACGTCCCTTTAAAGTCTGAGTTCAAATCCCGCCGAGGTTAACTTTGCCTTTCATCCTTACGGGGTCGATAAAATAAAGTACCAGTAATGTACTGGCTTATTGCTGGCCTTGTGCCTAAAGTAGAAACAATTATATCGATGAAATTATTTTTCTTTTCAAGACATTACATGCCCGTACAAAATTGTACTGATTGACATTCTTTAAGAACATGAAAGCAATAACGAAATGACTTGGCTGTGTTTAAGTTCTCTTAAGTTCAGGGTTCAGTCCCGTTGCTCGACACCTTGTGCTAACCCCTGGTTGACCAATATCTTTTCAGTGGAATTGGGTAAATGGAAACTACAAAAATGGTACCTCGTGGTTGGTGCAGGAACGGAAAGAAATAGTTCAATGAAAAATACAAGAAAGCCAGATTCCAATATATTCCTTTAATGTTCCACAATTACATAATACATATTTCTGTGGTCGGCTGACGTCATCAGACCAAGCAGCATGACATTCGGTGACGCCATTAGATGTAATGAACATAAAAGTTTTAGTTAAGTTATCCCTATTTGGTTACAGCAAAATATAAACAAAGAATTAATGTGGCGGCAGCCCGGCTAGTCGATATAATAAAGAACCAATATGTAGGAACCTTTTTCTCATTCAATGCTGTTTCTTTACTTTGATGAAATAAAATCGTATACATGAAAAGGAGTATCAATTCTTTTTGTAAATAAAATAAAATATTTGTTTATTATGTGCTAAATGTAGGGGGCCAATTGAGGCTTTAGAACGTCTGATAGAATACTTGGTAATAGTTTCAGCTCTCTGCTCTGTTAGCATTGCCTTTCATCCTTACGGGGTCGATAACATAAAGTACCAGTCACGTACTTACTCGATTTAATCGACTTTCCCGCCCCCAAAATTGCTGGCCTTGTGCCCTATAATAGAAATCATTATTTTCTATTTAAGGGCGGTGAATTGGCAGTGTCGGTAGAGCGTTGGACAGCATGCTTTACAGCATAGAGTTAAGATCCTTTACGTTCTGAGTTCAAATACCGACGAGGTTAGCTTTGCCTTTCATCCTTACGGGGTCGATGAAATAAGGCACCAGTAATCGACTCCCCCCCCCCTCCAAATTGCTGACCTTGTGCCTAAAGTAGACACAATTATTTTCAAGTTATTCCGCAGGATGTCCAAAATATTCTGTGCCTCATCAAACAGGCTTGGTCGGCTTCGTCGCCAAAGGCACGTCACTGCAACAGGTTATACTTGGGTTATATGTTACCAGTAGTGCGTGAGAGCAAGCTCTCTCTCTCTCTCTCACACACACACACACATATATATATATATATATATATACAAAAGTTAGTACAGCATAATCGAAGCTCTGGTTGCAGCTAAGCTAACGATTGCAATCGGGATTTGCAGCTAAGCACTCAATAAGGTATTTTACCTTAGAGTTATAACATTACGTTTAGACAGCTTTGCAAATTGAAGACAGCGACCGATAAGCGAGCCACAGTGACCAAAGCAACGAAAAAAACTGACTCAGGGAAGAAAAAAAAATATATATACATACATAATAACTAGAGATTGATTAACATATAAATAAACATGAATAATCACAGGAGATCAATTTTACAAGTGTGTAACCATACATAGCTAGATAGGTAACTAAATAAAGTTGACCAGAACTTCAAAAATAGATACCTTATAATATGATTAATCTTCCCTGTATATATTCCATTAAAGAAATATATTTCACCAATTAATCAGATGGTAAACCACAGAAGTGGGGACTTGGATTTTCAACAAGGAAGAAGTTCCAGCAATCCGTGTTTACACTTCATGTTCACCTACTCGTTAGAATCTTAGAGCTTATTTTGCGGGTGATATGGCGCATGTCTTTCTGGCATGACACCCATAATTTTGATTTAGATTAAATTCATTTGATTTATCTTAATTTTGGATATAGATATATATGTATATACATATATATATAAAAAGTAAACAGAAATAACAAAGCAAACGATGCAATACAATGAAGAAACATATTAATTTAACACTTGAAATAAAAGGAAAAGAGTCTTAACGTTTCAGACACTAGTCCTCCATCAGAATGAGAAATAAAGATGAAATAGAAAAATAAAGAGAGAGAAGAGAAGAAAAGAAAAGGAAGGAATGGAAAATGTGAAAAAAAAACGTAAGTATATATATATGTATGTAAAAGGTAAACAGAAATAACAACATAATCGGTACAGTATATGGGAGGGATATATTAGGTTAACGCTTGATATAACAGGAAGAGGGTATAAACTTTCAGACGCTAGTAGTAACGCAACAGTTAGTCCACCATACCGAGAACAACTGTCTCACCTCATGCGGATCTTCAGCTCAGACTGAGGATCCGCACGGGGTGAGACAGTTGTTCTCGGTATGGTGGACTAACTGTTGCGTTACTACTTCTACAAAACTCGTCCCATGGACTGAGTACTCTACTACTACGAATATTACCTTCCAGTGTTCTACCTTTATATATATATATATATATATATATATATATATATATATATATATATATATATACTAGCAGAAGTACCCGGCGTTGCCCGGGTGTATGTCGACCTTTGCTCTGTTGTTAAAATGTATGAAAGTTACTTCCCGCGCATCACAGGTGCAACGTTGTTGTTGGGGTTCACACTGTTGGTGGTGTTGTTATTGTCTACACCAAAGGAGGTCATCATGAAACAGGAGTTGTATTTCCACGTGTTACGGCGGAACGTTGTCGCCGTAGTGTCGTCACCTGTAAGTAGATTCAGAAGAACGTCTGGCGGGTCAGCCAATGCCTCTAGTTGCACCTTACCTCCTGCACAACACATAGAAGGCGCCTCGCCTGGCCACTTCATTGCTTTGTAGGATGTACAGACATTATCCATTTTGCCAATGGAAACTGTAGGCAGAAGTCCGTAATCCTCAGAGGGGTTATATCTGAAGGCTGCTTTTACCCAGCCTGAGCTCTTGGCAGCAGTAGCTAATGTATGCCGAGAACGCTTAGCAGCAAGCCTGTTGTCTCTGTCTGCCGTGGACTCCTCTGCAAGCGCTTGTTGACGACGAAGGCGAACGCCAGCAAGCCTCGTCGTACGGTGACTCCTCCGCAAGCGCTTGTTGGCGAACATCAGCAAGGCTTGTCGTGACTCAACCAGCCGGGAAAGACGTCCATCAGCGAGTCGAGATTCGCGCTCAGCAGGTGTTTCCTAGAGAAAGTTAATTAATGCTACTGGTTAGTTATCTATTTGATATTATCTATCAAATCGCATCTAGCAAAGATCATTTCAAAAAGTTTAGGATGCCCATTTGGTCTACATGTGTTCTTATATTTAATATAGAAGTTTATCTAGTGTAACGTTTATTCGAAATATTTGGAGCATCAACTTTTAGGGTAGCTTAATTTTTCATGAAGAATGTTTAAATAAAAATAAAAATAAAAATAAAAAGAATAAAAAGAAGGAATCAATGTATTTTGTCTGAGGAAGGCATAGCATATTGTTAATATGATATCCCTGAAATATATATAATGAAATAAATATGGTTTTATAAATATAGTTTCCATTTATTTAATATTATATATATATATATATATATATATATTATATATATATATACATATATATATATATATATATATATATAATATATATATATATATATATATAATATATATATATAATATATATATATATATATATATATAATATATATATATAATATATATATATATATATATATATATATATATAATATATATATATATATATATATAATATATATATATATATATATATATATATATATATAATATATATATATATATATATATATATATATATATATATAATATATATATTTATATATATTATTCAGAATATTAATAAATGAAGACATTCAATAATCAAAATATATGTTTTTTTATATATATTTCGAAAGTACTGTGCTGTTTTTCAGTAAGTCCTCGTCAGATAAAATACATGAATTGATGTATGACATACCTCAACCGTATTGATGGTTCAATTCCAGTATCTGACGAGGACGTACTTAAAAAACAGCACAGTACCTTCGAAATATATATAATAAAACATATATTTTGATTATGTGAATGTCTTTGTAGAAAGAGTTGCCTCCCTTGTTATGACAATGACATCACCGCTCTCTAGACAGGAAGTAGCTGGAGTTACTTCCCGTTGGGGCGGCAGAACCCTTTTTGTCACTTCCGTCCTGGGACCCTATAAAAGGGATAGCTCAGGGCGATCTCACTCTCTTCTAACTAGCCTGGCCCTTCGGCCAGGGGTCTTCGGCCAGGGGCGTTCGCCGAGGCTCACACTTTGGCAACCCTAACATGGTCTCTATCGAGCTCACTTCAAAACGGTAACAAATAACTTTACTTCATTCTTTCATCTACTCTTGACATGTCAACAATTCTATTCTACATAACTTCAACTTGTTAATTAAACTTTATACACACAACCTAGCGGCTTGTTATATTCATACACACCAGTGTTATGTTATATCTTCATTTATTAATATTCTGAATAATATTAATAACTCCAGAAAACTTTTCTGTAAGAGTGCTTTTATAAAGGAATTTATTAGGTATTGACATATATTTCTGTAACAGACGGAATACCTATGTATCGCTGCTTGCGTAATCATATAATGTTAGCACGTATTCGATAGCAAATGTATAATCAGTTATCACTCCTTCAGAGATATTAGATAAATTGACATACCCTTAAAGAATGCGACCATTTCTGTTGGAAGCTCTCGGATAGTGGGGTTATTAAATTTATTTAGTCTATTATGCAAATTAGTGTCGGATATGTTTAAATCACATCTAGTTTAGAAAAATTCCTATATCTTAAACATAAAAAATCTTTTATTGTATGTATATATATGTATGTGTATATATATATATATGTATATATATATGTATATATATGTGTGTGTGTGTGTATATATATGAATATATATATACACACGCGATACATAGGTATTCCGTCTCTCTCTCTCTCTCTCTCTCTCTCTCTCTCTCTCTCTCTCTCTCTCTCTCTCTCTCTCTCTCTCTCTCGCTATATATATATATATATAGGGCGGTTTATTGGCAGTATCGGTAGAGGGTCGGGCGCCATGCTTTGGAGCATAGAGTTACCTCCCTTTATGATCTGAGTTCAAATCCCGCCGAGGTTAACTTTGCCTTTCATCCTTACGGGGTCGATAAAATAAAGTACCAGTAATGCACTAGGATAATTGCTGGCCCGGTGCCAAAAATAGAAACAGTTATATATATATATATACACACACACATATGTGTGTGTGAGTGTGTGTACGATCACGTCTGTATGTATATATGTGTGTGTGTGCTCTCAGGTGTGTCTGGGAAATTGGGAAAATGTGGTCACTTTTGTGTTTCTTTCTATTTTTGTTATTAATATAAACGAATCTTTACGACTTTTCAATTTTTCGACCAATGAAATCTCGTCTATAAACCGGAAAACCATTGTCAAACGTCTCGCCTACAATTTAGTCTTAGTTCATTTACTAGCAATACCTTGCAGAAAACAAGTCACTTTATTAAACAGCTCCTCTCTTATACAAATATTCATATTCATACGGTTACCACAACTTCAATATGGCCATGGCAAATGGTCATAAAGGTAGGTCTCTTGTTTGTTGTTGTTGTTCTTCTTCTTACTTTGAACGAATCACTCTATTATTCTTTTAAACGTTTTACAGTTTTCAATCAGACTGCGGCCATACTGGGGCATCGCCTTGAGTTAATCGATTTTATTGATTCTGTTTTTGTCGACGTGCATACACAAACGTAAACATAACCCCGAACACATGCTTTCACACACACACACACTGATATATATATACATATACACACATATATATGTGTGTGTATGTGTACACACATATATCCAGCCGGGACGATTACCGCGAAGCATTCTAGCGGTTCCTTCACTGCCTTCTCTCTCTTTTTCTGTCTCCCTCTCATGTATATATATATATATATGCACACTATAATATAATATAAACGACTAATTGCCATACACTCCCTATCAACTGAAATCCTATTATAAACCATTGGTCAGCCTGGGGATTTAGCGAAAGACCCTTGCCCAAATTTTCACGGAATACAAAACCCTAAAATATCCGAGCGAACTCCTTCAACACACACCCACGCCTACACTTATTATTTTTCTCTATTTAAATTATAATCTTGATATATTTCCCTATGTTCTCTAGTATAGTGTTGCCTAATATCTGGTCCCAAGCAATAGTGTTGCTATACTTTATGCCGCCAGTGGTGCTCCGCGAGTTTTACCGCTTCCCCTGTTCTTTATAAAAACCACAACATGATATACATACAACATGAGTAAAAAATTGGTGCCGCCTCCCCACGCAGAAAAGTATTGTCTGGAGTGGACCGTTCTACTCATCCACTCCATATTTGCTCCGCTATTATCTAAAGAACCCCAGAGTTATGCTAAAAATGTCTAATGTGCTACAAAATACAGAACCTTTCAATAAAACCTAACGTATCTGTCGTACGCAGTTATTGTTTTATAAGAAAAATGTGAAATTGTTCTCTTCATATCCTTTTCTAAATATCTGGCATTACTGGTACTTTATTTTATCAACCCCGTAAGGATGAAAGGCAAAGTTAACCTCGACGGGATTTGAACTCAGAACGTAAAGAGACGTAACCCTATGATTCAAAACATGGTGTCCGACTCTCTACCGATACTGCCAATCCACCGCAATATGAAAGAAAAGTTTCTTGGTTGGTTGGGTTTAACCACACACACACACACATCTAAAGAGAGAGAGATGGAGGGAGAGTGATAGGCCGTTAGACAGGGAGATACAATTAAAGTGTTAGAGAGAGAGAGAGAATGGCAACGAATACTGGTTTACACATACACGCGCATGAGGGAGTTAGAGGGGGAGAAAGAGAGAGTAAAAGAAACAGACATACTTTAAAAGAGAGGAAGAGTTACAGGAGTGAGAGAGAATATGTGACAAAGAGAGAGAAACACAGAAAGAGGAAAAGAGAAAGTAAGGCAGAGAGAGAAGTTTGGAGGGGAGTAGAAGAAATTGAAAGAGACGGCACATTGAGAGGGTGGCGGTAGAGAGAGAGAGAGAGTGGGGGTGTGAGTGGCGTCTCACAAAAGTCTCGAATCCTTAAACTATAGATCAAAGTATCAGTTGAATGTTTAACAATATTGAGTTAGCTTTTATAAAGTCGTTTTACACCAGTCTTTGATTTTACAGAACACAGAAAAAATTGATACTATTTGAGATTAATTTAGTGTCATATTGATTATTAACCTAATTCAAATGACAGAGTGTCAACCTATTATCTAAGACTGCTATTTGCATTTATTTCTATTTTTTATATTGCTTTGTATTGAATAGAATTAGAATTTAGCGTCGAGCATAGCTGTATACAGATATGTATTTGAATTTCGTATTTCTAAAGAAATACGGTATGTTTATAAATAAACATTTAGAAAGCCGTAGCTATGAATAAAACTGGTAGCTAACGCCGCCCAGTGGTGTCCAGCAGAAGCAAGGGGGACAATCGTCGATGCATTTCGAACTCAACTGGTTCTCGCCAGGACGATCTCTCCCGCTCTTGCAACTGCCGAACTTTGAAAACAGGCGAAAATGTATAGTTTTTTTTCGTCTGTGTAAATGTGGTGATTAATCTCATTTTCATATGAAGTTGTGTAAGTTGGCTCAACTTAATATAGAATAGAATTAGAATTAAGTTGAGCCAACTTATACAGCTTCATATGCAAATGAGATTAATCACCACATTTACACAGACGAAAAAAAAACTATACATTTTCGCCTGTTTTCAAAGTTCGATAGTTGCAAGGGAAGGGATCGTCCTGACGAGAACCAGTTGATTTCCCCCTTGTTTCTGCCGATACCGCTTGGTGGCGTTGGCTGCCAGTTTTATTCTAAATGTTTATTTATAAACATACCGCATTTCTTTAGAAATACGAAATTCAAATACATATTTGCTTTGTATTGTTTTACTTTTTTTTTCACGATATTTACCAAGGAAATTTATTTCATCATGACACTAAAACAGCGCTCATCTATTTGAGTTACAATGTCCGTAAAACTGTTGAAATCTTCAAGCGGAAGAGAAACTCACGAAGAATATTAGAAAAAGACTTGGGAATAAAGAAACAAATCAACATTGTTACATTTAGCAGAATATGAGGCGGGAAACTGAAAGGTTGAGACAGCAAGAAAGACAATCGCAACTTTCTGAAAGTGAACAGAACTTGAGATGGGAAACAGAAAGATTAAGGCAAGAAGAAAGACAATCGCAACAAACAGAGGCTGAATATGAAAATCGCTGAGAGGAAATGAGTGTTGCGATGCAAACACAATGAACACAAAGGACTCTTCAAGGCAGAATAGCCAATACATTTTTTCTTCTACCGCTCTTCTCTTATAAACTGTTCACACGGTACCTCAACTAGTAATAATAAAATGCGTGTGTTGTTGTAAATTTGACACAGATCTAATACCTTTTTAGAACAACAACAAACCTGATACTGTTGTATAACATAATCTACATGATTGTTATAGCTGTCACCTCAAATGGATTCATTGTTGATGGGGTCACTCTTCATCGAACACACTTCTATTTCCTCTAAAAGCTATTAGGTTTTCTTTACAGATGTGATACAAATATCCTGTAAGTGTACAGGTGAAGCTTTAGAACAACAAAGCTCACCAATAGCCATAATAAAGGATATTTAATTGCAAACAACAAGGTTCTAAAAACCTTTGCTAAATACAAACTTGTCTAGAACAAGATTAGATCCCTATTACCTACGTTTTACTACATCCTATTTAGTACATTTCCTGTAGCATTTGAACTTTTCACACCCAATGGATTCAGTAATATTCAAAACAATCCCATTTTCTAAATTCCTTTCCTCCCTCCCCACTTTACCCTACTCTTAATCTCTACCTACTCCTTTTCTGTCCTTCTCTTTATACCTTCTCTACCCTCTTGACGATATATGGTAAACATCAAAACCTTCACCCATACCAATGGTCAAAGAATAATTGTTCCACATCACACAGATTGATAATGTGAAACTCTTTACCCCCCACTCCCTCTCCTCTCTACTATCACACTAACTGATGGTATTTTATTTTATTTTTAACTTATTTACATTTTCTTAAAATACTATTTCTGAATTCTACTGCGTAGTCACTTTCACTATAATAGGCTTTCTGATGAAATGTGATAAATAATTAAGTATTGCATATTATTGAACAATATATATTGTAGTCAGCATATGTAGCCAATTATAATAGACACAGAAACATATGTTAAAGTAAATAAATTCCTAATTCCCTTCACACTGACGTTTATACTTTTCTTGGTGCAATATTTGCTTATATATATATATATATAAGCAAATATAGGAGATGAATAAATTGGGTATAATATGAGTTTCTTACCAAATGTTAGGAAAGGGCACAAAGCATATTTTTTTAATTATATATATACAGTGGCGATGTATGTATGTATGTATGAAATAGTCGGGCTGGACACCCGATCGCGCGGTTAAACCACTGGGAGTGAAGGACTCCTAGCCTTTGTCAGGGCATTCTTCTAGGACACAGGTTCTCAATCCATTTAGGCCAAACGCCCCCCTTTTGTCCCTCGAAATCACGAAACGCCCCCCACCACCACCCTATTTTTCCATTTTTCAATATACTACTGATTTTTATATCAGTAGATTACTAAAAAATTGATTAACAATATTCCAAAGATGTGTGTATTATCTGATTATGTGTTGTATGTGGTCCTAGATGAGTGTATTACCTGATTATGTGTTGTATGTGGTCCTAGATGTGTGTGCTACTCGCTTCTGTTTTTTCTTTTCTTTTTTTTTATTTGTAATATTATTTATACAATAGGGAATAAAATAGATCTACATAGTGTTAACTCGTTGCGGTTGATTCAATAATTTCAGACATGAAATACATTGTTATCGGTGAAGGAAAGATAAGATTCTAACTGGCTGCGCTCAAAGTGTCCTTGACCCAGTTGACTGTGGATTTTTCCATTTTTAGGATCTCAATTACCGGTTAATGTCTAGGCACACCTGCACACCTGATCACAGCTGTGGTCAGACTATAGTTATGCTGTCTGCAAGCTCATTCAAATGCATTCACACTGGCTGTCTCAAAGACAAACAAATATGGCTTATAAAACTTACCAAAATAAAGAGCCTTCCAGCGCCCCCTAACACCCTCCCCCAGCTCCAAACGCCCCCCTAACGCGACCTTGCTCCCCCCCCTGGAGTTCCGAAACGCCCCCCGGGGGTGCATATGCCCCCCGTTTAGAACCTTTGTTCTAGGAGAAGGCAACTCAGGAAACTAGGATAACTCTGATATAAAACCTGCGACTCAGTAGTTACCGATGATGTTGATCTTTTCTTCTTTTCGGGTTATAGCTGCTGTCGCTCAAAGAGTAGGATTGGCTCAGTGCACAGTCTTTCCTCACTTAAAAAATATCTTCACGCACAGGCATTGCAAGATAGAATTAATTAATAATTATTAATAATGGTATATCGTGCAATGGCCATACTCGATAACGAGGAGACAGCCATCATGTATGTATGTATGTGCATGTGTTTGGATAAATGGTGGTGTCTGGGTTTCCCTGTTCACCCTTTTGGCCTCTATAAAAATATTTATTAAAAAAAAAAACGTGATTTTCCTTTTACCATAAACGTAGACTGTTTTCCTCTATGGCTGATATTTAAAGTAAAATGTTTATTTCTATTGCAGTAATGATCCTGTTTATTCACGAAAGTGATGGACAGGATTGGGCAGGGTATTTGAAGAATATGTTTGACAAACACTACAAAGTAAAAACGGATATTGTGTTGCAATCAAATGTGACAATATCAATGTTGCAAAACTACCTCGTGAAGGTCATTGTATTTACGCCATGTATGGAGAATAATATTCAGCAAATTTTTAAAGAAAACAATAGGATAAATGGTCACTATAACATCTTTTATTGTAACGTGACATCTATTGACTGTATTCTTAAAGATTTTAAGGAGCTTACTATTTCAAATGTGGTGGAACTGCAACAATGTCCAGAAAAGGTTCGGGAACTACTGTTATGCATCATCGAGGATTATGAATATTTTGCAGTCAATGAAAGTGAGGAAGATGATGTTGAAAATTACATTTCGATGGAAAATCAATTGTATTGTATTGACATTATACCTGAGATACTGTACCCGGTAAGTTTGTGCTTTTCATATCTATTCTGTCTTCTAAACACTTCTCCAAAAATAAGACACAGCACCGACTGGCAAACTCTGGTGGCAAAGCATGTTATGTAACGTGGTAATACATCTCAAGGACCCAATGCCTGTCCAATCTTTTTAACTTATACTCTCGGGTCCCAAATAATAGGAGGAGGTTCGGAATAAACGGGAAGTTGAACATTTGCTTGAATTCATATAAGTGGGAGGTGGGTAGACGGGGTGGGAATTGGTAATTGTATAGTGTATGTTCGTAAATATGGGATTTCTTCGGAAATATGTAAAACAAAATTATCATTAGATTCTCCAGCTGCTGTATCAATATGAATCAGAATAAAAGTTTGCAGGATTAGCAAAATTTAATATGCGAGTGGGGAAGTGGGGATGAGGAGATAATTATTCAAGACCTGGGAGTATTTGCAGGATTTATTCGGCAGATTGTGTGACCCATAAAGAGACTCTTTCATTGGACAGCTGTCTGCTCTCATACAATAGACTTTATTTCGGGAATTTGAAATTACCTTTTTATTATGTGCTCATTATGAGGACTGTGGAATGGTAGAATTGGTAGAGCATTGAAAGAAATGTCTCAAAATGTTTCTTCCGACTCTTTATGGTCTGAGTTCTAATAGCAACAAAGCCAACTTTATATTTTATCCTTCCAGGATCGATAAATTGAAATACTAGTCAAGTACTTGGGTTGATGAATTCGTTTTCCCCTCCTACCAAATTGCTGACCTTGTGCCTAAACAAGAATCCATCAACTGTTCATTGTTATTACTTCAACTGAAAATGCAATCTAATTTTTGTAGTTTTTATGGGGGGGGGGGTGAAAGGGGGAATCATTTCAACCTTTTTTTTTTCATAAAATGTCAATAAATATATCATTTTAAAATATTATAGGATCAATCGTTAGTATACATAATACTTAACAAAGCTGTGCAGGGTAAATTATACGTGGAAATTGATGGAGAGTGTCGGATAGACACGATCAAAATTACATCCAACATTGTCACAGCTGAAGTAGAAAGTAAGTAAATTTTTATGTTTTACATTAGTTTTTCTAACACCTCCTCCTACCAGATAGCTAAATGTAATTTTTGCTTCAAGATCATTCATCATCATCATTTCATTTTACGTCTGCTTTTTCCCTGCTTGCAAGGGTGGGACAGAAACTGATTCTGGCTTGATTTCTACAGCTGGATGCCCTTCCTAACACCAACCTCATTTTATAGTGAGTGCTGGGTGCTTTTTTGCCGTGGTACCTTCACGACCACTTTGCAGTGGAATAATAGGGACCCCAGTCCCTATCATCTCATTTCTACAGCTGAGTAAACTGGAGCAATGTGAAATAAAGTGTCTTGCGCAAGGAAACAACACATCACCCGGTCTGAGAATTGAACTCACAACCTTTCGATTGCAAGGCCAATGCTCTAACCACTAAGCCATGTGCCTCCATAATAAAACATAAGTGTGTGATTCAATCTTACTTATTTATTGAGAAATCTCAATTTTCATCCATTTATAATATGGATTTCCAATTTAGGGACAAGAACAAAAATAGAAAATTGGGTGGAAGGAAAAAATCAATTATCTTGATCCCTAATGCTTGGTCGTTACTTCATTTTATTGACCT
>OZ024748.1:36374297-36526797 GCA_964016885.1 Eledone cirrhosa | reverse complement strand
AATTTAAATTTCAAAATCCAAACCTGTTCCGTAGATAAGTTTAAACTTCAAAATCCAAATAAGTTTCGATAAATGAAAAAGTGAAAAAATACCATATTCAGATCTCCTCAGCAAGTACACTGAAGAATAGGTATGTTTCACTTCAAAATATTTAAGAAGACTGATCAACGCACATGGTTTCTCAGTGTCTAGCTGCCGCATACTCGTGCTGCTAGAAAGAACACCCGTTTTTATGGGGCTAAAATTAGCTCGACAGAAGGAGCCGTGATACTATGAATAAAGAGTTCTAAACTCAAACAGTCCTTTACAATGAAATAGCTCAAATAAAGAAGTATTTCTGAGCCGTGTAATACAAGTTAATATAAATTAATTTATATGATAAACACAAATACCAACATATAAGTGTTTGTATTGTAAATGACTAAGTTAGCTAGATTGAAAAATACTAATTATAATAATACAGTTTGCCTGTCTCGATTTAAAATAATAAATCAATAAAAACAAACCATACTGGCAAATGGCCGTGGTACTTGGACAAATTTAAATTTCAAAATCCAAACCTGTTCCGTAGATAAGTTTAAACTTCAAAATCCAAATAAGTTTCGATAAATGAAAAAATTACACGGCTCAGAAATACTTCTTTCTTTGAGCTATTTCATTGTAAAGGACTGTTTGAGTTTAGAACTCTTTATTCATAGTATCACGGCTCCTTCTGTCGAGCTAATTTTAGCCCCATAAAAACGGCTGTTATTTCTAGCAGCACGAGTATGCAGTAGCTAGACACTGAGAAACCATGTGCGTTAATCAGTCTTCTTAAATATTTTGAAGTGAAACATACCAATTTTTCAGGGTACTTGCTGAGGAGATCTGAATATGGTATTTTTTCACTTTTTCATTTATCGAAACTTATTTGGATTTTGAGGTTTAAACTTGTCTACGGAACAGGTTTGGATTTTGAAATTTAAATTTGTCCAAGTACCACGGCCATTTGCCAGTATGGTTTGTTTTTATTGATTTATTATTTTAAATCGAGACAGGCAAACTGTATTATTATAATTAGTATTTTTCAATCTAGCTAAGTTAGTCATTTACAATACAAACACTTATATGTTGGTATTTGTGTTTATCATATAAATTAATTTATATTAACTTGTATTACACGGCTCAGAAATACTTTTTTCTTTGAGCTATTTCATTGTAAAGGACTATTTGAGTTTAGAACTCTTTATTCATAGTATATATATATATATATATATATATATATGTATATATATGTATGTATATATATGTATGTATATATATATATATATATGTATGTCATCATCATCATCATCGTCACCGTTTTACGTCCGTTCTTCCACGCTAGCATGGGTTAGATGGGTTGTCTTGTTGTGGGCAGTGTCTGGTCGGCTGACCTTGTCTTGCTCATACGGGAACTGATTTTGCTTGATTTCTACAGCTGGATGCCCTTCCTAACACAAACTTCATTTACAGAGAGTGGTGGGTGCTTTGTTGACGTGGTACCTCCACGACCACTTTGCAGTGGAATAATAGGGACCCCAAGTCCAATGCTCTAACCACTAAGCCATATCGCCTTGATATGTATGTATGTATGCTGTATATGTATGTATGCTGTGAATGTATGTATGTATATGTATATTTTAACGATCGACTTTCGTCAAATCGGACCGAGGAAACAATGTTTCCGTTGGCCTTTCCACTTGCTAATACAATCTATCGGTCGCAACTCCAGGTAGAAGGCGCAACGTGAAATAAAGTGTCTTGCTCAAGGACATAACACATCGCCTGGTCCAGGAATCGAACTCACAACCTTACGATTGCGAATCCAATTCTCTAACCACTCAGCCACACTCCTTCACATGTATATGTATGTATATATAAATATATGTGTGTTTATGTGTACATGTATGCACACATAGTACATAGTTCACTTGCTAATGCTCAAATTATTTCATGTCCTTGAGTCTTCTCTTAAAAATTAACAATTTGATTTAGCAAGAAGAATGTCTATTGAATGCCTCATTGAACAATATAAAATATCATTAAAGTATTAGTGTGTCACTCAATAATTGTTTCTACTTTTGGCACAAGACCAGCAATTACCCAGTACATTACTGGTACTTTATTTTATTGACCCCCAGTCAATAATGTCAGTATTTTACATAAGTTTAATGTAGGTTGAACTTGCTTTCCTCAAACGTACCCATCGTTAAATAAGAATCACGAGGGTTATTTTGTGTTTTTACAACTTCCATTCATCGTTGATTATTTTGAAAATAACTTTTAAAACTTAAAAACCATGACAGACTGTGTGGCTGTGTTGTTGTTAACCTTATATTATAACTATGACAGACTGTGTGGTTGTGTTGTTAACCTTATATTATAACTATGACAGACTGTGTGGTTGTGTTGTTAACCTTATATTATAACTATGACAGACTGTGTGGTTGTGTTGTTAACCTTATATTATAACTATGACATACTGTGAGGTTGTGTTGTTAACCTTATACTATAACTATGACAGACTGTGAGGTTGTGTTGTTAACCTTATATTATAACTATGACAGACTGTGAGGTTGTGTTGTTAACCTTATATTATAACTATGACAGACTGTGAGGTTGTGTTGTTAACCTTATATTATAACTATGACAGACTGTGAGGTTGTGTTGTTAACCTTATATTATAACTATGACAGACTGTGAGGTTATGTTGTTAACCTTATATTATAACTATGACAGACGGAGAGGTTGTGTTGTTGTTAACCTTATATTATAACTATGACAGACTGTGAGGTTGTGTTGTTAACCTTATATCATAACTATGACAGACTGTGAGCTTGTTGTTAAACTTATATTATAACTATGACAGACTGTGTGGCTGTGTTGTTGTTAACCTTATATTATAACTATGACAGACTGTGAGGGTGTGTTGTTAACCTTATATTATAACTATGACAGACTGTGAGCTTGTGTTGTTAACCTTATATTATAACTATGACAGACTGTGAGCTTGTGTTGTTGTTAACCTTATATTATAACTATGACAGACTGTGAGGTTGTGTTGTTAACCTTATATGATAACTATGACAGACTGTGAGGTTGTGTTGTTAACCTTATATTATAACTATGACAGACTGTGTGGTTGTGTTGTTAACCTTATATTATAACTATGACAGACTGTGAGCTGGTGTTGTTGTTAACCTTATATTATAACTATGACAGACTGTGAGGTTGTGTTGTTAACCTTATATTATAACTGACAGACTGTGAGGTTGTGTTGTTAACCTTATATTATAACTATGACAGACTGTGAGGCTCTGTTGTTGTTAACCTTATATTATAACTATGACAGACTGTGAGGTTGTGTTGTTAACCTTATATTATAACTATGACAGACTGTGTGGTTGTGTTGTTAACCTTATATTAAAACTATGAAAGACTGTGAGGTTGTGTTGTTAACCTTATATTATAACAATGACAGACTGTGTGGTTGTGTTGTTAACCTTATATTATAACAATGAAAGACTGTGAGGTTGTGCTGTTAACCTTATATTATAACTATGAAAGACTGTGAGGTTGTGTTGTTAACCTTATATTATAACTATGACAGACTGTGTGGTTGTGTTGTTAACCTTATATTATAACTATAACAGACTGTGTGGTTGTGTTGTTAACCTTATATTATAACAATGAAAGACTGTGAGGTTGTGTTGTTAACCTTATATTATAACTATGACAGACTGTGAGGTTGTGTTGTTAACCTTATATTATAACTATGACAGACTGTGAGGTTGTGTTGTTAACCTTATATTATAACAATGACAGACTGTGAGGTTGTGTTGTTAACCTTATATTATAACTATGATAGACTGTGAGGTTGTGTTGTTGTTGTTCACCTTATATTATAACTATGACAGACTGTGAGGCTGTGTTGTTGTTAACCTTATATTATAACTGTGACAGACTGTGAGGCTGTGTTGTTGTTAACCTTATATTATAACTATGACAGACTGTGAGGTTGTGTTGTGAACCTTATATTATAACTATGACAGACTGTGAGGTTGTGTTGTTAACCTTATATTATAACTATGACAGACTGTGAGGTTGTGTTGTTAACCTTATATTATAACTATGACAGACTGTGAGGTTGTGTTGTTAACCTTATACTATAACTATGACAGACTGTGAGGTTGTGTTGTTGTTAACCTTATATTATAACTATGACAGACTGTGAGGTTGTGTTGTTGTTGTTAACCTTATATTATAACTATGACAGATTGTGAGGCTGTGTTGTTGTTAACCTTATATTATAACTATGACAGACTGTGAGCCTGTGTTGTTGTTAACCTTATATTATAACTATGACAGTCTGTGAGGTTTTGTTGTTAACCTTATATTATAACTATGACAGACTGTGTGGTTGTGTTGTTAACCTTATATTATAACTATGACAGACTGTGAGGTTGTGTTGTTAACCTTATATTATAACTATGACAGACTGTGAGGTTGTGTTGTTAACCTTATATTATAACTATGATAGACTGTGAGGTTGTGTTGTTAACCTTATATTATAACTATGACAGACTGTGTGGTTGTATTGTTAACCTTATATTATAACTATGACAGACTGTGTGGTTGTGTTGTTAACCTTATATTATAACTATGATTGACTGTGTGGTTGTGTTGTTAACCTTATATTATAACTATGACAGACTGTGAGCTTGTGTTGTTGTTAAACTTATATTATAACTATGACAGACTGTGAGGTTGTGTTGTTAACCTTATATTATAACTATGACAGACTGTGTGGTTGTGTTGTTGTTAACCTTATATTATAACTATGACAGACTGTGAGGTTGTGTTGTTAACCTTATATTATAACTATGACAGACTGTGAGGTTGTGTTGTTAACCTTATATTATAACTATGACAGACTGTGAGGTTGTGTTGTTAACCTTATATTATAATTATGACAGACTGTGAGCTTGTGTTGTTGTTAAACTTATATTATAACTATGACAGACTGTGAGGTTGTGTTGTTAACCTTATATTATAACTATGACATACTGTGAGGTTGTGTTGTTAATCTTATATTATAACTATGACAGACTGTGAGGTTGTGTTGTTAACCTTATATTATAACTATGACAGACTGTGAGGTTGTGTTGTTAACCTTATATTATAACTATGACAGACTGTGAGGTTGTGTTTTTAACCTTATATTATAACTATGAAAGACTGTGAGGTTGTGTAGTTGTTAACCTTAAATCATAACTATGACATACTGTGAGGTTGTGTTGTTAACCTTATATTATAACTATGACAGACTGTGAGCTTGTGTTGTTGTTAACCTTATATTATAACTATGACAGACTGTGAGGTTGTGTTGTTAACCTTATATTATAACTATGACAGACTGTGAGGTTGTGTTGTTAACCTTATATTATAACTATGACAGACTGTGAGGTTTTGTTGTTAACCTTATATTATAACTATGACAGACTGTGAGCTGGTGTTGTTGTTAACCTTATATTATAACTATGACAGACTGTGTGGTTGTGTTGTTAACCTTATATTATAACTATGACAGACTGTGAGCTTGTGTTGTTGTTAACCTTATATTATAACTATGACAGACTGTGTGGTTGTGTTGTTAACCTTATATTATAACTATGAGAGACTGTGAGGTTGTGTTGTTAACCTTATATTATAACTATGAAAGACTGTGAGGTTGTGTTGTTAACCTTATATTATAACTATGACAGACTGTGTGGTTGTGTTGTTAAGCTTATATTATAACTATGACAGACTGTGAGGTTGTGTTGTTAACCTTATATTATAACAATGAAAGACTGTGAGGTTGTGTTGTTAACCTTATATTATAACTATGACAGACTGTGAGGTTGTGTTGTTAACCTTATATTATAACTATGACAGACTGTGAGGTTGTGTTGTTAACCTTATATTATAACTATGACAGACTGTGAGGTTGTGTTGTTGTTAACCTTATATTATAACTATGACAGACTGTGAGGTTGTGTTGTTAACCTTATATTATAACTATGACAGACTGTGAGGTTGTGTTGTTAACCTTATATTATAACTATGACAGACTGTGAAGTTGTGTTGTTAACCTTATATTATAACTATGGCATACTGTGAGGTTGTGTTGTTAACCTTATATTATAACTATGACAGACTGTGAGGTTGTGTTGTTAACCTTATATTATAACTATGACAGACTGTGAGGTTGTGTTGTTAACCTTATATTATAACTATGACAGACTGTGAGGTTGTGTTGTTAACCTTATATTATAACTATGAAAGACTGTGAGGTTGTGTAGTTGTTAACCTTATATTATAACTATGACAGACTGTGAGGTTGTGTTGTTAACCTTATATTATAACTATGACAGACTGTGAGCTTGTGTTGTTGTTAACCTTATATTATAACTATGACAGACTGTGAGGTTGTGTTGTTAACCTTATATTATAACTATGACAGACTGTGAGGTTGTGTTGTTAACCTTATATTATAACTATGACAGACTGTGTGGTTTTGTTGTTAACCTTATATTATAACTATGACAGACTGTGAGCTGGTGTTGTTGTTAACCTTATATTATAACTATGACAGACTGTGTGGTTGTGTTGTTAACCTTATATTATAACTATGACAGACTGTGAGCTTGTGTTGTTGTTAACCTTCTATTATAACTATGACAGACTGTGTGGTTGTGTTGTTAACCTTATATTATAACTATGAGAGACTGTGAGGTTGTGTTGTTAACCTTATATTATAACTATGAAAGACTGTGAGGTTGTGTTGTTAACCTTATATTATAACTATGACAGACTGTGTGGTTGTGTTGTTAAGCTTATATTATAACTATGACAGACTGTGTGGTTGTGTTGTTAACCTTATATTATAACAATGAAAGACTGTGAGGTTGTGTTGTTAACCTTATATTATAACTATGACAGACTGTGAGGTTGTGTTGTTAACCTTATATTATAACTATGACAGACTGTGAGGTTGTGTTGTTAACCTTATATTATAACTATGACAGACTGTGAGGTTGTGTTGTTAACCTTATATTATAACTATGACAGACTGTGAGGTTGTGTTTTTAACCTTATGTTATAACTATGACAGACTGTGAGGTTGTGTTGTTAATCTTATATTATAACTATGACTGACTGTGTGGTTGTGTTGTTAACCTTATATTATAACTATGACAGACTGTGAGGCTGTGTTGTTGTTAACCTTATATTATAACTATGACAGACTGTGAGTTTGTGTTGTTAACCTTATATTATAACTATGACAGACTGTGAGGCTGTGTTGTTGTTAACCTTATATTATAACTATGACAGACTGTGAGGTTGTGTTGTTGTTAACCTTATATTATAACTATGACAGACTGTGAGGTTGTGTTGTTGTTGTTAACCTTATATTATAACTATGAGAGACTGTGAGGCTGTGTTGTTGTTAACCTTATATTATAACTATGACAGACTGTGAGGCTGTGTTGTTGTTAACCTTATATTATAACTATGACAGACTGTGAGGTTGTGTTGTTAACCTTATATTATAACTATGACAGACTGTAAGGTTGTGTTGTTAACCTGATATTATAACTATGATAGACTGTGAGGCTGTGTTGTTGTTAACCTTATATTATAACTATGGCAGACTGTGTGGTTGTGTTGTTAACCTTATATTATAACTATGATAGACTGTGTGGTTGTGTTGTTAACCTTATATTATAACTATGACAGACTTTGAGGTTGTGTTGTTAACCTTATATTATAACTATGACAGACTGTGTGGTTGTATTGTTAACCTTATATTATAACTATGACAGACTGTGAGGTTGTGTTGTTAACCTTATATTATAACTATGACAGACTGTGAGGTTGTGTTGTTAACCTTATGTTATAACTATGACAGACTGTGAGGTTGTGTTGTTAATCTTATATTATAACTATGGCAGACTGTGTGGTTGTGTTGTTAACCTTATATTATAACTATGATAGACTGTGTGGTTGTGTTGTTAACCTTATATTATAACTATGACAGACTTTGAGGTTGTGTTGTTAACCTTATATTATAACTATGACAGACTGTGTGGTTGTGTTGTTAACCTTATATTATAACTATGATTGACTGTGTGGTTGTGTTGTTAACCTTATATTATAACTATGACAGACTGTGAGCTTGTGTTGTTGTTAAACTTATATTATAACTATGACAGACTGTGAGGTTGTGTTGTTAACCTTATATTATAACTATGACAGACTGTGTGGTTGTGTTGTTGTTAACCTTATATTATAAATATGACAGACTGTGAGGTTGTGTTGTTAACCTTATATTATAACTATGACAGACTGTGAGGTTGTGTTGTTAACCTTATATTATAACTATGACAGACTGTGAGGTTGTGTTGTTGTTTACCTTATATTAAAACTATGACAGACTGTGAGGTTGTGTTGTTAACCTTATATTATAACTATGAGAGACTGTGAGGTTGTGTTGTTGTTAACCTTATATTATAACTATGACAGATTGTGAGGTTGTGTTGTTAACCTTATATTATAACTATGAAAGACTGTGAGGTTGTGTAGTTGTTAACCTTATATTATAACTATGACAGACTGTGAGGTTGTGTTGTTAACCTTATATTATAACTATGACAGACTGTGAGCTTGTGTTGTTGTTAACCTTATATTATAACTATGACAGACTGTGAGGTTGTGTTGTTAACCTTATATTATAACTATGACAGACTGTGAGGTTGTGTTGTTAACCTTATATTATAACTATGACAGACTGTGTGGTTTTGTTGTTAACCTTATATTATAACTATGACAGACTGTGAGCTGGTGTTGTTGTTAACCTTATATTATAACTATGACAGACTGTGTGGTTGTGTTGTTAACCTTATATTATAACTATGACAGACTGTGAGCTTGTGTTGTTGTTAACCTTATATTATAACTATGACAGACTGTGTGGTTGTGTTGTTAACCTTATATTATAACTATGAGAGACTGTGAGGTTGTGTTGTTAACCTTATATTATAACTATGAAAGACTGTGAGGTTGTGTTGTTAACCTTATATTATAACTATGACAGACTGTGTGGTTGTGTTGTTAAGCTTATATTATAACTATGACAGACTGTGTGGTTGTGTTGTTAACCTTATATTATAACAATGAAACACTGTGAGGTTGTGTTGTTAACCTTATATTATAACTATGACAGACTGTGAGGTTGTGTTGTTAACCTTATATTATAACTATGACAGACTGTGAGGTTGTGTTGTTAACCTTATGTTATAACTATGACAGACTGTGAGGTTGTGTTGTTAATCTTATATTATAACTATGACAGACTGTGAGTTTGTGTTGTTAACCTTATATTATAACTATGACAGACTGTGAGGCTGTGTTGTTGTTAACCTTATATTATAACTATGACAGACTGTGAGGTTGTGTTGTTGTTAACCTTATATTATAACTATGACAGACTGTGAGGTTGTGTTGTTGTTGTTAACCTTATATTATAACTATGACAGACTGTGAGGTTGTGTTGTTAACCTTATATTATAACTATGACAGACTGTAAGGTTGTGTTGTTAACCTGATATTATAACTATGATAGACTGTGAGGCTGTGTTGTTGTTAACCTTATATTATAACTATGGCAGACTGTGTGGTTGTGTTGTTAACCTTATATTATAACTATGATAGACTGTGTGGTTGTGTTGTTAACCTTATATTATAACTATGACAGACTTTGAGGTTGTGTTGTTAACCTTATATTATAACTATGACAGACTGTGTGGTTGTATTGTTAACCTTATATTATAACTATGACAGACTGTGTTGTTGTGTTGTTAACCTTATATTATAACTATGATTGACTGTGTGGTTGTGTTGTTAACCTTATATTATAACTATGACAGACTGTGAGCTTGTGTTGTTGTTAAACTTATATTATAACTATGACAGACTGTGAGGTTGTGTTGTTAACCTTATATTATAACTATGACAGACTGTGTGGTTGTGTTGTTGTTACCTTATATTATAAATATGACAGACTGTGAGGTTGTGTTGTTAACCTTATATTATAACTATGACAGACTGTGAGGTTGTGTTGTTAACCTTATATTATAACTATGACAGACTGTGAGGTTGTGTTGTTGTTTACCTTATATTATAACTATGACAGACTGTGAGGTTGTGTTGTTAACCTTATATTATAACTATGACAGACTGTGAGGTTGTGTTGTTGTTAACCTTATATTATAACTATGACAGACTGTGAGGTTGTGTTGTTAACCTTATATTATAACTATGACACACTGTGTGGCTATGTTGTTGTTAACCTTATATTATAACTATGACAGACTGTGTGGCTCTCTTGTTGTTAACCTTATATTATAACTATGACAGACTGTGAGGTTGTGTTGTTAACCTTATATTATAACTATGACAGACTGTGAGGTTGTGTTGTTAACCTTATATTATAACTATGACAGACTGTGAGGTTGTGTTGTTAACCTTATGTTATAACTATGACAGACTGTGAGGTTGTGTTGTTAACCTTATATAATAACTATGAAAGACTGTGAGGTTGTGTAGTTGTTAACCTTATATTATAACTATGACAGACTGTGAGGTTGTGTTGTTAACCTTATATTATAACTATGACAGACTGTAAGGTTGTGTTGTTAACCTTATATTATAACTATGAGAGACTGTGAGGTTGTGTTGTTAACCTTATATTATAAATATGAAAGACTGTGAGGTTGTGTTGTTAACCTTATATTATAACTATGACAGACTGTGTGGTTGTGTTGTTAAGCTTATATTATAACTATGACAGACTGTGTTGTTGTGTTGTTAACCTTATATTATAACTATGAAAGACTGTGAGGTTGTGTTGTTAACCTTATATTATAACTATGAGAGACTATGTGGTTGTGTTGTTAACCTTATATTATAACAATGAAAGACTGTGAGGTTGTGCTGTTAACCTTATATTATAACTATGAAAGACTGTGAGGATGTGTTGTTAACCTTATATTATAACTATGACAGACTGTGTGGTTGTGTTGTTAACCTTATATTATAACAATGAAAGACTGTGAGGTTGTGTTGTTAACCTTATATTATAACTATGAAAGACTGTGAGGTTGTGTTGTTAACCTTATATTATAACTATGAAAGACTGTGAGGTTGTGTTGTTAACCTTATATTATAACTATGACAGACTGTGAGGTTGTGTTGTTGTTAACCTTATATTATAACTATGACAGACTGTGAGGTTGTGTTGTTAACCTTATATTATAACTATGACAGACTGTGAGGTTGTGTTGTTAACCTTATATTATAACTATGACAGACTGTGAGGTTGTGTTGTTAACCTTATATTATAACAATGACAGACTGTGAGGTTGTGTTGTTGTTGTTAACCTTATATTATAACTATGACAGACTGTGAGGTTGTGTTGTTAACCTTATATTATAACTATGACAGACTGTGAGGTTGTGTTGTTAACCTTATATTATAACTATGACAGACTGTGAGGTTGTGTTGTTGACCTTATATTATAACTATGACAGACTGTGAGGTTGTGTTGTTAACCTTATATTATAACTATGATAGACTGTGAGGCTGTGTTGATGTTAACCTTATATTATAACTATGACAGACTGTGTGGTTGTGTTGTTAACCTTATATAATAACTATGACAGACTGTGTGGTTGTGTTGTTAACCTTATATTATAACTATGACAGACTGTGAGGTTGTGTTGTTAACCTTATATTATAACTATGACAGACTGCGTGGTTGTATTGTTAACCTTATATTATAACTATGACAGACTGTGTGGTTGTGTTGTTAACATTATATTATAACTAAGATAGACTGTGTGGTTGTGTTGTTAACCTTATATTATAACTATGACAGACTGTGAGCTGGTGTTGTTAACCTTGTATTATAACTATGACAGACTGTGTGGTTGTGTTGTTGTTAACCTTATATTATAACTATGACAGACTGTGAGGTTGTGTTGTTAACCTTATATTATAACTAAGACAGACTGTGAGGTTGTGTTGATAACCATATATTATAACTATGACAGACTGTGAGGTTGTGTTGTTGTTAACCTATTATTATAACTATGACAGACTGTGAGGTTGTGTTGTTAACCTTATATTATAACTATGACAGACTGTGAGGTTGTGTTGTTGTTAACCTTATATTATAACTATGACAGACTGTGAGGTTGTGTTGTTAAACTTATATTATAACTATGACACACTGTGTGGCTGTGTTCTTGTTAACCTTATATTATAACTATGACAGACTGTGTGGCTGTCTTGTTGTTGTTAACCTTATATTATAACTATGACAGACTGTGAATTTGTGTTGTTAACCTTATATTATAACTATGACAGACTGTGAGGTTGTGTTATTTTTAACCATATATTATAACTATGACAGACTGTGAGGTTGTGTTGTTAACCTTATATTATAACTATGACAGACTGTGAGCTTGTGTTGTTTTTAACCTTATATTATAACTATGACAGACTGTGAGCTTGTGTTGTTAACTTTATATTATAACTATGACAGACTGTGAGTTTGTGTTGTTAACCTTATATTATAACTATGACAGACTGTGAGCTGGTGCTGTTGTTAACCTTATATTATAACTATGACAGACTGTGTGGTTGTGTTGTTAACCTTATATTATAACTATGACAGACTGTGAGCTTGTGTTGTTGTTAACCTTATATTATAACTATTACAGACTGTGTGGTTGTGTTGTTAACCTTATATTATATCTATGAGAGACTGTGAGGTTGTGTTGTTAACCTTATATTATAACTATGAAAGACTGTGAGGTTGTGTAGTTAACCTTATATTATAACTATGACAGACTGTGTGGTTGTGTTGTTAAGCTTATATTATAACAATGACAGACTGTGTGGTTGTGTTGTTAACCTTATATTATAACTATGAAAGACTGTGAGGTTGTGTTGTTAACCTTATATTATAACTATGACAGACTGTGTGGTTGTGTTGTTAATCTTATTTTATAACAATGAAAGACTGTGAGGTTGTGCTGTTAACCTTATATTATAACTATGAAAGACTGTGAGGTTGTGTTGTTAACCTTATATTATAACTATGAAAGACTGTGAGGTTGTGTTGTTAACCTTATATTATAACTATGAAAGACTGTGAGGTTGTGTTGTTAACCTTATATTATAACTATGGCAGACTGTGAGGTTGTGTTGTTGTTAACCTTATATTATAACTATGACAGACTGTGAGGTTGTGTTGTTAACCTATATTATAACTATGACAGACTGTGACGTTGTGTTGTTAACCTTATATTATAACTATGACAGACTGTGAGGTTGTGTTGTTGTTAACCTTATATTATAACTATGACAGACTGTGTGGTTGTGTTGTTAACCTTATATTATAACTATGAGAGACTGTGAGGTTGTGTTGTTAACCTTATATTATAACTATGAAAGACTGTGAGGTTGTGTTGTTAACCTTATATTATAACTATGACAGACTGTGTGGTTGTGTTGTTAAGCTTATATTATAACTATGACAGACTGTGTGGTTGTGTTGTTAACCTTATATTATAACAATGAAACACTGTGAGGTTGTGTTGTTAACCTTATATTATAACTATGACAGACTGTGAGGTTGTGTTGTTAACCTTATATTATAACTATGACAGACTGTGAGGTTGTGTTGTTAACCTTATGTTATAACTATGACAGACTGTGAGGTTGTGTTGTTAATCTTATATTATAACTATGACAGACTGTGAGTTTGTGTTGTTAACCTTATATTATAACTATGACAGACTGTGAGGCTGTGTTGTTGTTAACCTTATATTATAACTATGACAGACTGTGAGGTTGTGTTGTTGTTAACCTTATATTATAACTATGACAGACTGTGAGGTTGTGTTGTTGTTGTTAACCTTATATTATAACTATGACAGACTGTGAGGTTGTGTTGTTAACCTTATATTATAACTATGACAGACTGTAAGGTTGTGTTGTTAACCTGATATTATAACTATGATAGACTGTGAGGCTGTGTTGTTGTTAACCTTATATTATAACTATGGCAGACTGTGTGGTTGTGTTGTTAACCTTATATTATAACTATGATAGACTGTGTGGTTGTGTTGTTAACCTTATATTATAACTATGACAGACTTTGAGGTTGTGTTGTTAACCTTATATTATAACTATGACAGACTGTGTGGTTGTATTGTTAACCTTATATTATAACTATGACAGACTGTGTGGTTGTGTTGTTAACCTTATATTATAACTATGATTGACTGTGTGGTTGTGTTGTTAACCTTATATTATAACTATGACAGACTGTGAGCTTGTGTTGTTGTTAAACTTATATTATAACTATGACAGACTGTGAGGTTGTGTTGTTAACCTTATATTATAACTATGACAGACTGTGTGGTTGTGTTGTTGTTACCTTATATTATAAATATGACAGACTGTGAGGTTGTGTTGTTAACCTTATATTATAACTATGACAGACTGTGAGGTTGTGTTGTTAACCTTATATTATAACTATGACAGACTGTGAGGTTGTGTTGTTGTTTACCTTATATTATAACTATGACAGACTGTGAGGTTGTGTTGTTAACCTTATATTATAACTATGACAGACTGTGAGGTTGTGTTGTTGTTAACCTTATATTATAACTATGACAGACTGTGAGGTTGTGTTGTTAACCTTATATTATAACTATGACACACTGTGTGGCTATGTTGTTGTTAACCTTATATTATAACTATGACAGACTGTGTGGCTCTCTTGTTGTTAACCTTATATTATAACTATGACAGACTGTGAGGTTGTGTTGTTAACCTTATATTATAACTATGACAGACTGTGAGGTTGTGTTGTTAACCTTATATTATAACTATGACAGACTGTGAGGTTGTGTTGTTAACCTTATGTTATAACTATGACAGACTGTGAGGTTGTGTTGTTAACCTTATATAATAACTATGAAAGACTGTGAGGTTGTGTAGTTGTTAACCTTATATTATAACTATGACAGACTGTGAGGTTGTGTTGTTAACCTTATATTATAACTATGACAGACTGTAAGGTTGTGTTGTTAACCTTATATTATAACTATGAGAGACTGTGAGGTTGTGTTGTTAACCTTATATTATAAATATGAAAGACTGTGAGGTTGTGTTGTTAACCTTATATTATAACTATGACAGACTCTGTGGTTGTGTTGTTAAGCTTATATTATAACTATGACAGACTGTGTTGTTGTGTTGTTAACCTTATATTATAACTATGAAAGACTGTGATGTTGTGTTGTTAACCTTATATTATAACTATGACAGACTATGTGGTTGTGTTGTTAACCTTATATTATAACAATGAAAGACTGTGAGGTTGTGCTGTTAACCTTATATTATAACTATGAAAGACTGTGAGGATGTGTTGTTAACCTTATATTATAACTATGACAGACTGTGTGGTTGTGTTGTTAACCTTATATTATAACAATGAAAGACTGTGAGGTTGTGTTGTTAACCTTATATTATAACTATGAAAGACTGTGAGGTTGTGTTGTTAACCTTATATTATAACTATGAAAGACTGTGAGGTTGTGTTGTTAACCTTATATTATAACTATGACAGACTGTGAGGTTGTGTTGTTGTTAACCTTATATTATAACTATGACAGACTGTGAGGTTGTGTTGTTAACCTTATATTATAACTATGACAGACTGTGAGGTTGTGTTGTTAACCTTATATTATAACTATGACAGACTGTGAGGTTGTGTTGTTAACCTTATATTATAACAATGACAGACTGTGAGGTTGTGTTGTTGTTGTTAACCTTATATTATAACTATGACAGACTGTGAGGTTGTGTTGTTAACCTTATATTATAACTATGACAGACTGTGAGGTTGTGTTGTTAACCTTATATTATAACTATGACAGACTGTGAGGTTGTGTTGTTGACCTTATATTATAACTATGACAGACTGTGAGGTTGTGTTGTTAACCTTATATTATAACTATGATAGACTGTGAGGCTGTGTTGATGTTAACCTTATATTATAACTATGACAGACTGTGTGGTTGTGTTGTTAACCTTATATAATAACTATGACAGACTGTGTGGTTGTGTTGTTAACCTTATATTATAACTATGACAGACTGTGAGGTTGTGTTGTTAACCTTATATTATAACTATGACAGACTGCGTGGTTGTATTGTTAACCTTATATTATAACTATGACAGACTGTGTGGTTGTGTTGTTAACATTATATTATAACTAAGATAGACTGTGTGGTTGTGTTGTTAACCTTATATTATAACTATGACAGACTGTGAGCTTGTGTTGTTAACCTTGTATTATAACTATGACAGACTGTGTGGTTGTGTTGTTGTTAACCTTATATTATAACTATGACAGACTGTGAGGTTGTGTTGTTAACCTTATATTATAACTAAGACAGACTGTGAGGTTGTGTTGATAACCATATATTATAACTATGACAGACTGTGAGGTTGTGTTGTTGTTAACCTATTATTATAACTATGACAGACTGTGAGGTTGTGTTGTTAACCTTATATTATAACTATGACAGACTGTGAGGTTGTGCTGTTGTTAACCTTATATTATAACTATGACAGACTGTGAGGTTGTGTTGTTAAACTTATATTATAACTATGACACACTGTGTGGCTGTGTTCTTGTTAACCTTATATTATAACTATGACAGACTGTGTGGCTGTCTTGTTGTTGTTAACCTTATATTATAACTATGACAGACTGTGAATTTGTGTTGTTAACCTTATATTATAACTATGACAGACTGTGAGGTTGTGTTATTTTTAGCCATATATTATAACTATGACAGACTGTGAGGTTGTGTTGTTAACCTTATATTATAACTATGACAGACTGTGAGCTTGTGTTGTTTTTAACCTTATATTATAACTATGACAGACTGTGAGCTTGTGTTGTTAACTGTATATTATAACTATGACAGACTGTGAGTTTGTGTTGTTAACCTTATATTATAACTATGACAGACTGTGTGGTTGTGTTGTTAACCTTATATTATAACTATGACAGACTGTGAGCTTGTGTTGTTGTTAACCTTATATTATAACTATTACAGACTGTGTGGTTGTGTTGTTAACCTTATATTATATCTATGAGAGACTGTGAGGTTGTGTTGTTAACCTTATATTATAACTATGAAAGACTGTGAGGTTGTGTAGTTAACCTTATATTATAACTATGACAGACTGTGTGGTTGTGTTGTTAAGCTTATATTATAACAATGACAGACTGTGTGGTTGTGTTGTTAACCTTATATTATAACTATGAAAGACTGTGAGGTTGTGTTGTTAACCTTATATTATAACTATGACAGACTGTGTGGTTGTGTTGTTAATCTTATTTTATAACAATGAAAGACTGTGAGGTTGTGCTGTTAACCTTATATTATAACTATGAAAGACTGTGAGGTTGTGTTGTTAACCTTATATTATAACTATGAAAGACTGTGAGGTTGTGTTGTTAACCTTATATTATAACTATGAAAGACTGTGAGGTTGTGTTGTTAACCTTATATTATAACTATGGCAGACTGTGAGGTTGTGTTGTTGTTAACCTTATATTATAACTATGACAGACTGTGAGGTTGTGTTGTTAACCTATATAATAACTATGACAGACTGTGACGTTGTGTTGTTAACCTTATATTATAACTATGACAGACTGTGAGGTTGTGTTGTTAACCTTATATTATAACAATGACAGACTGTGAGGTTGTGTTGTTGTTGTTAACCTTATATTATAACTATGACAGACTGTGAGGCTGTGTTGTTGTTAACCTTATATTATAAATATGACAGACTGTGAGGCTGTGTTGTTGTTAACCTTATATTATATCTATGACAGACTGTGAGGTTGTGTTGTTAACCTTATATTATAACTATGACAGACTGTGAGGTTGTGTTGTTATCCTTATATTATAACTATGACAGACTGTGAGGTTGTGTTGTTAACCTTATATTATAACTATGACAGACTGTGAGGTTGTGTTGTTGTTGTTAACCTTATATTATAACTAAGATAGACTGTGTGGTTGTGTTGTTAACCTTATATTATAACTATGACAGACTGTGAGCTTGTGTTGTTGTTAAACTTATATTATAACTATGACAGACTGTGAGGTTGTGTTGTTAACCTTGTATTATAACTATGACAGACTGTGTGGTTGTGTTGTTGTTAACCTTATATTATAACTATGACAGACTGTGAGGTTGTGTTGTTAACCTTATATTATAACTATGACAGACTGTGAGGTTGTGTTGTTAACCATATATTATAACTATGACAGACTGTGAGGTTGTGTTGTTGTTAACCTATTATTATAACTATGACAGACTGTGAGGTTGTGTTGTTAACCTTATATTATAACTATGACAGACTGTGAGGTTGTGCTGTTGTTAACCTTATATTATAACTATGACAGACTGTGAGGTTGTGTTGTTAAACTTATATTATAACTATGACACACTGTGTGGCTGTGTTCTTGTTAACCTTATATTATAACTATGACAGACTGTGTGGCTGTCTTGTTGTTAACCTTATATTATAACTATGACAGACTGTGAGGTTGTGTTGTTGTTGTTAACCTTATATTATAACTATGACAGACTGTGAGTTTGTGTTGTTAACCTTATATTATAACTATGACAGACTGTGAGGTTGTGTTATTGTTAACCTTATATTATAACTATGACAGACTGTGAGGTTGTGTTGTTGTTGTTAACCTTATATTATAACTATGACAGACTGTGAGTTTGTGTTGTTAACCTTATATTATAACTATGACAGACTGTGAGGTTGTGTTATTGTTAACCTTATATTATAACTATGACAGACTGTGAGGTTGTGTTGTTGTTAAACTTATATTATAACTATGACAGACTGTGAGGTTGTGTTGTTAACCTTATATTATAACTATGACAGACTGTGAGCTTGTGTTGTTGTTAACCTTATATTATAACTATGACAGACTGTGTGATTGTGTTGTTAACCTTATATTATAACTATGAGAGACTGTGAGGTTGTGTTGTTAACCTTATATTATAACTATGAAAGACTGTGAGGTTGTGTTGTTAACCTTATGTTATAACTATGACAGACTGTGTGGTTGTGTTGTTAAGCTTATATTATAACAATGACAGACTGTGTGGTTGTGTTGTTAACCTTATATTATAACTATGAAAGACTGTGAGGTTGTGTTGTTAACCTTATATTATAACTATGACAGACTGTGTGGTTGTGTTGTTAACCTTATATTATAACTTTGACAGACTGTGAGCTTGTGTTGTTGTTAACCTTATATTATAACTATGACAGACTGTGTGGTTGTGTTGTTAACCTTATATTATAACTATGAGAGACTGTGAGGTTGTGTTGTTAACCTTATATTATAACTATGAAAGACTGTGAGGTTGTGTTGTTAACCTTATATTATAACTATGACAGACTGTGTGGTTGTGTTGTTAACCTTATATTATAACTATGACAGACTGTGAGGTTGTGTTGTTAATCTTATATTATAACTATGACAGACTGTGAGGTTGTGTTGTTAACCTTATATTATAACTATGACAGACTGTGAGGTTGTGTTGTTAACCTTATTTTATAACTATGACAGACTGTGAGGCTGTGTTGTTGTTAACCTTATATTATAACTATGACAGACTGTGTGGTTGTGTTGTTAACATTATATTATAACTAAGATAGACTGTGTGGTTGTGTTGTTAACCTTATATTATAACTATGACAGACTGTGAGCTTGTGTTGTTGTTAAACTTATATTATAACTATGACAGACTGTGAGGTTGTGTTGTTAACCTTATATTATAACTATGAAAGACTGTGAGGTTGTGTTGTTAACCTTATATTATAACTATGAAAGACTGTGAGGTTGTGTTGTTAACCTTATATTATAACTATGGCAGACTGTGAGGTTGTGTTGTTGTTAACCTTATATTATAACTATGACAGACTGTGAGGTTGTGTTGTTAACCTTATATTATAACTATGACAGACTGTGAGGTTGTGTTGTTAACCTTATATTATAACTATGACAGACTGTGAGGTTGTGTTGTTAACCTTATATTATAACTATGACAGACTGTGAGGTTGTGTTGTTAACCTATATTATAACTATGACAGACTGTGACGTTGTGTTGTTAACCTTATATTATAACTATGACAGACTGTGAGGTTGTGTTGTTAACCTTATATTATAACAATGACAGACTGTGAGGTTGTGTTGTTGTTGTTAACCTTATATTATAACTATGACAGACTGTGAGGCTGTGTTGTTGTTAACCTTATATTATAACTATGACAGACTGTGAGGCTGTGTTGTTGTTAACCTCATATTATAACTATGACAGACTGTGAGGTTGTGTTGTTAACCTTATATTATAACTATGACAGACTGTGAGGTTGTGTTGTTATCCTTATATTATAACTATGACAGACTGTAAGGTTGTGATGTTAACCTTATATTATAACTATGACAGACTGTGAGGTTGTGTTGTTGTTGTTAACCTTATATTATAACTATGACAGACTGTGAGGCTGTGTTGTTGTTAACCTTATATTATAACTATGAGAGACTGTGAGGCTGTGTTGTTGTTAACCTTATATTATAACTATGACAGACTGTGAGGTTGTGTTGTTAACCTTATATTATAACTATGACAGACTGTGAGGTTGTGTTGTTAATCTTATATTATAACTATGACAGACTGTGAGGTTGTGTTGTTAACCTTATATTATAACTATGACAGACTGTGAGGTTGTGTTGTTAACCTTATTTTATAACTATGACAGACTGTGAGGCTGTGTTGTTAAGCTTATATTATAACAATGACAGACTGTGACGTTGTGTTGTTAACCTTATATTATAACTATGACAGACTGTGAGGTTGTGTTGTTAACCTTATATTATAACAATGACAGACTGTGAGGTTGTGTTGTTGTTGTTAACCTTATATTATAACTATGACAGACTGTGAGGCTGTGTTGTTGTTAACCTTATATTATAACTATGACAGACTGTGAGGCTGTGTTGTTGTTAACCTTATATTATAACTATGACAGACTGTGAGGTTGTGTTGTTAACCTTATATTATAACTATGACAGACTGTGGGGTTGTGTTGTTATCCTTATATTATAACTATGACAGACTGTGAGGTTGTGTTGTTAACCTTATATTATAACTATGACAGACTGTGAGGTTGTGTTGTTGTTGTTAACCTTATATTATAACTATGACAGACTGTGAGGCTGTGTTGTTGTTAACCTTATATTATAACTATGAGAGACTGTGAGGCTGTGTTGTTGTTAACCTTATATTATAACTATGACAGACTGTGAAGTTGTGTTGTTAACCTTATATTATAACTATGACAGACTGTGAGGTTGTGTTGTTAACCTTATATTATAACTATGACAGACTGTGAGGTTGTGTTGTTAACCTTATATTATAACTATGACAGACTGTGAGGTTGTGTTGTTAACCTTATATTATAACTATGACAGACTGTGAGGCTGTGTTGTTGTTAACCTTATATTATAACTATGACAGACTGTGAGGTTGTGTTGTTAACCTTATATTATAACTATGACAGACTGTGAGGTTGTGTTGTTAACCTTATATTATAACTATGACAGACTGTGAGGTTGTGTTGTTAACCTTATATTATAACTATGAGAGACTGTGAGGCTGTGTTGTTGTTAACCTTATATTATAACTATGACAGACTGTGAGGTTGTGTTGTTAACCTTATATTATAACTATGACAGACTGTGAGGTTGTGTTGTTAACCTTATATTATAACTATGAAAGACTGTGAGGTTGTGTAGTTGTTAACCTTCTATTATAACTATGACAGACTGTGAGCTTGTGTTGTCAACCTTATATTATAACTATGACAGACTGTAAGGTTGTGTTGTTAACCTTATATTATAACTATGACAGACTGTGAGGTTGTGTTGTTAACCTTATATTATAACTATGACAGACTGTGTGGTTGTGTTGTTAACCTTATATTATAACTATGACAGACTGTGAGCTGGTGTTGTTGTTAACCTTATATTATAACTATGACAGACTGTGTGGTTGTGTTGTTAACCTTATATTATAACTATGAGAGACTGTGAGGTTGTGTTGTTAACCTTATATTATAACTATGACAGACTGTGTGGTTGTGTTGTTAACCTTATATTATAACAATGAAAGACTGTGAGGTTGTGCTGTTAACCTTATATTATAACTATGAAAGACTGTGAGATTGTGTTGTTAACCTTATATTATAACTATGACAGACTGTGTGGTTATGTTGTTAACCTTATATTATAACTATGACAGACTGTGTGGTTGTGTTGTTAACCTTATATTATAACAATGAAAGACTGTGAGGTTGTGTTGTTAACCTTATATTATAACTATGAAAGACTGTGAGGTTGTGTTGTTAACCTTATATTATAACTATGAAAGACTGTGAGGTTGTGTTGTTAACCTTATATTATAACTATGGCAGACTGTGAGGTTGTGTTGTTGTTAACCTTATATTATAACTATGACAGACTGTGAGGTTGTGTTGTTGTTAACCTTATATTATATCTATGACAGACTGTGAGGTTGTGTTGTTAACCTTATATTATAACTATGACAGACTGTGAGGTTGTGTTGTTATCCTTATATTATAACTATGACAGACTGTGAGGTTGTGTTGTTAACCTTATATTATAACTATGACAGACTGTGAGGTTGTGTTGTTGTTGTTAACCTTATATTATAACTAAGATAGACTGTGTGGTTGTGTTGTTAACCTTATATTATAACTATGACAGACTGTGAGCTTGTGTTGTTGTTAAACTTATATTATAACTATGACAGACTGTGAGGTTGTGTTGTTAACCTTGTATTATAACTATGACAGACTGTGTGGTTGTGTTGTTGTTAACCTTATATTATAACTATGACAGACTGTGAGGTTGTGTTGTTAACCTTATATTATAACTATGACAGACTGTGAGGTTGTGTTGTTAACCATATATTATAACTATGACAGACTGTGAGGTTGTGTTGTTGTTAACCTATTATTATAACTATGACAGACTGTGAGGTTGTGTTGTTAACCTTATATTATAACTATGACAGACTGTGAGGTGGTGCTGTTGTTAACCTTATATTATAACTATGACAGACTGTGAGGTTGTGTTGTTAAACTTATATGATAACTATGACACACTGTGTGGCTGTGTTCTTGTTAACCTTATATTATAACTATGACAGACTGTGTGGCTGTCTTGTTGTTAACCTTATATTATAACTATGACAGACTGTGAGGTTGTGTTGTTGTTGTTAACCTTATATTATAACTATGACAGACTGTGAGTTTGTGTTGTTAACCTTATATTATAACTATGACAGACTGTGAGGTTGTGTTATTGTTAACCTTATATTATAACTATGACAGACTGTGAGGTTGTGTTGTTGTTGTTAACCTTATATTATAACTATGACAGACTGTGAGTTTGTGTTGTTAACCTTATATTATAACTATGACAGACTGTGAGGTTGTGTTATTGTTAACCTTATATTATAACTATGACAGACTGTGAGGTTGTGTTGTTGTTAAACTTATATTATAACTATGACAGACTGTGAGGTTGTGTTGTTAACCTTATATTATAACTATGACAGACTGTGAGCTTGTGTTGTTGTTAACCTTATATTATAACTATGACAGACTGTGTGATTGTGTTGTTAACCTTATATTATAACTATGAGAGACTGTGAGGTTGTGTTGTTAACCTTATATTATAACTATGAAAGACTGTGAGGTTGTGTTGTTAACCTTATGTTATAACTATGACAGACTGTGTGGTTGTGTTGTTAAGCTTATATTATAACAATGACAGACTGTGTGGTTGTGTTGTTAACCTTATATTATAACTATGAAAGACTGTGAGGTTGTGTTGTTAACCTTATATTATAACTATGACAGACTGTGTGGTTGTGTTGTTAACCTTATATTATAACTTTGACAGACTGTGAGCTTGTGTTGTTGTTAACCTTATATTATAACTATGACAGACTGTGTGGTTGTGTTGTTAACCTTATATTATAACTATGAGAGACTGTGAGGTTGTGTTGTTAACCTTATATTATAACTATGAAAGACTGTGAGGTTGTGTTGTTAACCTTATATTATAACTATGACAGACTGTGTGGTTGTGTTGTTAACCTTATATTATAACTATGACAGACTGTGAGGTTGTGTTGTTAATCTTATATTATAACTATGACAGACTGTGAGGTTGTGTTGTTAACCTTATATTATAACTATGACAGACTGTGAGGTTGTGTTGTTAACCTTATTTTATAACTATGACAGACTGTGAGGCTGTGTTGTTGTTAACCTTATATTATAACTATGACAGACTGTGTGGTTGTGTTGTTAACATTATATTATAACTAAGATAGACTGTGTGGTTGTGTTGTTAACCTTATATTATAACTATGACAGACTGTGAGCTTGTGTTGTTGTTAAACTTATATTATAACTATGACAGACTGTGAGGTTGTGTTGTTAACCTTATATTATAACTATGAAAGACTGTGAGGTTGTGTTGTTAACCTTATATTATAACTATGAAAGACTGTGAGGTTGTGTTGTTAACCTTATATTATAACTATGGCAGACTGTGAGGTTGTGTTGTTGTTAACCTTATATTATAACTATGACAGACTGTGAGGTTGTGTTGTTAACCTTATATTATAACTATGACAGACTGTGAGGTTGTGTTGTTAACCTTATATTATAACTATGACAGACTGTGAGGTTGTGTTGTTAACCTTATATTATAACTATGACAGACTGTGAGGTTGTGTTGTTAACCTATATTATAACTATGACAGACTGTGACGTTGTGTTGTTAACCTTATATTATAACTATGACAGACTGTGAGGTTGTGTTGTTAACCTTATATTATAACAATGACAGACTGTGAGGTTGTGTTGTTGTTGTTAACCTTATATTATAACTATGACAGACTGTGAGGCTGTGTTGTTGTTAACCTTATATTATAACTATGACAGACTGTGAGGCTGTGTTGTTGTTAACCTCATATTATAACTATGACAGACTGTGAGGTTGTGTTGTTAACCTTATATTATAACTATGACAGACTGTGAGGTTGTGTTGTTATCCTTATATTATAACTATGACAGACTGTAAGGTTGTGATGTTAACCTTATATTATAACTATGACAGACTGTGAGGTTGTGTTGTTGTTGTTAACCTTATATTATAACTATGACAGACTGTGAGGCTGTGTTGTTGTTAACCTTATATTATAACTATGAGAGACTGTGAGGCTGTGTTGTTGTTAACCTTATATTATAACTATGACAGACTGTGAGGTTGTGTTGTTAACCTTATATTATAACTATGACAGACTGTGAGGTTGTGTTGTTAATCTTATATTATAACTATGACAGACTGTGAGGTTGTGTTGTTAACCTTATATTATAACTATGACAGACTGTGAGGTTGTGTTGTTAACCTTATTTTATAACTATGACAGACTGTGAGGCTGTGTTGTTAAGCTTATATTATAACAATGACAGACTGTGACGTTGTGTTGTTAACCTTATATTATAACTATGACAGACTGTGAGGTTGTGTTGTTAACCTTATATTATAACAATGACAGACTGTGAGGTTGTGTTGTTGTTGTTAACCTTATATTATAACTATGACAGACTGTGAGGCTGTGTTGTTGTTAACCTTATATTATAACTATGACAGACTGTGAGGCTGTGTTGTTGTTAACCTTATATTATAACTATGACAGACTGTGAGGTTGTGTTGTTAACCTTATATTATAACTATGACAGACTGTGGGGTTGTGTTGTTATCCTTATATTATAACTATGACAGACTGTGAGGTTGTGTTGTTAACCTTATATTATAACTATGACAGACTGTGAGGTTGTGTTGTTGTTGTTAACCTTATATTATAACTATGACAGACTGTGAGGCTGTGTTGTTGTTAACCTTATATTATAACTATGAGAGACTGTGAGGCTGTGTTGTTGTTAACCTTATATTATAACTATGACAGACTGTGAAGTTGTGTTGTTAACCTTATATTATAACTATGACAGACTGTGAGGTTGTGTTGTTAACCTTATATTATAACTATGACAGACTGTGAGGTTGTGTTGTTAACCTTATATTATAACTATGACAGACTGTGAGGTTGTGTTGTTAACCTTATATTATAACTATGACAGACTGTGAGGCTGTGTTGTTGTTAACCTTATATTATAACTATGACAGACTGTGAGGTTGTGTTGTTAACCTTATATTATAAATATGACAGACTGTGAGGTTGTGTTGTTAACCTTATATTATAACTATGACAGACTGTGAGGTTGTGTTGTTAACCTTATATTATAACTATGAGAGACTGTGAGGCTGTGTTGTTGTTAACCTTATATTATAACTATGACAGACTGTGAGGTTGTGTTGTTAACCTTATATTATAACTATGACAGACTGTGAGGTTGTGTTGTTAACCTTATATTATAACTATGAAAGACTGTGAGGTTGTGTAGTTGTTAACCTTCTATTATAACTATGACAGACTGTGAGCTTGTGTTGTCAACCTTATATTATAACTTTGACAGACTGTAAGGTTGTGTTGTTAACCTTATATTATAACTATGACAGACTGTGAGGTTGTGTTGTTAACCTTATATTATAACTATGACAGACTGTGTGGTTGTGTTGTTAACCTTATATTATAACTATGACAGACTGTGAGCTGGTGTTGTTGTTAACCTTATATTATAACTATGACAGACTGTGTGGTTGTGTTGTTAACCTTATATTATAACTATGAGAGACTGTGAGGTTGTGTTGTTAACCTTATATTATAAATAAGACAGACTGTGTGGTTGTGTTGTTAACCTTATATTATAACTATGAAAGACTGTGAGGTTGTGTTGTTAACCTTATATTATAACTATGACAGACTGTGTGGTTGTGTTGTTAACCTTATATTATAACAATGAAAGACTGTGAGGTTGTGCTGTTAACCTTATATTATAACTATGAAAGACTGTGAGATTGTGTTGTTAACCTTATATTATAACTATGACAGACTGTGTGGTTATGTTGTTAACCTTATATTATAACTATGACAGACTGTGTGGTTGTGTTGTTAACCTTATATTATAACTATGAAAGACTGTGAGGTTGTGTTGTTAACCTTATATTATAACTATGACAGACTGTGAGGTTGTCTTGTTAACCTTATATTATAACAATGACAGACTGTGAGGTTGTGTTGTTGTTGTTAACCTTATATTATAACTATGACAGACTGTGAGGCTGTGTTGTTGTTAACCTTATATTATAACTATGACAGACTGTGTGGTTGTGTTGTTGTTAACCTTATATTATAACTATGACAGACTGTGAGGCTGTGTTGTTGTTAACCTTATATTATAACTATGACAGACTGTGAGGTTGTGTTGTTAACCTTATATTATAACAATGAAAGACTGTGAGGTTGTGTTGTTAACCTTATATTATAACTATGAAAGACTGTGAGGTTGTGTTGTTAACCTTATATTATAACTATGAAAGACTGTGAGGTTGTGTTGTTAACCTTATATTATAACTATGGCAGACTGTGAGGTTGTGTTGTTGTTAACCTTATATTATAACTATGACAGACTGTGAGGTTGTGTTGTTAACCTATATTATAACTATGACAGACTGTGACGTTGTGTTGTTAACCTTATATTATAACTATGACAGACTGTGAGGTTGTGTTGTTAACCTTATATTATAACAATGACAGACTGTGAGGTTGTGTTGTTGTTGTTAACCTTATATTATAACTATGACAGACTGTGAGGCTGTGTTGTTGTTAACCTTATATTATAACTATGACAGACTGTGAGGTTGTGTTGTTAACCTTATATTATAACTATCACAGACTGTGAGGTTGTGTTGTTATCCTTATATTATAACTATGACAGACTGTAAGGTTGTGTTGTTAACCTTATATTATAACTATGACAGACTGTGAGGTTGTGTTGTTGTTGTTAACCTTATATTATAACTATGACAGACTGTGAGGCTGTGTTGTTGTTAACCTTATATTATAACTATGAGAGACTGTGAGGCTGTGTTGTTGTTAACCTTATATTATAACTATGACAGACTGTGAGGTTGTGTTGTTAACCTTATATTATAACTATGACAGACTGTGAGGTTGTGTTGTTAATCTTATATTATAACTATGACAGACTGTGAGGTTGTGTTGTTAACCTTATATTATAACTATGACAGACTGTGAGGTTGTGTTGTTAACCTTATATTATAACTATGACAGACTGTGAGGCTGTGTTGTTGTTAACCTTATATTATAACTATGACAGACTGTGTGGTTGTGTTGTTAACATTATATTATAACTAAGATAGACTGTGTGGTTGTGTTGTTAACCTTATATTATAACTATGACAGACTGTGAGCTTGTGTTGTTGTTAAACTTATATTATAACTATGACAGACTGTGAGGTTGTGTTGTTAACCTTGTATTATAACTATGACAGACTGTGTGGTTGTGTTGTTGTTAACCTTATATTATAACTATGACAGACTGTGAGGTTGTGTTGTTAACCTTATATTATAACTATGAAAGACTGTGAGGTTGTGTTGTTAACCATATATTATAACTATGAGAGACTGTGAGGTTGTGTTGTTGTTAACCTATTATTATAACTATGACAGACTGTGAGGTTGTGTTGTTAACCTTATATTATAACTATGACAGACTGTGAGGTTGTGCTGTTGTTAACCTTATATTATAACTATGACAGACTGTGAGGTTGTGTTGTTAAACTTATATTATAACTATGACACACTGTGTGGCTGTGTTCTTGTTAACCTTATATTATAACTATGACAGACTGTGTGGCTGTCTTGTTGTTAACCTTATATTATAACTATGACAGACTGTGAGGTTGTGTTGTTGTTGTTAACCTTATATTATAACTATGACAGACTGTGAGTTTGTGTTGTTAACCTTATATTATAACTATGACAGACTGTGAGGTTGTGTTATTGTTAACCTTATATTATAACTATGACAGACTGTGAGGTTGTGTTGTTAACCTTATATTATAACTATGACAGACTGTGAGCTTGTGTTGTTTTTAACCTTATATTATAACTATGACAGACTGTGAGCTTGTGTTGTTAACCTTATATTATAACTATGACAGACTGTGAGTTTGTGTTGTTAACCTTATATTATAACTATGACAGACTGTGTGGTTGGGTTGTTAACCTTATATTATAACTATGACAGACTGTGAGCTGGTGTTGTTGTTAACCTTATATTATAACTATGACAGACTGTATGGTTGTGTTGTTAACCTTATATTATAACTATGACAGACTGTGAGCTTGTGTTGTTGTTAACCTTATATTATAACTATGACAGACTGTGTGGTTGTGTTGTTAACCTTATATTATAACTATGAGAGCCTGTGAGGTTGTGTTGTTAACCTTATATTATAACTATGAAAGACTGTGAGGTTGTGTTGTTAACCTTATATTATAACTATGACAGACTGTGTGGTTGTGTTGTTAACCTTATATTATAACTATGAAAGACTGTGAGGTTGTGTTGTTAACCTTATATTATAACTATGACAGACTGTGTGGTTGTGTTGTTAACCTTATATTATAACAATGAAAGACTGTGAGGTTGTGCTGTTAACCTTATATTATAACTATGAAAGACTGTGAGGTTGTGTTGTTAACCTATATTATAACTATGACAGACTGTGACGTTGTGTTGTTAACCTTATATTATAACTATGACAGACTGTGAGGTTGTGTTGTTGTTAATCTTATATTATAACTATGACAGACTGTGAGGTTGTGTTGTTAACCTATATTATAACTATGACAGACTGTGACGTTGTGTTGTTAACCTTATATTATAACTATGACAGACTGTGAGGTTGTGTTGTTAACCTTATATTATAACAATGACAGACTGTGAGGTTGTGTTGTTGTTGTTAACCTTATATTATAACTATGACTGACTGTGAGGCTGTGTTGTTGTTAACCTTATATTATAACTATGACAGACTGTGAGGCTGTGTTGTTGTTAACCTTATATTATAACTATGACAGACTGTGAGGTTGTGTTGTTAACCTTATATTATAACTATGACAGACTGTGAGGTTGTGTTGTTATCCTTATATTATAACTATGACAGACTGTGAGGTTGTGTTGTTAACCTTATATTATAACTATGACAGACTGTGAGGTTGTGTTGTTGTTGTTAACCTTATATTATAACTATGACAGACTGTGAGGCTGTGTTGTTGTTAACCTTATATTATAACTATGAGAGACTGTGAGGCTGTGTTGTTGTTAACCTTATATTATAGCTATGACAGACTGTGAGGTTGTGTTGTTAACCTTATATTATAACTATGACAGACTGTGAGGTTGTGTTGTTAACCTTATATTATAACTATGACAGACTGTGAGGTTGTGTTGTTAACCTTATATTATAACTATGACAGACTGTGAGGTTGTGTTGTTAACCTTATATTATAACTATGACAGACTGTGAGGCTGTGTTGTTGTTAACCTTATATTATAACTATGACAGACTGTGAGGCTGTGTTGTTGTTAACCTTATATTATAACTATGACAGACTGTGAGGTTGTGTTGTTAACCTTATATTATAACTATGACAGACTGTGAGGTTGTGTTGTTAACCTTATATTATAACTATGACAGACTGTGAGGTTGTGTTGTTAACCTTATATTATAACTATGAAAGACTGTGAGGTTGTGTTGTTAACCTTATATTATAACTATGACAGACTGTGTGGTTGTGTTGTTAACCTTATATTATAACAATGAAAGACTGTGAGGTTGTGCTGTTAACCTTATATTATAACTATGAAAGACTGTGAGATTGTGTTGTTAACCTTATATTATAACTATGACAGACTGTGTGGTTATGTTGTTAACCTTATATTATAACTATGACAGACTGTGTGGTTGTGTTGTTAACCTTATATTATAACAATGAAAGACTGTGAGGTTGTGTTGTTAACCTTATATTATAACTATGAAAGACTGTGAGGTTGTGTTGTTAACCTTATATTATAACTATGAAAGACTGTGAGGTTGTGTTGTCAACCTTATATTATAACTATGGCAGACTGTGAGGTTGTGTTGTTGTTAACCTTATATTATAACTATGACAGACTGTGAGGTTGTGTTGTTAACCTATATTATAACTATGACAGACTGTGACGTTGTGTTGTTAACCTTATATTATAACTATGACAGACTGTGAGGTTGTGTTGTTAACCTTATATCATAACAATGACAGACTGTGAGGTTGTGTTGTTGTTGTTAACCTTATATTATAACTATGACAGACTGTGAGGCTGTGTTGTTGTTAACCTTATATTATAACTATGACAGACTGTGAGGTTGTGTTGTTAACCTTATATTATAACTATGACAGACTGTGAGGCTGTGTTGTTGTTAACCTTATATTATAACTATGACAGACTGTGAGGTAGTGTTGTTAACCTTATATTATAACTATGACAGACTGTGAGGTTGTGTTGTTATCCTTATATTATAACTATGACAGACTGTAAGGTTGTGTTGTTAACCTTATATTATAACTATGACAGACTGTGAGGTTGTGTTGTTGTTGTTAACCTTATATTATAACTATGACAGACTGTGAGGCTGTGTTGTTGTTAACCTTATATTATAACTATGAGAGACTGTGAGGCTGTGTTGTTGTTAACCTTATATTATAACTATGACAGACTGTGAGGTTGTGTTGTTAACCTTATATTATAACTATGACAGACTGTGAGGTTGTGTTGTTAATCTTATATTATAACTATGACAGACTGTGAGGTTGTGTTGTTAACCTTATATTATAACTATGACAGACTGTGAGGTTGTGTTGTTAACCTTATATTATAACTATGACAGACTGTGAGGCTGTGTTGTTGTTAACCTTATATTATAACTATGACAGACTGTGTGGTTGTGTTGTTAACATTAAATTATAACTAAGATAGACTGTGTGGTTGTGTTGTTAACCTTATATTATAACTATGACAGACTGTGAGCTTGTGTTGTTGTTAAACTTATATTATAACTATGACAGACTGTGAGGTTGTGTTGTTGTTAACGTTATATTATAACTATGACAGACTGTGAGGTTGTGTTGTTAACCTTATATTATAACTATGACAGACTGTGTGGTTGTGTTGTTGTTAACCTTATATTATAACTATGACAGACTGTGAGGTTGTGTTGTTAACCTTATATTATAACTATAAAAGACTGTGAGGTTGTGTTGTTAACCATATATTATAACTATGAGAGACTGTGAGGTTGTGTTGTTGTTAACCTATTATTATAACTATGACACACTGTGAGGTTGTGTTGTTAACCTTATATTATAACTATGACAGACTGTGAGGTTGTGCTGTTGTTAACCTTATATTATAACTATGACAGACTGTGAGGTTGTGTTGTTAACCTTATATTATAACTATGACAGACTGTGAGGTTGTGTTGTTGTTGTTAACCTTATATTATAACTATGACAGACTGTGAGTTTGTGTTGTTAACCTTATATTATAACTATGACAGACTGTGAGCTTGTGTTATTGTTAACCTTATATTATAACTATGACAGACTGTGAGGTTGTGTTGTTAACCTTATATTATAACTATGACAGACTGTGAGCTTGTGTTGTTTTTAACCTTATATTATAACTATGACAGACTGTGAGCTTGTGTTGTTAACCTTATATTATAACTATGACAGACTGTGAGTTTGTGTTGTTAACCTTATATTATAACTATGACAGACTGTGTGGTTGGGTTGTTAACCTTATATTATAACTATGACAGACTGTGAGCTGGTGTTGTTGTTAACCTTATATTATAACTATGACAGACTGTATGGTTGTGTTGTTAACCTTATATTATAACTATGACAGACTGTGAGCTTGTGTTGTTGTTAACCTTATATTATAACTATGACAGACTGTGTGGTTGTGTTGTTAACCTTATATTATAACTATGAGAGACTGTGAGGTTGTGTTGTTAACCTTATATTATAACTATGAAAGACTGTGAGGTTGTGTTGTTAACCTTATATTATAACTATGACAGACTGTGTGGTTGTGTTGTTAAGCTTATATTATAACAATGACAGACTGTGTGGTTGTGTTGTTAACCTTATATTATAACTATGAAAGACTGTGAGGTTGTGTTGTTAACCTTATATTATAACTATGACAGACTGTGTGGTTGTGTTGTTAACCTTATATTATAACAATGAAAGACTGTGAGGTTGTGCTGTTAACCTTATATTATAACTATGAAAGACTGTGAGGTTGTGTTGTTAACCTATATTATAACTATGACAGACTGTGACGTTGTGTTGTTAACCTTATATTATAACTATGACAGACTGTGAGGTTGTGTTGTTGTTAATCTTATATTATAACTATGACAGACTGTGAGGTTGTGTTGTTAACCTATATTATAACTATGACAGACTGTGACGTTGTGTTGTTAACCTTATATTATAACTATGACAGACTGTGAGGTTGTGTTGTTAACCTTATATTATAACAATGACAGACTGTGAGGTTGTGTTGTTGTTGTTAACCTTATATTATAACTATGACAGACTGTGAGGCTGTGTTGTTGTTAACCTTATATTATAACTATGACAGACTGTGAGGCTGTGTTGTTGTTAACCTTATATTATAACTATGACAGACTGTGAGGTTGTGTTGTTAACCTTATATTATAACTATGACAGACTGTGAGGTTGTGTTGTTATCCTTATATTATAACTATGACAGACTGTGAGGTTGTGTTGTTAACCTTATATTATAACAATGACAGACTGTGAGGTTGTGTTGTTGTTGTTAACCTTATATTATAACTATGACAGACTGTGAGGCTGTGTTGTTGTTAACCTTATATTATAACTATGAGAGACTGTGAGGCTGTGTTGTTGTTAACCTTATATTTTAACTATGACAGACTGTGAGGTTGTGTTGTTAACCTTATATTATAACTATGACAGACTGTGAGGTTGTGTTGTTAACCTTATATTATAACTATGACAGACTGTGAGGTTGTGTTGTTAACCTTATATTATAACTATGACAGACTGTGAGGTTGTGTTGTTAACCTTATATTATAACTATGACAGACTGTGAGGTTGTGCTGTTGTTAAACTTATATTATAACTATGACAGACTGTGAGGTTGTGTTGTTAACCTTATATTATAACTATGACAGACTGTGAGGTTGTGTTGTTAACCTTATATTATAACTATGAAAGACTGTGAGGTTGTGTAGTTGTTAACCTTCTATTATAACTATGACAGACTGTGAGGTTGTGTTGTTAACCTTATATTATAACTATGACAGACTGTAAGGTTGTGTTGTTAACCTTATATTATAACTATGACAGACTGTAAGGTTGTGTTGTTAACCTTATATTATAACTATGACAGACTGTGAGGTTGTGTTGTTAACCTTATATTATAACTATGACAGACTGTGTGGTTGTGTTGTTAACCTTATATTATAACTATGACAGACTGTGAGCTGGTGTTGTTGTTAACCTTATATTATAACTATGACAGACTGTGTGGTTGTGTTGTTAACCTTATATTATAACTATGACAGACTGTGAGCTTGTGTTGTTGTTAACCTTATATTATAACTATGACAGACTGTGTGGTTGTGTTGTTAACCTTATATTATAACTATGAGAGACTGTGAGGTTGTGTTGTTAACCTTATATTATAAATATGAAAGACTGTGAGGTTGTGTTGTTAACCTTATATTATAACTATGACAGACTGTGTGGTTGTGTTGTTAAGCTTATATTATAACTATGACAGACTGTGTTGTTGTGTTGTTAACCTTATATTATAACTATGAAAGACTGTGAGGTTGTGTTGTTAACCTTATATTATAACTATGACAGACTGTGGGGTTGTGTTGTTAAGCTTATATTATAACTATGACAGACTGTGAGGTTGTGTTGTTAACCTTATATTATAACTATGAAAGACTGTGAGGTTGTGTAGTTGTTAACCTTATATTATAACTATGACAGACTGTGAGGTTGTGTTGTTAACCTTATATTATAACTATGACAGACTGTAAGGTTGTGTTGTTAACCTTATATTATAACTATGACAGACTGTGAGGTTGTGTTGTTAACCTTATATTATAAATATGACAGACTGTGTGGTTGTGTTGTTAACCTTATATTATAACTATGCCAGACTGTGAGCTGGTGTTGTTGTTAACCTTATATTATAACTATGACAGACTGTGTGGTTGTGTTGTTAACCTTATATTATAACTATAACAGACTGTGAGCTTGTGTTGTTGTTAAACTTATATTATAACTATGACAGACTGTGTGGTTGTGTTGTTAACCTTATATTATAACTATGAGAGGCTGTGAGGTTGTGTTGTTAACCTTATATTATAAATATGAAAGACTGTGAGGTTGTGTTCTTAACCTTATATTATAACTATGACAGACTGTGTGGTTGTGTTGTTAAGCTTATATTATAACTATGACAGACTGTGTTGTTGTGTTGTTAACCTTATATTATAACTATGAAAGACTGTGAGGTTGTGTTGTTAACCTTATATTATAACTATGACAGACTGTGTGGTTGTGTTGTTAACCTTATATTATAACAATAAAAGACTGTGAGGTTGTGTTGTTAACCTTATATTATAACAATGAAAGACTGTGAGGTTGTGTTGTTAACCTTATATTATAACTATGAAAGACTGTGAGGTTGTGTTGTTAACCTTATATTATAACTATGAAAGACTGTGAGGTTGTGTTGTTAACCTTATATTATAACTATGACAGACTGTGAGGTTGTGTTGTTGTTAACCTTATATTATAACTATGACAGACTGTGAGGTTGTGTTGTTAACCTTATATTATAACTATGACAGACTGTGAGGTTGTGTTGTTAACCTTATATTATAACTATGACAGACTGTGAGGTTGTGTTGTTAACCTTATATTATAAATATGACAGACTGTGTGGTTGTGTTGTTAAACTTATATTATAACTATGAAAGACTGTGAGGTTGTGTTGTTAACCTTATATTATAACTATGACAGACTGTGTGGTTATGTTGTTAACCTTATATTATAACTATGACAGACTGTGTGGTTGTGTTGTTAACCTTATATTATAACAATGAAAGACTGTGAGGTTGTGTTGTTAACCTTATATTATAACTATGAAAGACTGTGAGGTTGTGTTGTTAACCTTATATTATAACTATGAAAGACTGTGAGGTTGTGTTGTTAACCTTATATTATAACTATGGCAGACTGTGAGGTTGTGTTGTTGTTAACCTTATATTATAACTATGACAGACTGTGAGGTTGTGTTGTTAACCTATATTATAACTATGACAGACTGTGACGTTGTGTTGTTAACCTTATATTATAACTATGACAGACTGTGAGGTTGTGTTGTTAACCTTATATTATAACAATGACAGACTGTGAGGTTGTGTTGTTGTTGTTAACCTTATATTATAACTATGACAGACTGTGAGGCTGTGTTGTTGTTAACCTTATATTATAACTATGACAGACCGTGAGGTTGTGTTGTTGTTAACCTTATATTATAACTATGACAGACTGTAAGGTTGTGTTGTTAACCTTATATTATAACTATGACAGACTGTGAGGTTGTGTTGTTAACCTTATATTATAACTATGAAAGACTGTGAGGTTGTGTTGTTAACCTTATATTATAACTATGACAGACTGTGTGGTTGTGTTGTTAACCTTATATTATAACAATGAAAGACTGTGAGGTTGTGCTGTTAACCTTATATTATAACTATGAAAGACTGTGAGATTGTGTTGTTAACCTTATATTATAACTATGACAGACTGTGTGGTTATGTTGTTAACCTTATATTATAACTATGACAGACTGTGTGGTTGTGTTGTTAACCTTATATTATAACAATGAAAGACTGTGAGGTTGTGTTGTTAACCTTATATTATAACTATGAAAGACTGTGAGGTTGTGTTGTTAACCTTATATTATAACTATGAAAGACTGTGAGGTTGTGTTGTCAACCTTATATTATAACTATGGCAGACTGTGAGGTTGTGTTGTTGTTAACCCTATATTATAACTATGACAGACTGTGAGGTTGTGTTGTTAACCTATATTATAACTATGACAGACTGTGACGTTGTGTTGTTAACCTTATATTATAACTATGACAGACTGTGAGGTTGTGTTGTTAACCTTATATCATAACAATGACAGACTGTGAGGTTGTGTTGTTGTTGTTAACCTTATATTATAACTATGACAGACTGTGAGGCTGTGTTGTTGTTAACCTTATATTATAACTATGACAGACTGTGAGGTTGTGTTGTTAACCTTATATTATAACTATGACAGACTGTGAGGCTGTGTTGTTGTTAACCTTATATTATAACTATGACAGACTGTGAGGTAGTGTTGTTAACCTTATATTATAACTATGACAGACTGTGAGGTTGTGTTGTTATCCTTATATTATAACTATGACAGACTGTAAGGTTGTGTTGTTAACCTTATATTATAACTATGACAGACTGTGAGGTTGTGTTGTTGTTGTTAACCTTATATTATAACTATGACAGACTGTGAGGCTGTGTTGTTGTTAACCTTATATTATAACTATGAGAGACTGTGAGGCTGTGTTGTTGTTAACCTTATATTATAACTATGACAGACTGTGAGGTTGTGTTGTTAACCTTATATTATAACTATGACAGACTGTGAGGTTGTGTTGTTAATCTTATATTATAACTATGACAGACTGTGAGGTTGTGTTGTTAACCTTATATTATAACTATGACAGACTGTGAGGTTGTGTTGTTAACCTTATATTATAACTATGACAGACTGTGAGGCTGTGTTGTTGTTAACCTTATATTATAACTATGACAGACTGTGTGGTTGTGTTGTTAACATTAAATTATAACTAAGATAGACTGTGTGGTTGTGTTGTTAACCTTATATTATAACTATGACAGACTGTGAGCTTGTGTTGTTGTTAAACTTATATTATAACTATGACAGACTGTGAGGTTGTGTTGTTGTTAACGTTATATTATAACTATGACAGACTGTGAGGTTGTGTTGTTAACCTTATATTATAACTATGACAGACTGTGTGGTTGTGTTGTTGTTAACCTTATATTATAACTATGACAGACTGTGAGGTTGTGTTGTTAACCTTATATTATAACTATAAAAGACTGTGAGGTTGTGTTGTTAACCATATATTATAACTATGAGAGACTGTGAGGTTGTGTTGTTGTTAACCTATTATTATAACTATGACACACTGTGAGGTTGTGTTGTTAACCTTATATTATAACTATGACAGACTGTGAGGTTGTGCTGTTGTTAACCTTATATTATAACTATGACAGACTGTGAGGTTGTGTTGTTAAACTTATATTATAACTATGACACACTGTGTGGCTGTGATCTTGTTAACCTTATAATATAACTATGACAGACTGTGTGGCTGTCTTGTTGTTAACCTTATATTATAACTATGACAGACCGTGAGGTTGTGTTGTTGTTAACCTTATATTATAACTATGACAGACTGTGAGGTTGTGTTGTTAACCTTATATTATAACTATGACAGACTGTGAGGTTGTGTTGTTATCCTTATATTATAACTATGACAGACTGTAAGGTTGTGTTGTTAACCTTATATTATAACTATGACAGACTGTGAGGTTGTGTTGTTAACCTTATATTATAACTATGAAAGACTGTGAGGTTGTGTTGTTAACCTTATATTATAACTATGACAGACTGTGTGGTTGTGTTGTTAACCTTATATTATAACAATGAAAGACTGTGAGGTTGTGCTGTTAACCTTATATTATAACTATGAAAGACTGTGAGATTGTGTTGTTAACCTTATATTATAACTATGACAGACTGTGTGGTTATGTTGTTAACCTTATATTATAACTATGACAGACTGTGTGGTTGTGTTGTTAACCTTATATTATAACAATGAAAGACTGTGAGGTTGTGTTGTTAACCTTATATTATAACTATGAAAGACTGTGAGGTTGTGTTGTTAACCTTATATTATAACTATGAAAGACTGTGAGGTTGTGTTGTCAACCTTATATTATAACTATGGCAGACTGTGAGGTTGTGTTGTTGTTAACCCTATATTATAACTATGACAGACTGTGAGGTTGTGTTGTTAACCTATATTATAACTATGACAGACTGTGACGTTGTGTTGTTAACCTTATATTATAACTATGACAGACTGTGAGGTTGTGTTGTTAACCTTATATCATAACAATGACAGACTGTGAGGTTGTGTTGTTGTTGTTAACCTTATATTATAACTATGACAGACTGTGAGGCTGTGTTGTTGTTAACCTTATATTATAACTATGACAGACTGTGAGGTTGTGTTGTTAACCTTATATTATAACTATGACAGACTGTGAGGCTGTGTTGTTGTTAACCTTATATTATAACTATGACAGACTGTGAGGTAGTGTTGTTAACCTTATATTATAACTATGACAGACTGTGAGGTTGTGTTGTTATCCTTATATTATAACTATGACAGACTGTAAGGTTGTGTTGTTAACCTTATATTATAACTATGACAGACTGTGAGGTTGTGTTGTTGTTGTTAACCTTATATTATAACTATGACAGCCTGTGAGGCTGTGTTGTTGTTAACCTTATATTATAACTATGAGAGACTGTGAGGCTGTGTTGTTGTTAACCTTATATTATAACTATGACAGACTGTGAGGTTGTGTTGTTAACCTTATATTATAACTATGACAGACTGTGAGGTTGTGTTGTTAATCTTATATTATAACTATGACAGACTGTGAGGTTGTGTTGTTAACCTTATATTATAACTATGACAGACTGTGAGGTTGTGTTGTTAACCTTATATTATAACTATGACAGACTGTGAGGCTGTGTTGTTGTTAACCTTATATTATAACTATGACAGACTGTGTGGTTGTGTTGTTAACATTAAATTATAACTAAGATAGACTGTGTGGTTGTGTTGTTAACCTTATATTATAACTATGACAGACTGTGAGCTTGTGTTGTTGTTAAACTTATATTATAACTATGACAGACTGTGAGGTTGTGTTGTTGTTAACGTTATATTATAACTATGACAGACTGTGAGGTTGTGTTGTTAACCTTATATTATAACTATGACAGACTGTGTGGTTGTGTTGTTGTTAACCTTATATTATAACTATGACAGACTGTGAGGTTGTGTTGTTAACCTTATATTATAACTATAAAAGACTGTGAGGTTGTGTTGTTAACCATATATTATAACTATGAGAGACTGTGAGGTTGTGTTGTTGTTAACCTATTATTATAACTATGACACACTGTGAGGTTGTGTTGTTAACCTTATATTATAACTATGACAGACTGTGAGGTTGTGCTGTTGTTAACCTTATATTATAACTATGACAGACTGTGAGGTTGTGTTGTTAAACTTATATTATAACTATGACACACTGTGTGGCTGTGATCTTGTTAACCTTATAATATAACTATGACAGACTGTGTGGCTGTCTTGTTGTTAACCTTATATTATAACTATGACAGACTGTGAGGTTGTGTTGTTGTTGTTAACCTTATATTATAACTATGACAGACTGTGAGTTTGTGTTGTTAACCTTATATTATAACTATGACAGACTGTGAGGTTGTGTTATTGTTAACCTTATATTATAACTATGACAGACTGTGAGGTTGTGTTGTTAACCTTATATTATAACTATGACAGACTGTGAGCTTGTGTTGTTTTTAACCTTATATTATAACTATGACAGACTGTGAGCTTGTGTTGTTAACCTTATATTATAACTATGACAGACTGTGAGTTTGTGTTGTTAACCTTATATTATAACTATGACAGACTGTGTGGTTGGGTTGTTAACCTTATATTATAACTATGACAGACTGTGAGCTGGTGTTGTTGTTAACCTTATATTATAACTATGACAGACTGTATGGTTGTGTTGTTAACCTTATATTATAACTATGACAGACTGTGAGCTTGTGTTGTTGTTAACCTTATATTATAACTATGACAGACTGTGTGGTTGTGTTGTTAACCTTATATTATAACTATGAGAGACTGTGAGGTTGTGTTGTTAACCTTATATTATAACTATGAAAGACTGTGAGGTTGTGTTGTTAACCTTATATTATAACTATGACAGACTGTGTGGTTGTGTTGTTAAGCTTATATTATAACAATGACAGACTGTGTGGTTGTGTTGTTAACCTTATATTATAACTATGAAAGACTGTGAGGTTGTGTTGTTAACCTTATATTATAACTATGACAGACTGTGTGGTTGTGTTGTTAACCTTATATTATAACAATGAAAGACTGTGAGGTTGTGCTGTTAACCTTATATTATAACTATGAAAGACTGTGAGGTTGTGTTGTTAACCTATATTATAACTATGACAGACTGTGACGTTGTGTTGTTAACCTTATATTATAACTATGACAGACTGTGAGGTTGTGTTGTTGTTAATCTTATATTATAACTATGACAGACTGTGAGGTTGTGTTGTTAACCTATATTATAACTATGACAGACTGTGACGTTGTGTTGTTAACCTTATATTATAACTATGACAGACTGTGAGGTTGTGTTGTTAACCTTATATTATAACAATGACAGACTGTGAGGTTGTGTTGTTGTTGTTAACCTTATATTATAACTATGACAGACTGTGAGGCTGTGTTGTTGTTAACCTTATATTATAACTATGACAGACTGTGAGGCTGTGTTGTTGTTAACCTTATATTATAACTATGACAGACTGTGAGGTTGTGTTGTTAACCTTATATTATAACTATGACAGACTGTGAGGTTGTGTTGTTATCCTTATATTATAACTATGACAGACTGTGAGGTTGTGTTGTTAACCTTATATTATAACAATGACAGACTGTGAGGTTGTGTTGTTGTTGTTAACCTTATATTATAACTATGACAGACTGTGAGGCTGTGTTGTTGTTAACCTTATATTATAACTATGAGAGACTGTGAGGCTGTGTTGTTGTTAACCTTATATTTTAACTATGACAGACTGTGAGGTTGTGTTGTTAACCTTATATTATAACTATGACAGACTGTGAGGTTGTGTTGTTAACCTTATATTATAACTATGACAGACTGTGAGGTTGTGTTGTTAACCTTATATTATAACTATGACAGACTGTGAGGTTGTGTTGTTAACCTTATATTATAACTATGACAGACTGTGAGGTTGTGCTGTTGTTAACCTTATATTATAACTATGACAGACTGTGAGGTTGTGTTGTTAACCTTATATTATAACTATGACAGACTGTGAGGTTGTGTTGTTAACCTTATATTATAACTATGAAAGACTGTGAGGTTGTGTAGTTGTTAACCTTCTATTATAACTATGACAGACTGTGAGGTTGTGTTGTTAACCTTATATTATAACTATGACAGACTGTAAGGTTGTGTTGTTAACCTTATATTATAACTATGACAGACTGTAAGGTTGTGTTGTTAACCTTATATTATAACTATGACAGACTGTGAGGTTGTGTTGTTAACCTTATATTATAACTATGACAGACTGTGTGGTTGTGTTGTTAACCTTATATTATAACTATGACAGACTGTGAGCTGGTGTTGTTGTTAACCTTATATTATAACTATGACAGACTGTGTGGTTGTGTTGTTAACCTTATATTATAACTATGACAGACTGTGAGCTTGTGTTGTTGTTAACCTTATATTATAACTATGACAGACTGTGTGGTTGTGTTGTTAACCTTATATTATAACTATGAGAGACTGTGAGGTTGTGTTGTTAACCTTATATTATAAATATGAAAGACTGTGAGGTTGTGTTGTTAACCTTATATTATAACTATGACAGACTGTGTGGTTGTGTTGTTAAGCTTATATTATAACTATGACAGACTGTGTTGTTGTGTTGTTAACCTTATATTATAACTATGAAAGACTGTGAGGTTGTGTTGTTAACCTTATATTATAACTATGACAGACTGTGGGGTTGTGTTGTTAAGCTTATATTATAACTATGACAGACTGTGAGGTTGTGTTGTTAACCTTATATTATAACTATGAAAGACTGTGAGGTTGTGTAGTTGTTAACCTTATATTATAACTATGACAGACTGTGAGGTTGTGTTGTTAACCTTATATTATAACTATGACAGACTGTAAGGTTGTGTTGTTAACCTTATATTATAACTATGACAGACTGTGAGGTTGTGTTGTTAACCTTATATTATAAATATGACAGACTGTGTGGTTGTGTTGTTAACCTTATATTATAACTATGCCAGACTGTGAGCTGGTGTTGTTGTTAACCTTATATTATAACTATGACAGACTGTGTGGTTGTGTTGTTAACCTTATATTATAACTATAACAGACTGTGAGCTTGTGTTGTTGTTAAACTTATATTATAACTATGACAGACTGTGTGGTTGTGTTGTTAACCTTATATTATAACTATGAGAGGCTGTGAGGTTGTGTTGTTAACCTTATATTATAAATATGAAAGACTGTGAGGTTGTGTTCTTAACCTTATATTATAACTATGACAGACTGTGTGGTTGTGTTGTTAAGCTTATATTATAACTATGACAGACTGTGTTGTTGTGTTGTTAACCTTATATTATAACTATGAAAGACTGTGAGGTTGTGTTGTTAACCTTATATTATAACTATGACAGACTGTGTGGTTGTGTTGTTAACCTTATATTATAACAATGAAAGACTGTGAGGTTGTGTTGTTAACCTTATATTATAACAATGAAAGACTGTGAGGTTGTGTTGTTAACCTTATATTATAACTATGAAAGACTGTGAGGTTGTGTTGTTAACCTTATATTATAACTATGAAAGACTGTGAGGTTGTGTTGTTAACCTTATATTATAACTATGACAGACTGTGAGGTTGTGTTGTTGTTAACCTTATATTATAACTATGACAGACTGTGAGGTTGTGTTGTTAACCTTATATTATAACTATGACAGACTGTGAGGTTGTGTTGTTAACCTTATATTATAACTATGACAGACTGTGAGGTTGTGTTGTTAACCTTATATTATAAATATGACAGACTGTGTGGTTGTGTTGTTAACCTTATATTATAACTATGAAAGACTGTGAGGTTGTGTTGTTAACCTTATATTATAATTATGACAGACTGTGTGGTTATGTTGTTAACCTTATATTATAACTATGACAGACTGTGTGGTTGTGTTGTTAACCTTATATTATAACAATGAAAGACTGTGAGGTTGTGTTGTTAACCTTATATTATAACTATGAAAGACTGTGAGGTTGTGTTGTTAACCTTATATTATAACTATGAAAGACTGTGAGGTTGTGTTGTTAACCTTATATTATAACTATGGCAGACTGTGAGGTTGTGTTGTTGTTAACCTTATATTATAACTATGACAGACTGTGAGGTTGTGTTGTTAACCTATATTATAACTATGACAGACTGTGACGTTGTGTTGTTAACCTTATATTATAACTATGACAGACTGTGAGGTTGTGTTGTTAACCTTATATTATAACAATGACAGACTGTGAGGTTGTGTTGTTGTTGTTAACCTTATATTATAACTATGACAGACTGTGAGGCTGTGTTGTTGTTAACCTTATATTATAACTATGACAGACCGTGAGGTTGTGTTGTTGTTAACCTTATATTATAACTATGACAGACTGTGAGGTTGTGTTGTTAACCTTATATTATAACTATGACAGACTGTGAGGTTGTGTTGTTATCCTTATATTATAACTATGACAGACTGTAAGGTTGTGTTGTTAACCTTATATTATAACTATGACAGACTGTGAGGTTGTGTTGTTGTTGTTAACCTTATATTATAACTATGACAGACTGTGAGGCTGTGTTGTTGTTAACCTTATATTATAACTATGAGAGACTGTGAGGCTGTGTTGTTGTTAACCTTATATTATAACTATGACAGACTGTGAGGTTGTGTTGTTAACCTTATATTATAACTATGACAGACTGTGAGGTTGTGTTGTTAATCTTATATTATAACTATGACAGACTGTGAGGTTGTGTTGTTAACCTTATATTATAACTATGACAGACTGTGAGGTTGTGTTGTTAACCTTATATTATAACTATGACAGACTGTGAGGCTGTGTTGTTGTTAACCTTATATTATAACTATGACAGACTGTGTGGTTGTGTTGTTAACATTATATTATAACTAAGATAGACTGTGTGGTTGTGTTGTTAACCTTATATTATAACTATGACAGACTGTGAGCTTGTGTTGTTGTTAAACTTATATTATAACTATGACAGACTGTGAGGTTGTGTTGTTAACCTTGTATTATAACTATGACAGACTGTGTGGTTGTGTTGTTGTTAACCTTATATTATAACTATGACAGACTGTGAGGTTGTGTTGTTAAACTTATATTATAACTATGACACACTGTGTGGCTGTGTTCTTGTTAACCTTATATTATAACTATGACAGACTGTGTGGCTGTCTTGTTGTTAACCTTATATTATAACTATGACAGACTGTGAGGTTGTGTTGTTGTTGTTAACCTTATATTATAACTATGACAGACTGTGAGTTTGTGTTGTTAACCTTATATTATAACTATGACAGACTGTGAGGTTGTGTTATTGTTAACCTTATATTATAACTATGACAGACTGTGAGGTTGTGTTGTTAACCTTATATTATAACTATGACAGACTGTGAGCTTGTGTTGTTTTTAACCTTATATTATAACTATGACAGACTGTGAGCTTGTGTTGTTAACCTTATATTATAACTATGACAGACTGTGAGTTTGTGTTGTTAACCTTATATTATAACTATGACAGACTGTGTGGTTGGGTTGTTAACCTTATATTATAACTATGACAGACTGTGAGCTGGTGTTGTTGTTAACCTTATATTATAACTATGACAGACTGTATGGTTGTGTTGTTAACCTTATATTATAACTATGACAGTCTGTGAGCTTGTGTTGTTGTTAACCTTATATTATAACTATGACAGACTGTGTGGTTGTGTTGTTAACCTTATATTATAACTATGAGAGACTGTGAGGTTGTGTTGTTAACCTTATATTATAACTATGAAAGACTGTGAGGTTGTGTTGTTAACCTTATATTATAACTATGACAGACTGTGTGGTTGTGTTGTTAAGCTTATATTATAACAATGACAGACTGTGTGGTTGTGTTGTTAACCTTATATTATAACTATGAAAGACTGTGAGGTTGTGTTGTTAACCTTATATTATAACTATGACAGACTGTGTGGTTGTGTTGTTAACCTTATATTATAACAATGAAAGACTGTGAGGTTGTGCTGTTAACCTTATATTATAACTATGAAAGACTGTGAGGTTGTGTTGTTAACCTATATTATAACTATGACAGACTGTGACGTTGTGTTGTTAACCTTATATTATAACTATGACAGACTGTGAGGTTGTGTTGTTGTTAATCTTATATTATAACTATGACAGACTGTGAGGTTGTGTTGTTAACCTATATTATAACTATGACAGACTGTGACGTTGTGTTGTTAACCTTATATTATAACTATGACAGACTGTGAGGTTGTGTTGTTAACCTTATATTATAACAATGACAGACTGTGAGGTTGTGTTGTTGTTGTTAACCTTATATTATAACTATGACAGACTGTGAGGCTGTGTTGTTGTTAACCTTATATTATAACTATGACAGACTGTGAGGCTGTGTTGTTGTTAACCTTATATTATAACTATGACAGACTGTGAGGTTGTGTTGTTAACCTTATATTATAACTATGACAGACTGTGAGGTTGTATTGTTATCCTTATATTATAACTATGACAGACTGTGAGGTTGTGTTGTTAACCTTATATTATAACTATGACAGACTGTGAGGTTGTGTTGTTGTTGTTAACCTTATATTATAACTATGACAGACTGTGAGGCTGTGTTGTTGTTAACCTTATATTATAACTATGAGAGACTGTGAGGCTGTGTTGTTGTTAACCTTATATTATAACTATGACAGACTGTGAGGTTGTGTTGTTAACCTTATATTATAACTATGAGAGACTGTGAGGTTGTGTTGTTAACCTTATATTATAACTATGACAGACTGTGAGGTTGTGTTGTTAACCTTATATTATAACTATGACAGACTGTGAGGTTGTGTTGTTAACCTTATATTATAACTATGACAGACTGTGAGGCTGTGTTGTTGTTAACCTTATATTATAACTATGACAGACTGTGAGGCTGTGTTGTTGTTAACCTTATATTATAACTATGACAGACTGTGAGGTTGTGTTGTTAACCTTATATTATAACTATGACAGACTGTGAGGTTGTGTTGTTAACCTTATATTATAACTATGACAGACTGTGAGGTTGTGTTGTTAACCTTATATTATAACTATGAAAGACTGTGAGGTTGTGTTGTTAACCTTATCTTATAACTATGACAGACTGTGTGGTTGTGTTGTTAACCTTATATTATAACAATGAAAGACTGTGAGGTTGTGCTGTTAACCTTATATTATAACTATGAAAGACTGTGAGATTGTGTTGTTAACCTTATATTATAACTATGACAGACTGTGTGGTTATGTTGTTAACCTTATATTATAACTATGACAGACTGTGTGGTTGTGTTGTTAACCTTATATTATAACAATGAAAGACTGTGAGGTTGTGTTGTTAACCTTATATTATAACTATGAAAGACTGTGAGGTTGTGTTGTTAACCTTATATTATAACTATGAAAGACTGTGAGGTTGTGTTGTCAACCTTATATTATAACTATGGCAGACTGTGAGGTTGTGTTGTTGTTAACCTTATATTATAACTATGACAGACTGTGAGGTTGTGTTGTTAACCTATATTATAACTATGACAGACTGTGACGTTGTGTTGTTAACCTTATATTATAACTATGACAGACTGTGAGGTTGTGTTGTTAACCTTATATCATAACAATGACAGACTGTGAGGTTGTGTTGTTGTTGTTAACCTTATATTATAACTATGACAGACTGTGAGGCTGTGTTGTTGTTAACCTTATATTATAACTATGACAGACTGTGAGGTTGTGTTGTTAACCTTATATTATAACTATGACAGACTGTGAGGCTGTGTTGTTGTTAACCTTATATTATAACTATGACAGATTGTAAGGTTGTGTTGTTAACCTTATATTATAACTATGACAGACTGTGAGGTTGTGTTGTTATCCTTATATTATAACTATGACAGACTGTAAGGTTGTGTTGTTAACCTTATATTATAACTATGACAGACTGTGAGGTTGTGTTGTTGTTGTTAACCTTATATTATAACTATGACAGACTGTGAGGCTGTGTTGTTGTTAACCTTATATTATAACTATGAGAGACTGTGAGGCTGTGTTGTTGTTAACCTTATATTATAACTATGACAGACTGTGAGGTTGTGTTGTTAACCTTATATTATAACTATGACAGACTGTGAGGTTGTGTTGTTAATCTTATATTATAACTATGACAGACTGTGAGGTTGTGTTGTTAACCTTATATTATAACTATGACAGACTGTGAGGTTGTGTTGTTAACCTTATATTATAACTATGACAGACTGTGAGGCTGTGTTGTTGTTAACCTTATATTATAACTATGACAGACTGTGTGGTTGTGTTGTTAACATTAAATTATAACTAAGATAGACTGTGTGGTTGTGTTGTTAACCTTATATTATAACTATGACAGACTGTGAGCTTGTGTTGTTGTTAAACTTATATTATAACTATGACAGACTGTGAGGTTGTGTTGTTGTTAACCTTATATTATAACTATGACAGACTGTGAGGTTGTGTTGTTAAATTATATTATAACTATGACAGACTGTGTGGTTGTGTTGTTGTTAACCTTATATTATAACTATGACAGACTGTGAGGTTGTGTTGTTAACCTTATATTATAACTATGAAAGACTGTGAGGTTGTGTTGTTAACCATATATTATAACTATGAGAGACTGTGAGGTTGTGTTGTTGTTAACCTATTATTATAACTATGACAGACTGTGAGGTTGTGTTGTTAACCTTATATTATAACTATGACAGACTGTGAGGTTGTGCTGTTGTTAACCTTATATTATAACTATGACAGACTGTGAGGTTGTGTTGTTAAACTTATATTATAACTATGACACACTGTGTGGCTGTGTTCTTGTTAACCTTATAATATAACTATGACAGACTGTGTGGCTGTCTTGTTGTTAACCTTATATTATAACTATGACAGACTGTGAGGTTGTGTTGTTGTTGTTAACCTTATATTATAACTATGACAGACTGTGAGTTTGTGTTGTTAACCTTATATTATAACTATGACAGACTGTGAGGTTGTGTTATTGTTAACCTTATATTATAACTATGACAGACTGTGAGGTTGTGTTGTTAACCTTATATTATAACTATGACAGACTGTGAGCTTGTGTTGTTTTTAACCTTATATTATAACTATGACAGACTGTGAGCTTGTGTTGTTAACCTTATATTATAACTATGACAGACTGTGAGTTTGTGTTGTTAACCTTATATTATAACTATGACAGACTGTGTGGTTGGGTTGTTAACCTTATATTATAACTATGACAGACTGTGAGCTGGTGTTGTTGTTAACCTTATATTATAACTATGACAGACTGTATGGTTGTGTTGTTAACCTTATATTATAACTATGACAGACTGTGAGCTTGTGTTGTTGTTAACCTTATATTATAACTATGACAGACTGTGTGGTTGTGTTGTTAACCTTATATTATAACTATGAGAGACTGTGAGGTTGTGTTGTTAACCTTATATTATAACTATGAAAGACTGTGAGGTTGTGTTGTTAACCTTATATTATAACTATGACAGACTGTGTGGTTGTGTTGTTAAGCTTATATTATAACAATGACAGATTGTGTGGTTGTGTTGTTAACCTTATATTATAACTATGAAAGACTGTGAGGTTGTGTTGTTAACCTTATATTATAACTATGACAGACTGTGTGGTTGTGTTGTTAACCTTATATTATAACAATGAAAGACTGTGAGGTTGTGCTGTTAACCTTATATTATAACTATGAAAGACTGTGAGGTTGTGTTGTTAACCTATATTATAACTATGACAGACTGTGACGTTGTGTTGTTAACCTTATATTATAACTATGACAGACTGTGAGGTTGTGTTGTTGTTAATCTTATATTATAACTATGACAGACTGTGAGGTTGTGTTGTTAACCTATATTATAACTATGACAGACTGTGACGTTGTGTTGTTAATCTTATATTATAACTATGACAGACTGTGAGGTTGTGTTGTTAACCTTATATTATAACAATGACAGACTGTGAGGTTGTGTTGTTGTTGTTAACTTTATATTATAACTATGACAGACTGTGAGGCTGTGTTGTTTTTAACCTTATATTATAACTATGACAGACTGTGAGGCTGTGTTGTTGTTAACCTTATATTATATCTATGACAGACTGTGAGGTTGTGTTGTTAACCTTATATTATAACTATGACAGACTGTGAGGTTGTGTTGTTATCCTTATATTATAACTATGACAGACTGTGAGGTTGTGTTGTTAACCTTATATTATAACTATGACAGACTGTGAGGTTGTGTTGTTAACCTTATATTATAACTATGACAGACTGTGTGGTTGTATTGTTAACCTTATATTATAACTATGACAGACTGTGTGGTTGTGTTGTTAACATTATATTATAACTATGATAGACTGTGTGGTTGTGTTGTTAACCTTATATTATAACTATGACAGACTGTGAGCTTGTGTTGTTGTTAAACTTATATTATAACTATGACAGACTGTGAGGTTGTGTTGTTAACCTTATATTATAACTATGACAGACTGTGTGGTTGTGTTGTTGTTAACCTTATATTATAACTATGACAGACTGTGAGGTTGTGTTGTTAACCTTATATCATAACTATGACAGACTGTGAGGTTGTGTTGTTGTTAACCTTATATTATAACTATGACAGACTGTGAGGTTGTGTTGTTAAACTTATATTATAACTATGACACACTGTGTGGCTGTCTTGTTGCTAACCTTATATTATAACTATGACAGACTGTGTGGTTGTGTTGTTAACCTTATATTATAACAATGAAAGACTGTGAGGTTGTGCTGTTAACCTTATATTATAACTATGAAAGACTGTGAGGATGTGTTGTTAACCTTATATTATAACTATGACAGACTGTGTGGTTGTGTTGTTAACCTTATATTATAACTATGACAGACTGTGTGGTTGTGTTGTTAACCTTATATTATAACAATGAAAGACTGTGAGGTTGTGTTGTTAACCTTATATTATAACTATGACAGACCGTGAGGTTGTGTTGTTGTTAACCTTATATTATAACTATGACAGACTGTGAGGTTGTGTTGTTAAACTTATATTATAACTATGACAGACTGTGAGGTTGTGTTGTTAACCTTATATTATAACAATGACAGACTGTGAGGTTGTGTTGTTGTTGTTAACCTTATATTATAACTATGACAGACTGTGAGGCTGTGTTGTTGTTAACCTTATATTATAACTATGACAGACAGTGAGGCTGTGTTGTTGTTAACCTTATATTGTAACTATGACAGACTGTGAGGTTGTGTTGTTAACCTTATATTATAACTATGACAGACTGTGAGGTTGTGTTGTTAACCTTATATTATAACTATGACAGACTGTGAGGTTGTGTTGTTAACCTTATATTATAACTATGACAGACTGTGAGGTTGTGTTATTGACCTTATATTATAACTATGACAGACTGTAAGGTTGTGTTGTTAAACTTATATTATAACTATGACAGACTGTGAGGTTGTGTTGTTAACCTTATATTATAAATATGACAGACTGTGTGGTTGTGTTGTTAACCTTATATTATAACTATGCCAGACTGTGAGCTGGTGTTGTTGTTAACCTTATATTATAACTATGACAGACTGTGTGGTTGTGTTGTTAACCTTATATTATAACTATGACAGACTGTGAGCTTGTGTTGTTGTTAACCTTATATTATAACTATGACAGACTGTGTGGTTGTGTTGTTAACCTTATATTATAACTATGAGAGACTGTGAGGTTGTGTTGTTAACCTTATATTATAAATATGAAAGACTGTGAGGTTGTGTTCTTAACCTTATATTATAACTATGACAGACTGTGTGGTTGTGTTGTTAAGCTTATATTATAACTATGACAGACTGTGATGTTGTGTTGTTAACCTTATATTATAACTATGAAAGACTGTGAGGTTGTGTTGTTAACCTTATATTATAACTATGACAGACTGTGTGGTTGTGTTGTTAACCTTATATTATAACAATGAAAGACTGTGAGGTTGTGTTGTTAACCTTATATTATAACAATGAAAGACTGTGAGGTTGTGTTGTTAACCTTATATTATAACTATGAAAGACTGTGAGGTTGTGTTGTTAACCTTATATTATAACTATGAAAGACTGTGAGGTTGTGTTGTTAACCTTATATTATAACTATGACAGACTGTGAGGTTGTGTTGTTGTGTTGTTAACCTTATATTATAACTATGACAGACTGTGAGGTTGTGTTGTTAACCTTATATTATAACTATGACAGACTGTGAGGTTGTGTTGTTAACCTTATATTATAACTATGACAGACTGTGAGGTTGTGTTGTTAACCTTATATTATAACTATGACAGACTGTGAGGCTGTGTTGTTGTTAACCTTATATTATAACTATGACAGACTGTGAGGCTGTGTTGTTGTTAACCTAATATTATAACTATGACAGACTGTGAGGTTGTGTTGTTAACCTTATGTTATAACTATGACAGACTGTGAGGTTGTGTTGTTAACCTTATATTATAACTATGACAGACTGTGAGGTTGTTTTGTTAAACTTATATTATAACTATGACAGACTGTGAGGTTGTGTTATTGACCTTATATTATAACTATGACAGACTGTGAGTTTGTGTTGTTAACCTTATATTATAACTATGATAGTCTGTGAGGCTGTGTTGTTGTTAACCTTATATTATAACTATGACAGACTGTGTGGTTTTGTTGTTAACCTTATATTATAACTATGACAGACTGTGTGGTTGTGTTGTTAACCTTATATTATAACTATGACAGACTGTGAGGTTGTGTTGTTAACCTTATATTATAACTATGACAGACTGTGTGGTTGTATTGTTAACCTTATATTATAACTATGACAGACTGTGTGGTTGTGTTGTTAACATTATATTATAACTATGACAGACTGTGAGCTTGTGTTGTTGTTAAACTTATATTATAACTATGACAGACTGTGAGGTTGTGTTGTTAACCTTATATTATAACTATGACAGACTGTGTGGTTGTGTTGTTGTTAACCTTATATTATAACTATGACAGACTGTGAGGTTGTGTTGTTAACCTTATATCATAACTATGACAGACTGTGAGGTTGTGTTGTTAACCATATATTATAACTATGACAGACTGTGAGGTTGTGTTGTTGTTAACCTTATATTATAACTATGACAGACTGTGAGGTTGTGTTGTTAACCTTATATTATAACTATGACAGACTGTGAGGTTGTGCTGTTGTTAACCTTATATTATAACTATGACAGACTGTGAGGTTGTGTTGTTAAACTTATATTATAACTATGACACACTGTGTGGCTGTCTTGTTGCTAACCTTATATTATAACTATGACAGACTGTGTGGTTGTGTTGTTAACCTTATATTATAACAATGAAAGACTGTGAGGTTGTGCTGTTAACCTTATATTATAACTATGAAAGACTGTGAGGATGTGTTGTTAACCTTATATTATAACTATGACAGACTGTGTGGTTGTGTTGTTAACCTTATATTATAACTATGACAGACTGTGTGGTTGTGTTGTTAACCTTATATTATAACAATGAAAGACTGTGAGGTTGTGTTGTTAACCTTATATTATAACTATGAAAGACTGTGAGGTTGTGTTGTTAACCTTATATTATAACTATGAAAGACTGTGAGGTTGTGTTGTTAACCTTATATTATAACTATGACAGACCGTGAGGTTGTGTTGTTGTTAACCTTATATTATAACTATGACAGACTGTGAGGTTGTGTTGTTAAACTTATATTATAACTATGACAGACTGTGTGGTTGTGTTGTTAACCTTATATTATAACTATGACAGACTGTGAGCTGGTGTTGTTGTTAACCTTATATTATAACTATGACAGACTGTGAGGTTGTGTTGTTAACCTTATATTATAACTATGAGAGACTGTGAGGTTGTGTTGTTAACCTTATATTATAAATATGAAAGACTGTGAGGTTGTGTTCTTAACCTTATATTATAACTATGACAGACTGTGTAGTTGTGTTGTTAAGCTTATATTATAACTATGACAGACTGTGTTGTTGTGTTGTTAACCTTATATTATAACTATGAAAGACTGTGAGGTTGTGTTGTTAACCTTATATTATAACTATGACAGACTGTGTGGTTGTGTTGTTAACCTTATATTATAACAATGAAAGACTGTGAGGTTGTGTTGTTAACCTTATATTATAACAATGAAAGACTGTGAGGTTGTGTTGTTAACCTTATATTATAACTATGAAAGACTGTGAGGTTGTGTTGTTAACCTTATATTATAACTATGAAAGACTGTGAGGTTGTGTTGTTAACCTTATATTATAACTATGACAGACTGTGAGGTTGTGTTCTTGTTAACCTTATATTATAACTATGACAGACTGTGAGGTTGTGTTGTTAACCTTATATTATAACTATGACAGACTGTGAGGTTGTGTTGTTAACCTTATATTATAACTATGACAGATTGTGAGGTTGTGTTGTTAACCTTATATTATAACAATGACAGACTGTGAGGTTGTGTTGTTGTTGTTAACCTTATATTATAACTATGACAGACTGTGAGGCTGTGTTGTTGTTAACCTTATATTATAACTATGACAGACTGTGAGGCTGTGTTGTTGTTAACCTAATATTATAACTATGACAGACTGTGAGGTTGTGTTGTTAACCTTATGCTATAACTATGACAGACTGTGAGGTTGTGTTGTTAACCTTATATTATAACTATGACAGACTGTGAGGTTGTTTTGTTAACCTTATATTATAACTATGACAGACTGTGAGGTTGTGTTATTGACCTTATATTATAACTATGACAGACTGTGAGTTTGTGTTGTTAACCTTATATTATAACTATGATAGTCTGTGAGGCTGTGTTGTTGTTAACCTTATATTATAACTATGACAGACTGTGTGGTTTTGTTGTTAACCTTATATTATAACTATGAGAGACTGTGTGGTTGTGTTGTTAACCTTATATTATAACTATGACAGACTGTGAGGTTGTGTTGTTAACCTTATATTATAACTATGACAGACTGTGTGGTTGTATTGTTAACCTTATATTATAACTATGACAGACTGTGTGGTTGTGTTGTTAACATTATATTATAACTATGATAGACTGTGTGGTTGTGTTGTTAACCTTATATTATAACTATGACAGACTGTGAGCTTGTGTTGTTGTTAAACTTATATTATAACTATGACAGACTGTGAGGTTGTGTTGTTAACCTTATATTATAACTATGACAGACTGTGTGGTTGTGTTGTTGTTAACCTTATATTATAACTATGACAGACTGTGAGGTTGTGTTGTTAACCTTATATCATAACTATGACAGACTGTGAGGTTGTGTTGTTAACCATATATTATAACTATGACAGACTGTGAGGTTGTGTTATTGTTAACCTTATATTATAACTATGACAGACTGTGAGGTTGTGTTGTTAACCTTATATTATAACTATGACAGACTGTGAGGTTGTGCTGTTGTTAACCTTATATTATAACTATGACAGACTGTGAGGTTGTGTTGTTAAACTTATATTATAACTATGACACACTGTGTGGCTGTCTTGTTGCTAACCTTATATTATAACTATGACAGACTGTGTGGTTGTGTTGTTAACCTTATATTATAACAATGAAAGACTGTGAGGTTGTGCTGTTAACCTTATATTATAACTATGAAAGACTGTGAGGATGTGTTGTTAACCTTATATTATAACTATGACAGACTGTGTGGTTGTGTTGTTAACCTTATATTATAACTATGACAGACTGTGTGGTTGTGTTGTTAACCTTATATTATAACAATGAAAGACTGTGAGGTTGTGTTGTTAACCTTATATTATAACTATGAAAGACTGTGAGGTTGTGTTGTTAACCTTATATTATAACTATGAAAGACTGTGAGGTTGTGTTGTTAACCTTATATTATAACTATGACAGACCGTGAGGTTGTGTTGTTGTTAACCTTATATTATAACTATGACAGACTGTGAGATTGAGTTGTTAAACTTATATTATAACTATGACAGACTGTGAGGTTGTGTTATTAACCTTATATTATAACAATGACAGACTGTGAGGTTGTGTTGTTGTTGTTAACCTTATATTATAACTATGACAGACTGTGAGGCTGTGTTGTTGTTAACCTTATATTATAACTATGACAGACAGTGAGGCTGTGTTGTTGTTAACCTTATATTATAACTATGACAGACTGTGAGGTTGTGTTGTCAACCTTATATTATAACTATGACAGACTGTGAGGTTGTGTTGTTAACCTTATATTATAACTATGACAGACTGTGAGGTTGTGTTGTTAACCTTATATTATAACTATGACAGACTGTGAGGTTGTGTTATTGACCTTATATTATAACTATGACAGACTGTGAGGTTGTGTTGTTAACCTTATATTATAACTATGATAGTCTGTGAGGCTGTGTTGTTGTTAACCTTATATTATAACTATGACAGACTGTGTGGTTGTGTTGTTAACCTTATATTATAACTATGACAGACTGTGTGGTTGTGTTGTTAACCTTATATTATAACTATGACAGACTGTGAGGTTGTGTTGTTAACCTTATATTATAACTATGACAGACTGTGTGGTTGTATTGTTAACCTTATATTATAACTATGACAGACTGTGTGGTTGTGTTGTTAACATTATATTATAACTATGATAGACTGTGTGGTTGTGTTGTTAACCTTATATTATAACTATGACAGACTGTGAGCTTGTGTTGTTGTTAAACTTATATTATAACTATGACAGACTGTGAGGTTGTGTTGTTAACCTTATATTATAACTATGACAGACTGTGTGGTTGTGTTGTTGTTAACCTTATATTATAACTATGACAGACTGTGAGGTTGTGTTGTTAACCTTATATCATAACTATGACAGACTGTGAGGTTGTATTGCTAACCATATATTATAACTATGACAGACTGTGAGGTTGTGTTGTTGTTAAACTTATATTATAACTATGACAGACTGTGAGGTTGTGTTGTTAACCTTATATTATAACTATGACAGACTGTGTGGTTGTGTTGTTGTTAACCTTATATTATAACTATGACAGACTGTGAGGTTGTGTTATTAACCTTATATCATAACTATGACAGACTGTGAGGTTGTGTTGTTAAACTTATATTATAACTATGACAGACTGTGAGGTTGTGTTGTTAACCTTATATTATAACAATGACAGACTGTGAGGTTGTGTTGTTGTTGTTAACCTTATATTATAACTATGACAGACTGTGAGGTTGTGTTGTTAACCTTATATTATAACTATGACAGACTGTGAGGTTGTGTTATTGACCTTATATTATAACTATGACAGACTGTGAGGTTGTGTTGTTAACCTTATATTATAACTATGATAGTCTGTGAGGCTGTGTTGTTGTTAACCTTATATTATAACTATGACAGACTGTGTGGTTGTGTTGTTAACCTTATATAATAACTATGTCAGACTGTGTGGTTGTGTTGTTAACCTTATATTATAACTATGACAGACTGTGAGGTTGTGTTGTTAACCTTATATTATAACTATGACAGACTGTGTGGTTGTATTGTTAACCTTATATTATAACTATGACAGACTGTGTGGTTGTGTTGTTAACATTATATTATAACTATGATAGACTGTGTGGTTGTGTTGTTAACCTTATATTATAACTATGACAGACTGTGAGCTTGTGTTGTTGTTAAACTTATATTATAACTATGACAGACTGTGAGGTTGTGTTGTTAACCTTATATTATAACTATGACAGACTGTGTGGTTGTGTTGTTGTTAACCTTATATTATAACTATGACAGACTGTGAGGTTGTGTTGTTAACCTTATATCATAACTATGACAGACTGTGAGGTTGTGTTGTTAACCATATATTATAACTATGACAGACTGTGAGGTTGTGTTGTTGTTAACCTTATATTATAACTATGACAGACTGTGAGGTTGTGTTGTTAACCTTATATTATAACTATGACAGACTGTGAGGTTGTGCTGTTGTTAACCTTATATTATAACTATGACAGACTGTGAGGTTGTGTTGTTAAACTTATATTATAACTATGACACACTGTGTGGCTGTGTTGTCGTTAACCTTATATTATAACTATGACAGACTGTGTGGCTGTCTTGTTGTTAACCTTATATTATAACTATGACAGACTGTGAGGTTGTGTTGTTGTTGTTAACCTTATAGTATAACTATGACAGACTGTGAGTTTGTGTTGTTAACCTTATATTATAACTATGACAGACTGTGAGGTTGTGTTATTGTTAACCTTATATTATAACTATGACAGACTGTGAGGTTGTGTTGTTAACCTTATATTATAACTATGACAGACTTTGAGCTTGTGTTGTTGTTAACCTTATATTATAACTATGACAGACTGTGAGCTTGTGTTGTTAACCTTATATTATAACTATGACAGACTGTGAGTTTGTGTTGTTAACCTTATATTATAACTATGACAGACTGTGTGGTTGTGTTGTTAACCTTATATTATAACTATGACAGACTGTGAGCTGGTGTTGTTGTTAAACTTATATTATAACTATGACAGACTGTGTGGTTGTGTTGTTAACCTTATATTATAACTATGACAGACTGTGAGCTTGTGTTGTTGTTAACCTTATATTATAACTATGACAGACTGTGTGGTTGTGTTGTTAACCTTATATTATAACTATGAGAGACTGTGAGGTTGTGTTGTTAACCTTATATTATAACTATGAAAGACTGTGAGGTTGTGTTGTTAACCTTATATTATAACTATGACAGACTGTGTGGTTGTGTTGTTAAGCTTATATTATAACTATGACAGACTGTGTGGTTGTGTTGTTAACCTTATATTATAACTATGAAAGACTGTGAGGTTGTGTTGTTAACCTTATATTATAACTATGACAGACTGTGTGTTTGTGTTGTTAACCTTATATTATAAAAATGAAAGACGGTGAGGTTGTGCTGTTAACCTTATATTATAACTATTAAAGACTGTGAGGTTGTGTTGTTAACCTTATATTATAACTCTGACAGACTGTGTGGTTGTGTTGTTAACCTTATATTATAACTATGACAGACTGTGTGGTTGTGTTGTTAACCTTATATTATAACAATCAAAGACTGTGAGGTTGTGTTGTTAACCTTATATTATAACTATGAAAGACTGTGAGGTTGTGTTGTTAACCTTATATTATAACTATGAAAGACTGTGAGGTTGTGTTGTTAACCTTATATTATAACTATGGCAGACTGTGAGGTTGTGTTGTTGTTAACCTTATATTATAACTATGACAGACTGTGTGGCTGTCTTGTTGTTAACCTTATATTATAACTATGACAGACTGTGAGGTTGTGTTGTTGTTGTTAACCTTATAGTATAACTATGACAGACTGTGAGTTTGTGTTGTTAACCTTATATTATAACTATGACAGATTGTGAGGTTGTGTTATTTTTAACCTTATATTATAACTATGACAGACTGTGAGGTTGTGTTGTTAACCTTATATTATAACTATGACAGACTGTGAGCTTGTGTTGTTGTTAACCTTATATTATAACTATGACAGACTGTGAGCTTGTGTTGTTAACCTTATATTATAACTATGACAGACTGTGAGTTTGTGTTGTTAACCTTATATTATAACTATGACAGACTGTGTGGTTGTGTTGTTAACCTTATATTATAACAATGAAAGACTGTGAGGTTGTGCTGTTAACCTTATATTATAACTATGAAAGACTGTGAGGATGTGTTGTTAAACTTATATTATAACTATGACAGACTGTGTGGTTGTGTTGTTAACCTTATATTATAACTATGACAGACTGTGTGGTTGTGTTGTTAACCTTATATTATAACAATGAAAGACTGTGAGGTTGTGTTGTTAACCTTATATTATAACTATGAAAGACTGTGAGGTTGTGTTGTTAACCTTATATTATAACTATGAAAGACTGTGAGGTTATGTTGTTAACCTTATATTATAACTATGACAGACCGTGAGGTTGTGTTGTTGTTAACCTTATATTATAACTATGACAGACTGTGAGGTTGTGTTGTTAACCTTATATTATAACTATGACAGACTGTGAGGTTGTGTTGTTAACCTTATATTATAACTATGACAGACTGTGAGGTTGTGTTGTTAACCTTATATTATAACAATGACAGACTGTGAGGTTGTGTTGTTGTTGTTAACCTTATATTATAACTATGACAGACTGTGAGGCTGTGTTGTTGTTAAACTAATATAATAACTATGACAGACTGTGAGGCTGTGTTGTTGTTAACCTTATATTATAACTATGACAGACTGTGAGGTTGTGTTGTTAACCTTATATTATAACTATGACAGACTGTGAGGTTGTGTTGTTAACCTTATATTATAACTATGACATACTGTGAGGTTTTGTTGTTAACCTTATATTATAACTATGACAGCCTGTGAGGTTGTGTTATTGACCTTATATTATAACTATGACAGACTGTGAGGTTGTGTTGTTAACCTTATATTATAACTATGATAGTCTGTGAGGCTGTGTTGTTGTTAACCTTATATTATAACTATGACAGACTGTGTGGTTGTGTTGTTAACCTTATATTATAACTATGACAGACTGTGAGGTTGTGTTGTTAACCTTATATTATAACTATGAAAGACTGTGAGGTTGTGTTGTTAACCTTATATTATAACTATGACAGACTGTGAGGATGTGTTGTTAACCTTATATTATAACTATGACAGACTGTGTGGTTGTATTGTTAACCTTATATTATAACTATGACAGACTGTGTGGTTGTGTTGTTAACATTATATTATAACTATGATAGACCGTGTGGTTGTGTTGTTAACCTTATATTATAACTATGACAGACTGTGAGATTGTGTTGTTGTTAAACTTATATTATAACTATGACAGACTGTGAGGTTGTGTTGTTAACCTTATATTATAACTATGACAGACTGTGTGGTTGTGTTGTTGTTAACCTTATATTATAACTATGACAGACTGTGAGGTTGTGTTGTTAACCTTATATCATAACTATGACAGACTGTGAGGTTGTGTTGTTAACCATATATTATAACTATGACAGACTGTGAGGTTGTGTTGTTGTTAACCTTATATTATAACTATGACAGACTGTGAGGTTGTGTTGTTGTTAACCTTATATTATAACTATGACAGACTGTGAGGTTGTGTTGTTGTTAACCTTATATTATAACTATGACAGACTGTGAGGTTGTGTTGTTAACCTTATATTATAACTATGACAGACTGTGAGGTTGTGTTATTGTTAACCTTATATTATAACTATGACAGACTGTGAGGTTGTGTTGTTAACCTTATATTATAACTATGACAGACTGTGAGGTTGTGTTATTGTTAACCTTATATTATAACTATGACAGACTGTGAGGTTGTGTTGTTGTTAACCTTATATTATAACTATGACAGACTGTGAGGTTGTGTTGTTAACCTTATATTATAACTATGACAGACTGTGAGGTTGTGTTATTGTTAACCTTATATTATAACTATGACAGACTGTGAGGTTGTGTTGTTAACCTTATATTATAACTATGACAGACTGTGAGCTTGTGTTGTTGTTAACCTTATATTATAAATATGACAGACTGTAAGGTTGTGTTGTTAACCTTATATTATAACTATGACAGACTGTGAGGTTGTGTTATTGTTAACCTTATATTATAACTATGACAGACTGTGAGGTTGTGTTATTGTTAACCTTATATTATAACTATGACAGACTGTGAGGTTGTGTTGTTAACCTTATATTATAACTATGACAGACTGTGTGGTTGTGTTGTTAACCTTATATTATAACTATACCAGACTGTGAGCTGGTGTTGTTGTTAACCTTATATTATAACTATGACAGACTGTGTGGTTGTGTTGTTAACCTTATATTATAACTATGACAGACTGTGAGCTTGTGTTGTTGTTAACCTTATATTATAACTATGACAGACTGTGTGGTTGTGTTGTTAACCTTATATTATAACTATGAGAGACTGTGAGGTTGTGTTGTTAACCTTATATTATAAATATGAAAGACTGTGAGGTTGTGTTGTTAACCTTATATTATAACTATGACAGACTGTGTGGTTGTGTCGTTAAGCTTATATTATAACTATAACAGACTGTGTTGTTGTGTTGTTAACCTTATATTATAACTATGAAAGACTGTGAGGTTGTGTTTTTAACCTTATATTATAACTATGACAGACTGTGTGGCTGTGTTGTTGTTAACCTTATATTATAACTATGACAGACTGTGAGGTTGTGTTGTTAACCTTATATTATAACTATGACAGACTGTGAGGTTGTGTTGTTTACCTTATATTATAACTATGACAGACTGTGAGGTTGTGTTGTTAACCTTATATTATAACTATGACAGACTGTGAGGTTGTGTTATTGACCTTATATTATAACTATGACAGACTGTGAGGTTGTGTTGTTAACTTTATATAATAACTATGATAGTCTGTGAGGCTGTGTTGTTGTTAACCTTATATTATAACTATGACAGACTGTGAGCTTGTGTTGTTGTTAAACTTATATTATAACTATGACAGACTGTGAGCTTGTGTTGTTGTTAACCTTATATTATAACTATGACAGACTGTGTGGTTGTGTTGTTAACCTTATATTATAACTATGAGAGACTGTGAGGTTGTGTTGTTAACCTTATATTATAACTATGAAAGACTGTGAGGTTGTGTTGTTAACCTTATATTATAACTATGACAGACTGTGTGGTTGTGTTGTTAAGCTTATATTATAACTATGACAGACTGTGTGGTTGTGTTGTTAACCTTATATTATAACTATGAAAGACTGTGAGGTTGTTTTGTTAACCTTATATTATAACTATGACAGACTGTGTGTTTGTGTTGTTAACCTTATATTATAACAATGAAAGACGGTGAGGTTGTGCTGTTAACCTTATATTATAACTATGAAAGACTGTGAGGTTGTGTTGTTAACCTTATATTATAACTATGACAGACTGTGTGGTTGTGTTGTTAACCTTATATTATAACTATGACAGACTGTGTGGTTGTGTTGTTAACCTTATATTATAACAATCAAAGACTGTGAGGTTGTGTTGTTAACCTTATATTATAACTATGAAAGACTGTGAGGTTGTGTTGTTAACCTTATATTATAACTATGAAAGACTGTGAGGTTGTGTTGTTAACCTTATATTATAACTATGGCAGACTGTGAGGTTGTGTTGTTGTTAACCTTATATTATAACTATGACAGACTGTGTGGCTGTCTTGTTGTTAACCTTATATTATAACTATGACAGACTGTGAGGTTGTGTTGTTGTTGTTAACCTTATAGTATAACTATGACAGACTGTGAGTTTGTGTTGTTAACCTTATATTATAACTATGACAGATTGTGAGGTTGTGTTATTTTTAACCTTATATTATAACTATGACAGACTGTGAGGTTGTGTTGTTAACCTTATATTATAACTATGACAGACTGTGAGCTTGTGTTGTTGTTAACCTTATATTATAACTATGACAGACTGTGAGCTTGTGTTGTTAACCTTATATTATAACTATGACAGACTGTGAGTTTGTGTTGTTAACCTTATATTATAACTATGACAGACTGTGTGGTTGTGTTGTTAACCTTATATTATAACAATGAAAGACTGTGAGGTTGTGCTGTTAACCTTATATTATAACTATGAAAGACTGTGAGGATGTGTTGTTAAACTTATATTATAACTATGACAGACTGTGTGGTTGTGTTGTTAACCTTATATTATAACTATGACAGACTGTGTGGTTGTGTTGTTAACCTTATATTATAACAATGAAAGACTGTGAGGTTGTGTTGTTAACCCTATATTATAACTATGAAAGACTGTGAGGTTGTGTTGTTAACCTTATATTATAACTATGAAAGACTGTGAGGTTATGTTGTTAACCTTATATTATAACTATGACAGACCGTGAGGTTGTGTTGTTGTTAACCTTATATTATAACTATGACAGACTGTGAGGTTGTGTTGTTAACCTTATATTATAACTATGACAGACTGTGAGGTTGTGTTGTTAACCTTATATTATAACTATGACAGACTGTGAGGTTGTGTTGTTAACCTTATATTATAACAATGACAGACTGTGAGGTTGTGCTGTTGTTGTTAACCTTATATTATAACTATGACAGACTGTGAGGCTGTGTTGTTGTTAAACTAATATAATAACTATGACAGACTGTGAGGCTGTGTTGTTGTTAACCTTATATTATAACTATGACAGACTGTGAGGTTGTGTTGTTAACCTTATATTATAACTATGACAGACTGTGAGGTTGTGTTGTTAACCTTATATTATAACTATGACATACTGTGAGGTTGTGTTGTTAACCTTATATTATAACTATGACAGACTGTGAGGTTGTGTTATTGACCTTATATTATAACTATGACAGACTGTGAGGTTGTGTTGTTAACCTTATATTATAACTATGATAGTCTGTGAGGCTGTGTTGTTGTTAACCTTATATTATAACTATGACAGACTGTGTGGTTGTGTTGTTAACCTTATATTATAACTATGACAGACTGTGAGGTTGTGTTGTTAATCTTATATTATAACTATGAAAGACTGTGAGGTTGTGTTGTTAACCTTATATTATAACTATGACAGACTGTGAGGATGTGTTGTTAACCTTATATTATAACTATGACAGACTGTGTGGTTGTATTGTTAACCTTATATTATAACTATGACAGACTGTGTGGTTGTGTTGTTAACATTATATTATAACTATGATAGACCGTGTGGTTGTGTTGTTAACCTTATATTATAACTATGACAGACTGTGAGATTGTGTTGTTGTTAAACTTATATTATAACTATGACAGACTGTGAGGTTGTGTTGTTAACCTTATATTATAACTATGACAGACTGTGTGGTTGTGTTGTTGTTAACCTTATATTATAACTATGACAGACTGTGAGGTTGTGTTGTTAACCTTATATCATAACTATGACAGACTGTGAGGTTGTGTTGTTAACCATATATTATAACTATGACAGACTGTGAGGTTGTGTTGTTGTTAACCTTATATTATAACTATGACAGACTGTGAGGTTGTGTTGTTGTTAACCTTATATTATAACTATGACAGACTGTGAGGTTGTGTTGTTGTTAACCTTATATTATAACTATGACAGACTGTGAGGTTGTGTTGTTAACCTTATATTATAACTATGACAGACTGTGAGGTTGTGTTGTTAACCTTATATTATAACTATGACAGACTGTGAGGTTGTGTTATTGTTAACCTTATATTATAACTATGACAGACTGTGAGGTTGTGTTGTTGTTAACCTTATATTATAACTATGACAGACTGTGAGGTTGTGTTGTTAACCTTATATTATAACTATGACAGACTGTGAGGTTGTGTTATTGTTAACCTTATATTATAACTATGACAGACTGTGAGGTTGTCTTGTTAACCTTATATTATAACTATGACAGACTGTGAGCTTGTGTTGTTGTTAACCTTATATTATAAATATGACAGACTGTAAGGTTGTGTTGTTAACCTTATATTATAACTATGACAGACTGTGAGGTTGTGTTATTGTTAACCTTATATTATAACTATGACACTGTGAGGTTGTGTTATTGTTAACCTTATATTATAACTATGACAGACTGTGAGGTTGTGTTGTTAACCTTATATTATAACTATGACAGACTGTGTGGTTGTGTTGTTAACCTTATATTATAACTATGCCAGACTGTGAGCTGGTGTTGTTGTTAACCTTATATTATAACTATGACAGACTGTGTGGTTGTGTTGTTAACCTTATATTATAACTATGACAGACTGTGAGCTTGTGTTGTTGTTAACCTTATATTATAACTATGACAGACTGTGTGGTTGTGTTGTTAACCTTATATTATAACTATGAGAGACTGTGAGGTTGTGTTGTTAACCTTATATTATAAATATGAAAGACTGTGAGGTTGTGTTGTTAACCTTATATTATAACTATGACAGACTGTGTGGTTGTGTCGTTAAGCTTATATTATAACTATAACAGACTGTGTTGTTGTGTTGTTAACCTTATATTATAACTATGAAAGACTGTGAGGTTGTGTTTTTAACCTTATATTATAACTATGACAGACTGTGTGGCTGTGTTGTTGTTAACCTTATATTATAACTATGACAGACTGTGAGGTTGTGTTGTTAACCTTATATTATAACTATGACAGACTGTGAGGTTGTGTTGTTTACCTTATATTATAACTATGACAGACTGTGAGGTTGTGTTGTTAACCTTATATTATAACTATGACAGACTGTGAGGTTGTGTTATTGACCTTATATTATAACTATGACAGACTGTGAGGTTGTGTTGTTAACTTTATATAATAACTATGATAGTCTGTGAGGCTGTGTTGTTGTTAACCTTATATTATAACTATGACAGACTGTGAGCTTGTGTTGTTGTTAAACTTATATTATAACTATGACAGACTGTGAGGTTGTGTTGTTAACCTTATATTATAACTATGACAGACTGTGTGGTTGTGTTGTTGTTAACCTTATATTATAACTATGACAGACTGTGAGGTTGTGTTGTTAACCTTATATCATAACTATGACAGACTGTGAGGTTATGTTGTTAACCATATATTATAACTATGACAGACTGTGAGGTTGTGTTGTTGTTAACCTTATATTATAACTATGACAGACTGTGAGGTTGTGTTGTTAACCTTATATTATAACTATGACAGACTGTGAGGTTGTGGTGTTGTTAACCTTATATTATAACTATGACAGACTGTGAGGTTGTGTTGTTAACCTTATATTATAACTATGACACACTGTGTGGCTGTGTTGTTGTTAACCTTATATTATAACTATGACAGACTGTGTGGCTGTCTTGTTGTTAACCTTATATTATAACTATGACAGACTGTGAGGTTGTGTTGTTGTTGTTAACCTTATATTATAACTATGACAGACTGTGAGTTTGTGTTGTTAATCTTATATTATAACTATGACAGACTGTGAGGTCGTGTTATTGTTAACCTTATATTATAACTATGACAGACTGTGAGGTTGTGTTGTTAACCTTATATTATAACTATGACAGACTGTGAGCTTGTGTTGTTGTTAACCTTATATTATAACTATGACAGACTGTGAGCTTGTGTTGTTAACCTTATATTATAACTATGACAGACTGTGAGTTTGTGTTGTTAAACTTATATTATAACTATGACAGACTGTGTGGTTGTGTTGTTAAGCTTATATTATAACTATGACAGACTGTGAGCTGGTGTTGTTGTTAACCTTATATTATAACTATGACAGACTGTGTGGTTGTGTTGTTAACCTTATATTATAACTATGACAGACTGTGAGCTTGTGTTGTTGTTAACCTTATATTATAACTATGACAGACTGTGTGGTTGTGTTGTTAACCTTATATTATAACTATGAGAGACTGTGAGGTTGTGTTGTTAACCTTATATTATAACTATGAAAGACTGTGTGGTTGTGTTGTTAACCTTATATTATAACTATGACAGACTGTGTGGTTGTGTTGTTAAGCTTATATTATAACTATGACAGACTGTGTGGTTGTGTTGTTAACCTTATATTATAACAATGAAAGACTGTGAGCTTGTGCTGTTAATCTTATATTATAACTATGAAAGACTGTGAGGTTGTGTTGTTAACCTTATATTATAACTATGACAGACTGTGTGGTTGTGTTGTTAAACTTATATTATAACTATGACAGACTGTGTGGTTGTGTTGTTAACCTTATATTATAACAATGAAAGACTGTGAGGTTGTGTTGTTAACCTTATATTATAACTATGAAAGACTGTGAGGTTGTGTTGTTAACCTTATTTTATAACTATGAAAGACTGTGAGGTTGTGTTGTTAACCTTATATTATAACTATGGCAGACTGTGAGGTTGTGTTGTTGTTAACCTTATATTATAACTATGACAGACTGTGAGGTTGTGTTGTTAACCTTATATTATAACTATGACAGACTGTGAGGTTGTGTTGTTAACCTTATATTATAACAATGACAGACTGTGAGGTTGTGTTGTTGTTGTTAACCTTATATTATAACTATGACAGACTGTGAGGCTGTGTTGTTGTTAACCTTATATTATAACTATGACAGACTGTGAGGCTGTGTTGTTGTTAACCTTATATTATAACTATGACAGACTGTGAGGTTGTGTTGTTAACCTTATATTATAACTATGACAGACTGTGAGGTTGTGTTGTTATCCTTATATTATAACTATGACAGACTGTGAGGTTGTGTTGTTAACCTTATATTATAACTATGACAGACTGTGAGGTTGTGTTGTTGTTGTTAACCTTATATTATAACTATGACAGACTGTGAGGCTGTGTTGTTGTTAACCTTATATTATAACTATGACAGACTGTGAGGTTGTGTTGTTGTTGTTAACCTTATATTATAACTATGACAGACTGTGAGGTTGTGTTCTTAACCTTATATTATAACTATGACAGACTGTGAGGTTGTGTTGTTAACCTTATGTTATAACTATGCCAGACTGTGAGCTGGTGTTGTTGTTAACCTTATATTATAACTATGACAGACTGTGTGGTTGTGTTGTTAACCTTATATTATAACTATGACAGACTGTGAGCTTGTGTTGTTGTTAACCTTATATTATAACTATGACAGACTGTGTGGTTGTGTTGTTAACCTTATATTATAACTATGAGAGACTGTGAGGTTGTGTTGTTAACCTTATATTATAAATATGAAAGACTGTGAGGTTGTGTTTTTAACCTTATATTATAACTATGACAGACTGTGTGGTTGTGTCGTTAAGCTTATATTATAACTATAACAGACTGTGTTGTTGTGTTGTTAACTTTATATAATAACTATGATAGTCTGTGAGGCTGTGTTGTTGTTAACCTTATATTATAACTATGACAGACTGTGAGCTTGTGTTGTTGTTAAACTTATATTATAACTATGACAGACTGTGAGGTTGTGTTGTTAACCTTATATTATAACTATGACAGACTGTGTGGTTGTGTTGTTGTTAACCTTATATTATAACTATGACAGACTGTGTGGTTGTGTTGTTGTTAACCTTATATTATAACTATGACAGACTGTGAGGTTGTGTTGTTAACCTTATGTTATAACTATGACAGACTGTGTGGTTGTGTTGTTGTTAACCTTATATCATAACTATGACAGACTGTGAGGTTATGTTGTTAACCATATATTATAACTATGACAGACTGTGAGGTTGTGTTGTTGTTAACCTTATATTATAACTATGACAGACTGTGAGGTTGTGTTGTTAACCTTATATTATAACTATGACAGACTGTGAGGTTGTGGTGTTGTTAACCTTATATTATAACTATGACAGACTGTGAGGTTGTGTTGTTAACCTTATATTATAACTATGACACACTGTGTGGCTGTGTTGTTGTTAACCTTATATTATAACTATGACAGACTGTGTGGCTGTCTTGTTGTTAACCTTATATTATAACTATGACAGACTGTGAGGTTGTGTTGTTGTTGTTAACCTTATATTATAACTATGACAGACTGTGAGTTTGTGTTGTTAATCTTATATTATAACTATGACAGACTGTGAGGTTGTGTTGTTTACCTTATATTATAACTATGACAGACTGTGAGGTTGTGTTGTTAACCTTATATTATAACTATGACAGACTGTGAGGTTGTGTTATTGACCTTATATTATAACTATGACAGACTGTGAGGTTGTGTTGTTAACTTTATATAATAACTATGATAGTCTGTGAGGCTGTGTTGTTGTTAACCTTATATTATAACTATGACAGACTGTGAGCTTGTGTTGTTGTTAAACTTATATTATAACTATGACAGACTGTGAGGTTGTGTTGTTAACCTTATATTATAACTATGACAGACTGTGTGGTTGTGTTGTTGTTAACCTTATATTATAACTATGACAGACTGTGTGGTTGTGTTGTTGTTAACCTTATATTATAACTATGACAGACTGTGAGGTTGTGTTGTTAACCTTATGTTATAACTATGACAGACTGTGTGGTTGTGTTGTTGTTAACCTTATATCATAACTATGACAGACTGTGAGGTTATGTTGTTAACCATATATTATAACTATGACAGACTGTGAGGTTGTGTTGTTGTTAACCTTATATTATAACTATGACAGACTGTGAGGTTGTGTTGTTAACCTTATATTATAACTATGACAGACTGTGAGGTTGTGGTGTTGTTAACCTTATATTATAACTATGACAGACTGTGAGGTTGTGTTGTTAAACTTATATTATAACTATGACACACTGTGTGGCTGTGTTGTTGTTAACCTTATATTATAACTATGACAGACTGTGTGGCTGTCTTGTTGTTAACCTTATATTATAACTATGACAGACTGTGAGGTTGTGTTGTTGTTGTTAACCTTATATTATAACTATGACAGACTGTGAGTTTGTGTTGTTAATCTTATATTATAACTATGACAGACTGTGAGGTCGTGTTATTGTTAACCTTATATTATAACTATGACAGACTGTGAGGTTGTGTTGTTAACCTTATATTATAACTATGACAGACTGTGAGCTTGTGTTGTTGTTAACCTTATATTATAACTATGACAGACTGTGAGCTTGTGTTGTTAACCTTATATTATAACTATGACAGACTGTGAGTTTGTGTTGTTAAACTTATATTATAACTATGACAGACTGTGTGGTTGTGTTGTTAAGCTTATATTATAACTATGACAGACTGTGAGCTGGTGTTGTTGTTAACCTTATATTATAACTATGACAGACTGTGTGGTTGTGTTGTTAACCTTATATTATAACTATGACAGACTGTGAGCTTGTGTTGTTGTTAACCTTATATTATAACTATGACAGACTGTGTGGTTGTGTTGTTAACCTTATATTATAACTATGAGAGACTGTGAGGTTGTGTTGTTAACCTTATATTATAACTATGAAAGACTGTGAGGTTGTGTTGTTAACCTTATATTATAACTATGACAGACTGTGTGGTTGTTTTGTTAAGCTTATATTATAACTATGACAGACTGTGTGGTTGTGTTGTTAACCTTATATTATAACAATGAAAGACTGTGAGGTTGTGTTGTTAACCTTATATTATAACTATGAAAGACTGTGAGGTTGTGTTGTTAACCTTATTTTATAACTATGAAAGACTGTGAGGTTGTGTTGTTAACCTTATATTATAACTATGGCAGACTGTGAGGTTGTGTTGTTGTTAACCTTATATTATAACTATGACAGACTGTGAGGTTGTGTTGTTAACCTTATATTATAACTATGACAGACTGTGAGGTTGTGTTGTTAACCTTATATTATAACAATGACAGACTGTGAGGTTGTGTTGTTGTTGTTAACCTTATATTATAACTATGACAGACTGTGAGGCTGTGTTGTTGTTAACCTTATATTATAACTATGACAGACTGTGAGGCTGTGTTGTTGTTAACCTTATATTATAACTATGACAGACTGTGAGGTTGTGTTGTTAACCTTATATTATAACTATGACAGACTGTGAGGTTGTGTTGTTATCCTTATATTATAACTATGACAGACTGTGAGGTTGTGTTGTTAACCTTATATTATAACTATGAAAGACTGTGAGGTTGTGTTGTTGTTGTTAACCTTATATTATAACTATGACAGACTGTGAGGCTGTGTTGTTGTTAACCTTATATTATAACTATGACAGACTGTGAGGTTGTGTTGTTGTTGTTAACCTTATATTATAACTATGACAGACTGTGAGGTTGTGTTCTTAACCTTATATTATAACTATGACAGACTGTGAGGTTGTGTTGTTAACCTTATGTTATAACTATGACAGACTGTGAGGCTGTGTTGTTGTTAACCTTATATTATAACTATGACAGACTGTGAGGTTGTGTTGTTAACCTTTTATTATAACTATGACAGACTGTGAGGTTGTGTTGTTAACCTTATATTATAACTATGACAGACTGTGAGCTGGTGTTGTTGTTAACCTTATATTATAACTATGACAGACTGTGTGGTTGTGTTGTTAACCTTATATTATAACTATGACAGACTGTGAGCTTGTGTTGTTGTTAACCTTCTATTATAACTATTGCAGACTGTGTGGTTGTGTTGTTAACCTTATATTATAAATATGAAAGACTGTGAGGTTGTGTTGCTAACCTTATATTATAACTATGACAGACTGTGTGGTTGTGTTGTTAAGCTTATATTATAACTATGACAGACTGTGTTGTTGTGTTGTTAACCTTATATTATAACTATGAAAGACTGTGAGGTTGTGTTGTTAACCTTATATTATAACTATGACAGACTGTGAGGTTGTGTTGTTAAGCTTATATTATAACTATGACAGACTGTGAGGTTGTGTTGTTAACCTTATATTATAACTATGACAGACTGTAAGGTTGTGTTGTTAACCTTATATTATAACTATGACAGACTGTGAGGTTGTGTTGTTAACCTTATATTATAACTATGACAGATAGTGTGGTTGTGTTGTTAACCTTATATTATAACTATGCCAGACTGTGAGCTGGTGTTGTTGTTAACCTTATATTATAACTATGAGAGACTGTGTGGTTGTGTTGTTAACCTTATATTATAACTATGACAGACTGTGAGCTTGTGTTGTTGTTAACCTTATATTATAACTATGACAGACTGTGTTGTTGTGTTGTTAACCTTATATTATAACTATGAGAGACTGTGAGGTTGTGTTGTTAACCTTATATTATAAATATGAAAGACTGTGTGGTTGTGTTGTTAACCTTATATTATAACTATGACAGACTGTGTGGTTGTGTTGTTAACCTTATATTATAACAATGAAAGACTGTGAGGTTGTGTTGTTAACCTTATATTATAACTATGAAAGACTGTGAGGTTGTGTTGTTAACCTTATATTATAACTATGAAAGACTGTGAGGTTGTGTTGTTAACCTTATATTATAACTATGACAGACTGTGAGGTTGTGTTGTTGTTAACCTTATATTATAACTATGAAAGACTGTGAGGTTGTGTTGTTAACCTTATATTATAACTATGACAGACTGTGAGGTTGTGTTGTTAACCTTATATTATAACTATGACAGACTGTGAGGTTGTGTTGTTAACCTTATATTATAACAATTAACAGACTGTGGGGTTGTGTTGTTGTTGTTAAACTTATATTATAACTATGACAGACTGTGAGGCTGTGTTGTTGTTAACCTTATATTATAACTATGACAGACTGTGAGGCTGTGTTGTTGTTAACCTTATATTATAACTATGACAGACTGTGAGGTTGTGTTGTTAACCTTATATTATAACTATGACAGACTGTGAGGTTGTGTTGTTAACCTTATATTATAACTATAACAGACTGTGAGGTTGTGTTGTCACCCTTATATTATAACTATGACAGACTGTGAGGTTGTGTTATTGACCTTATATTATAACTATGACAGAGTGTGAGCTTGTGTTGTTGTTAAACTTATATTATAACTATGACGGACTGTGAGGTTGTGTTGTTAACCTTATATTATAACTATGACAGACTGTGTGGTTGTGTTGTTGTTAACCTTATATTATAACTATGACAGACTGTGAGGTTGTGTTGTTAACCTTATATTATAACTATGACAGACTGTGAGGTTGTGTTGTTAACCATATATTATAACTATGACAGACTGTGAGGTTGTGTTGTTGTTAACCTTATATTATAACTATGAGAGACTGTGAGGTTGTGTTGTTAACCTTATATTATAACTATGACAGACTGTGAGGTTGTGCTGTTGTTAACCTTATATTATAACTATGACAGACTGTGAGGTTGTGTTGTTAACCTTATATTATAACTATGACACACTGTGTGGCTGTGTTGTTGTTAACCTTATATTATAACTATGACAGACTGTGTGGCTGTCTTGTTGTTAACCTTATATTATAACTATGACAGACTGTGAGGTTGTGTTGTTGTTGTTAACCTTATATTATAACTATGACAGACTGTGAGTTTGTGTTGTTAACCTTATATTATAACTATGACAGACTGTGAGGTTGTGTTATTGTTAACCTTATATTATAACTATGACAGACTGTGAGGTTGTGTTGTTAACCTTATATTATAACTATGACAGACTGTGAGCTTGTGTTGTTGTTAACCTTATATTATAACTATGACAGACTGTGAGCTTGTGTTGTTAACCTTATATTATAACTATGACAGACTGTGAGTTTGTGTTGTTAACCTTATATTATAACTATGAGAGACTGTGTGGTTGTGTTGTTAACCTTATATTATAACTATGACAGACTGTGAGCTGGTGTTGTTGTTAACCTTATATTATAACTATGACAGACTGTGTGGTTGTGTTGTTAACCTTATGTTATAACTATGACAGACTGTGAGCTTGTGTTGTTAACCTTATATTATAACTATGATAGACTGTGAGGCTGTGTTGTTGTTAACCTTATATTATAACTATGACAGACTGTGTGGTTGTGTTGTAACATTATATTATAACTATGACAGACTGTGTGGTTGTGTTGTTAACCTTATATTATAACTATGACAGACTGTGAGGTTGTGTTGTTGTTAACCTTATATTATAACTATGAAAGACTGTGAGGTTGTGTTGTTAACCTTATATTATAACTATGACAGACTGTGAGGTTGTGTTGTTAACCTTATATTATAACTATGACAGACTGTGAGGTTGTGTTGTTAACCTTATATTATAACAATTAACAGACTGTGGGGTTGTGTTGTTGTTGTTAAACTTATATTATAACTATGACAGACTGTGAGGCTGTGTTGTTGTTAACCTTATATTATAACTATGACAGACTGTGAGGCTGTGTTGTTGTTAACCTTATATTGTAACTATGACAGACTGTGAGGTTGTGTTGTTAACCTTATATTATAACTATGACAGACTGTGAGGTTGTGTTGTTAACCTTATATTATAACTATAACAGACTGTGAGGTTGTGTTGTCACCCTTATATTATAACTATGACAGACTGTGAGGTTGTGTTATTGACCTTATATTATAACTATGACAGAGTGTGAGCTTGTGTTGTTGTTAAACTTATATTATAACTATGACGGACTGTGAGGTTGTGTTGTTAACCTTATATTATAACTATGACAGACTGTGTGGTTGTGTTGTTGTTAACCTTATATTATAACTATGACAGACTGTGAGGTTGTGTTGTTAACCTTATATTATAACTATGACAGACTGTGAGGTTGTGTTGTTAACCATATATTATAACTATGACAGACTGTGAGGTTGTGTTGTTGTTAACCTTATATTATAACTATGAGAGACTGTGAGGTTGTGTTGTTAACCTTATATTATAACTATGACAGACTGTGAGGTTGTGCTGTTGTTAACCTTATATTATAACTATGACAGACTGTGAGGTTGTGTTGTTAACCTTATATTATAACTATGACACACTGTGTGGCTGTGTTGTTGTTAACCTTATATTATAACTATGACAGACTGTGTGGCTGTCTTGTTGTTAACCTTATATTATAACTATGACAGACTGTGAGGTTGTGTTGTTGTTGTTAACCTTATATTATAACTATGACAGACTGTGAGTTTGTGTTGTTAACCTTATATTATAACTATGACAGACTGTGAGGTTGTGTTATTGTTAACCTTATATTATAACTATGACAGACTGTGAGGTTGTGTTGTTAACCTTATATTATAACTATGACAGACTGTGAGCTTGTGTTGTTGTTAACCTTATATTATAACTATGACAGACTGTGAGCTTGTGTTGTTAACCTTATATTATAACTATGACAGACTGTGAGTTTGTGTTGTTAACCTTATATTATAACTATGAGAGACTGTGTGGTTGTGTTGTTAACCTTATATTATAACTATGACAGACTGTGAGCTGGTGTTGTTGTTAACCTTATATTATAACTATGACAGACTGTGTGGTTGTGTTGTTAACCTTATGTTATAACTATGACAGACTGTGAGCTTGTGTTGTTAACCTTATATTATAACTATGATAGACTGTGAGGCTGTGTTGTTGTTAACCTTATATTATAACTATGACAGACTGTGTGGTTGTGTTGTAACATTATATTATAACTATGACAGACTGTGTGGTTGTGTTGTTAACCTTATATTATAAATATGACAGACTGTGAGGTTGTGTTGTTAACCTTATATTATAACTATGACAGACTGTGTGGTTGTATTGTTAACCTTATATTATAACTATGACAGACTGTGTGGTTGTGTTGTTAACCTTATATTATAACTATGATAGACTGTGTGGTTGTGTTGTTAACCTTATATTATAACTATGACAGATTGTGAGCTTGTGTTGTTTTTAAACTTATATTATAACTATGACAGAGTGTGAGGTTGTGTTGTTAACCTTATATTATAACTATGACAGACTGTGTGGTTGTGTTGTTGTTAACCTTATATTATAACTATGACAGACTGTGAGGTTGTGTTGTTAACCTTATATTATAACTATGACAGACTGTGAGGTTGTGTTGTTAACCTTATATTATAACTATGACAGACTGTGAGGTTGTGTTGTTGTTAACCTTATATTATAACTATGACAGACTGTGAGGTTGTGTTGTTAACCTTATATTATAACTATGACAGACTGTGAGGTTGTGTTGTTGTTAACTTTATATTATAACTATGACAGACTGTGAGGTTGTGTTGTTAACCTTATATTATAACTATGACACACTGTGTGGCTGTGTTGTTGTTAACCTTATATTATAACTATGACAGACTGTGTGGCTGTCTTGTTGTTAACCTTATATTATAACTATGACAGACTATGAGGTTGTGTTGTTGTTGTTAACCTTATATTATAACTATGACAGACTGTGAGGTTGTGTTGTTAACCTTATATTATAACTATGACAGACTGTGAGGTTGTGTTGTTGTTAACCTTATATTATAACTATGACAGACTGTGTGGCTCTGTTGTTGTTAACCTTATATTATAACTATGACAGACTGTGAGGTTGTGTTGTTAACCTTATATTATAACTGACAGACTGTGTGGTTGTATTGTTAACCTTATATTATAACTATGACAGACTGTGAGCTTGTATTGTTGTTAAACTTATATTATAACTATGACAGACTGTGAGGTTGTGTTGTTAACCTCATATTATAACTATAACAGACTGTCTGGTTGTTTTGTTGTTAACCTTATATTATAACTATGACAGACTGTGAGGTTGTGTTGTTAACCTTATATTATAACTATGACAGACTGTGAGGTTGTGTTGTTAACCTTATATTATAACTATGACAGAATGTGTGGTTGTGCTGTTGTTAACCTTATATTATAACTATGACAGACTGTGAGGTTGTGTTGTTAACCTTATATTATAACTATGACAGCCTGTGAGGTTGTGTTGTTAACCTTATATTATAACTATGACAGACTGTGAGGTTGTGTTGTTAACCTTATATTATAACTATGACTGACTGTGAAGTTGTGTTGTTAACCTTATATTATAACTATGACAGACTGTGAGGTTGTGTTGTTAACCTTATATTATAACTATGACAGACTGTGAAGTTGTGTTGTTAACCTTATATTATAACTATTACAGACTGTGAGGTTGTGTTGTTAACCTTATATTATAACTATGACAGACTGTGTGGTTGTGTTGTTAACCTTATATTATAACTATGACAGACTGTGAGCTTGTGTTGTTGTTAACCTTATATTATAACTATGACAGACTGTGAGGTTGTGTTGTTAACCTTATATTATAACTATGACACACTGTGTGGCTGTGTTGTTGTTAACCTTATATTATAACTATGACAGACTGTGTGGCTGTCTTGTTGTTAACCTTATATTATAACTATGACAGACTGTGAGGTTGTGTTGTTGCTGTTAACCTTATATTATAACTATGACAGACTGTGAGGTTGTGTTGTTAACCTTATATTATAACTATGACAGACTGTGAGGTTGTGTTGTTGTTAACCTTATATTATAACTATGACAGACTGTGAGGTTGTGTTGTTAACCTTATATTATAACTATGACAGACTGTGTGGCTCTGTTATTGTTAACCTTATATTATAACTATGACACACTGTGTGGCTGTGTAGTTGTTAACCTTATATTATAACTATGACAGACTGTGTGGCTGTCTTGTTGTTAACCTTATATTATAACTATGACAGACTGTGAGGTTGTGTTGTTGTTGTTAACCTTATATTATAACTATGACAGACTGTGAGGTTGTGTTGTTAACCTTATATTATAACTATGACAGAGTGTGAGGTTGTGTTGTTGTTAACCTTATATTATAACTATGACAGACTGTGAGGTTGTGTTGTTAACCTTATATTATAACTATGACAGACTGTGTGGCTCTGTTGTTGTTAACCTTATATTATAACAATGACAGACTGTGAGGTTGTGTTGTTAACCTTATATTATAACTGACAGACTGTGTGGTTGTATTGTTAACCTTATATTATAACTATGACAGACTGTGAGCTTCTATTGTTGTTAAACTTATGTTATAACTATGACAGACTGTGAGGTTGTGTTGTTAACCTTATATTATAACTATAACAGACTGTGTGGTTGTGTTGTTGTTAACCTTATATTATAACTATGACAGACTGTGAGGTTGTGTTGTTAACCTTATATTATAACTATGACAGACTGTGAGGTTGTTTTGTTAACCTTATATTATAACTATGACAGACTGTGTGGTTGTGCTGTTGTTAACCTTATATTATAACTATGACAGACTGTGAGGTTGTGTTGTTAACCTGATATTATAACTATGACATACTGTGAGGTTGTGTTGTTAACCTTATATTATAACTATGACAGACTGTGAGGTTGTGTTGTTAACCTTATATTATAACTATGACATACTGTGAGGTTGTGTTGTTAACCTTATATTATAACTATGACAGACTGTGTGGTTGTGTTGTTAACCTTATATTATAACTATGAAAGACTGTGAGGTTGTGTTGTTAACCTTATATTATAACTATGACAGACTGTGTGGTTGTGTTGTTCACCTCATATTATAACTATGACAGACTGTGAGGTTCTGTTGTTAACCTTATATTATAACTATGAAAGACTGTGAGGTTGTGTTGTTAACATTATATTATAACTATGACAGACTGTGAGGTTGTGTTGTTGTTAACCTTATATAATAACTATGACAGACTGTGAGGTTGTGTTGTTAACCTTATATTATAACTATGAAAGACTGTGAGGTTGTGTTGTTAACCTTATATTATAACAATGAAAAACTGTGAGGTTGTGTTGTTACCCTTATATTATAACTATGAAAGACTGTGAGGTTGTGTTGTTAACCTTATATAATAACTATGACAGACTGTGTGGTTGTGTTGTTAACCTTATATTATAACTATGACAGATTTTGAGGTTGTGTTGTTAACCTTATATTATAACTGACAGTCTGTGAGGTTGTGTTGTTAATCTTATATTATAACTATGACAGACTGTGAGGCTCTGTTGTTGTTAACCTTATATTATAACTATGACAGACTGTGAGGTTGTGTTGTTGTTAACCTTATATTATAACTATGACAGACTGTGAGGTTGTGTTGTTAACCTTATATTATAACTATGACAGACTGTGAGGTTGTGTTGTTAACCTTATATTATAACTATGACAGACTGTGTGGCTCTGTTGTTGTTAACCTTATATTATAACTATGACAGACTGTGTGGTTGTGTTGTTAACCTTATATTATTACTGACAGACTGTGTGGTTGTATTGTTAACCTTATATTATAACTATGACAGACTGTGAGGTTGTGTTGTTAACCTTATATTATAACTATGACAGACTGTGAGGTTGTGTTGTTAACCTTATATTATAACTATGACAGACTGTGTGGCTCTGTTGTTGTTAACCTTATATTATAACTATGACACACTGTGTGGCTGTGTTGTTGTTAACCTTATATTATAACTATGACAGACTGTGTGGCTGTCTTGTTGTTAACCTTATATTATAACTATGACACACTGTGTGGCTGTGTTGTTGTTAACCTTATATTATAACTATGACAGACTGTGAGGTTGTGTTGTTGTTGTTAACCTTATATTATAACTATGACAGACTGTGAGGTTGTGTTGTTAACCTTATATTATAACTATGACAGACTGTGAGGTTGTGTTGTTGTTAACCTCATATTATAACTATGACAGACTGTGAGGTTGTGTTGTTAACCTTATATTATAACTATGACAGACTGTGTGGCTCTGTTGTTGTTAACCTTATATTATAACTATGACAGACTGTGAGGTTGTGTTGTTAACCTTATATTATAACTGACAGACTGTGTGGTTGTATTGTTAACCTTATATTATAACTATGACAGACTGTGAGCTTGTATTGTTGTTAAACTTATATTATAACTATGACAGACTGTGAGGTTGTGTTGTTAACCTTATATTATAACTATGACAGACTGTGTGGCTCTGTTGTTGTTAACCTTATATTATAACTATGACAGACTGTGTGGTTGTGTTGTTAACCTTATATTATAACTGACAAACTGTGTGGTTGTATTGTTAACCTTATATTATAACTATGACAGACTGTGAGCTTGTATTGTTGTTAAACTTATATTATAACTATGACAGACTGTGAGGTTGTGTTGTTAACCTTATATTATAACTATAACAGACTGTGTGGTTGTGTTGTTGTTAACCTTATATTATAACTATGACAGACTGTGAGGTTGTGTTGTTAACCTTATATTATAACTATGACAGACTGTGAGGTTGTGTTGTTAACCTTATATTATAACTATGACAGACTGTGTGGTTGTGCTGTAGGTTAACCTTATATTATAACTATGACAGACTGTGAGGTTGTGTTGTTAACCTTATATTATAACTATGACAGACTGTGAGGTTGTGTTGTTAACCTTATATTATAACTATGACAGACTGTGAGGTTGTGTTGTTGTTAACCTTATATTATAACTATGACAGACTGTGAGGTTGTGTTGTTAACCTTATATTATAACTATGACAGACTGTGAGGTTGTGTTGTTAACCTTATATTATAACTATGACAGACTGTGTGGTTGTGCTGTTGTTAACCTTATATTATAACTATGACAGTCTGTGAGGTTGTGTTGTTAACCTTATATTATAACTATGACAGACTGTGAGGTTGTGTTGTTAACCTTATACTATAACTATGACAGACTGTGAGGTTGTGTTGTTAACCTTATACTATAACTATGACAGACTGTGAGGTTGTGTTGTTAACCTTATATTATAACTATGACAGACTGTGAGGTTGTGTTGTTAACCTTATATTATAACTATGACAGACTGTGAGGTTGTGTTGTTAACCTTATATTATAACTATGACAGACTGTGAGGTTGTGTTGTTAACCTTATTTTATAACTATGACAGACTGTGTGGTTGTGTTGTTAACCTTATATTATAACTATGACAGACTGTGAGCTTGTGTTGTTGTTAACCTTATATTATAACTATGACAGCCTGTGTGGTTGTGTTGTTAACCTTATATTATATCTATGACAGACTGTGAGCTTGTGTTGTTGTTAACCTTATATTATAACTATGACAGACTGTGAGGTTGTGTTGTTAACCTTATATTATAACTATGACACACTGTGTGGCTGTGTTGTTGTTAACCTTATATTATAACTATGACAGACTGTGTGGCTGTCTTGTTGTTAACCTTATATTATAACTATGACAGACTGTGAGGTTGTGTTGTTGCTGTTAACCTTATATTATAACTATGACAGACTGTGAGGTTGTGTTGTTAACCTTATATTATAACTATGACAGACTGTGAGGTTGTGTTGTTCACCTTAGATTATAACTATGACAGACTGTGAGGTTGTGTTGTTGTTAACCTTATATTATAACTATGACAGACTGTGAGGTTGTGTTGTTAACCTTATATTATAACTATGACAGACTGTGTGGCTCTGTTGTTGTTAACCTTATATTATAACTATGACACACTGTGTGGCTGTGTTGTTGTTAACCTTATATTATAACTATGACAGACTGTGTGGCTGTCTTGTTGTTAACCTTATATTATAACTATGACACACTGTGTGGCTGTGTTGTTGTTAACCTTATATTATAACTATGACAGACTGTGAGGTTGTGTTGTTGTTGTTAACCTTATATTATAACTATGACAGACTGTGAGGTTGTGTTGTTAACCTTATATTATAACTATGACAGACTGTGAGGTTGTGTTGTTGTTAACCTCATATTATAACTATGACAGACTGTGAGGTTGTGTTGTTAACCTTATATTATAACTATGACAGACTGTGTGGCTCTGTTGTTGTTAACCTTATATTATAACTATGACAGACTGTGAGGTTGTGTTGTTAACCTTATATTATAACTGACAGACTGTGTGGTTGTATTGTTAACCTTATATTATAACTATGACAGACTGTGAGCTTGTATTGTTGTTAAACTTATATTATAACTATGACAGACTGTGAGGTTGTGTTGTTAACCTTATATTATAACTATGACAGACTGTGTGGCTCTGTTGTTGTTAACCTTATATTATAACTATGACAGACTGTGTGGTTGTGTTGTTAACCTTATATTATAACTGACAAACTGTGTGGTTGTATTGTTAACCTTATATTATAACTATGACAGACTGTGAGCTTGTATTGTTGTTAAACTTATATTATAACTATGACAGACTGTGAGGTTGTGTTGTTAACCTTATATTATAACTATAACAGACTGTGTGGTTGTGTTGTTGTTAACCTTATATTATAACTATGACAGACTGTGAGGTTGTGTTGTTAACCTTATATTATAACTATGACAGACTGTGAGGTTGTGTTGTTAACCTTATATTATAACTATGACAGACTGTGTGGTTGTGCTGTAGGTTAACCTTATATTATAACTATGACAGACTGTGAGGTTGTGTTGTTAACCTTATATTATAACTATGACAGACTGTGAGGTTGTGTTGTTAACCTTATATTATAACTATGACAGACTGTGAGGTTGTGTTGTTAACCTTATATTATAACTATGACAGACTGTGAGGTTGTGTTGTTAACCTTATATTATAACTATGACAGACTGTGAGGTTGTGTTGTTAACCTTATATTATAACTATGACAGACTGTGAGGTTGTGTTGTTAACCTTATATTATAACTATGACAGACTGTGAGGTTGTGTTGTTAACCTTATATTATAACTATGACAGACTGTGTGGTTGTGTTGTTAACCTTATATTATAACTATGACAGACTGTGAGCTTGTGTTGTTGTTAACCTTATATTATAACTATGACAGACTGTGTGGTTGTGTTGTTAACCTTATATTATATCTATGACAGACTGTGAGCTTGTGTTGTTGTTAACCTTATATTATAACTATGACAGACTGTGAGGTTGTGTTGTTAACCTTATATTATATCTATGACACACTGTGTGGCTGTGTTGTTGTTAACCTTATATTATAACTATGACAGACTGTGTGGCTGTCTTGTTGTTAACCTTATATTATAACTATGACAGACTGTGAGGTTGTGTTGTTGCTGTTAACCTTATATTATAACTATGACAGACTGTGAGGTTGTGTTGTTAACCTTATATTATAACTATGACAGACTGTGAGGTTGTGTTGTTCACCTTAGATTATAACTATGACAGACTGTGAGGTTGTGTTGTTGTTAACCTTATATTATAACTATGACAGACTGTGAGGTTGTCTTGTTGTTAACCTTATATTATAACTATGACACACTGTGTGGCTGTGTTGTTGTTAACCTTATATTATAACTATGACAGACTGTGAGGTTGTGTTGTTGTTGTTAACCTTATATTATAACTATGACAGACTGTGAGGTTGTGTTGTTAACCTTATATTATAACTATGACAGACTGTGAGGTTGTGTTGTTGTTAACCTCATATTATAACTATGACAGACTGTGAGGTTGTGTTGTTAACCTTATATTATAACTATGACAGACTGTGTGGCTCTGTTGTTGTTAACCTTATATTATAACTATGACAGACTGTGAGGTTGTGTTGTTAACCTTATATTATAACTGACAGACTGTGTGGTTGTATTGTTAACCTTATATTATAACTATGACAGACTGTGAGCTTGTATTGTTGTTAAACTTATATTATAACTATGACAGACTGTGAGGTTGTGTTGTTAACCTTATATTATAACTATGACAGACTGTGTGGCTCTGTTGTTGTTAACCTTATATTATAACTATGACAGACTGTGTGGTTGTGTTGTTAACCTTATATTATAACTGACAAACTGTGTGGTTGTATTGTTAACCTTATATTATAACTATGACAGACTGTGAGCTTGTATTGTTGTTAAACTTATATTATAACTATGACAGACTGTGAGGTTGTGTTGTTAACCTTATATTATAACTATAACAGACTGTGTGGTTGTGTTGTTGTTAACCTTATATTATAACTATGACAGACTGTGAGGTTGTGTTGTTAACCTTATATTATAACTATGACAGACTGTGAGGTTGTGTTGTTAACCTTATATTATAACTATGACAGACTGTGTGGTTGTGCTGTAGGTTAACCTTATATTATAACTATGACAGACTGTGAGGTTGTGTTGTTAACCTTATATTATAACTATGACAGACTGTGAGGTTGTGTTGTTAACCTTATATTATAACTATGACAGACTGTGAGGTTGTGTTGTTAACCTTATATTATAACTATGACAGACTGTGAGGTTGTGTTGTTAACCTTATATTATAACTATGACAGACTGTGAGGTTGTGTTGTTAACCTTATATTATAACTATGACAGACTGTGAGGTTGTGTTGTTAACCTTATATTATAACTATGACAGACTGTGAGGTTGTGTTGTTAACCTTATATTATAACTATGACAGACTGTGTGGTTGTGTTGTTAACCTTATATTATAACTATGACAGACTGTGAGCTTGTGTTGTTGTTAACCTTATATTATAACTATGACAGACTGTGTGGTTGTGTTGTTAACCTTATATTATATCTATGACAGACTGTGAGCTTGTGTTGTTGTTAACCTTATATTATAACTATGACAGACTGTGAGGTTGTGTTGTTAACCTTATATTATATCTATGACACACTGTGTGGCTGTGTTGTTGTTAACCTTATATTATAACTATGACAGACTGTGTGGCTGTCTTGTTGTTAACCTTATATTATAACTATGACAGACTGTGAGGTTGTGTTGTTGCTGTTAACCTTATATTATAACTATGACAGACTGTGAGGTTGTGTTGTTAACCTTATATTATAACTATGACAGACTGTGAGGTTGTGTTGTTCACCTTAGATTATAACTATGACAGACTGTGAGGTTGTGTTGTTGTTAACCTTATATTATAACTATGACAGACTGTGAGGTTGTGTTGTTAACCTTATATTATAACTATGACAGACTGTGTGGCTCTGTTGTTGTTAACCTTATATTATAACTATGACACACTGTGTGGCTGTGTTGTTGTTAACCTTATATTATAACTATGCCAGACTGTGTGGCTGTCTTGTTGTTAACCTTATATTATAACTATGACACACTGTGTGGCTGTGTTGTTGTTAACCTTATATTATAACTATGACAGACTGTGAGGTTGTGTTGTTGTTGTTAACCTTATATTATAACTATGACAGACTGTGAGGTTGTGTTGTTAACCTTATATTATAACTATGACAGACTGTGAGGTTGTGTTGTTGTTAACCTCATATTATAACTATGACAGACTGTGAGGTTGTGTTGTTAACCTTATATTATAACTATGACAGACTGTGTGGCTCTGTTGTTGTTAACCTTATATTATAACTATGACAGACTGTGAGGTTGTGTTGTTCACCTTATATTATAACTGACAGACTGTGTGGTTGTATTGTTAACCTTATATTATAACTATGACAGACTGTGAGCTTGTATTGTTGTTAAACTTATGTTATAACTATGACAGACTGTGAGGTTGTGTTGTTAACCTTATATTATAACTATAACAGACTGTGTGGTTGTGTTGTTGTTAACCTTATATTATAACTATGACAGACTGTGAGGTTGTGTTGTTAACCTTATATTATAACTATGACAGACTGTGAGGTTGTGTTGTTAACCTTATATTATACCTATGACAGACTGTGTGGTTGTGCTGTTGTTAACCTTATATTATAACTATGACAGACTGTGAGGTTGTGTTGTTAACCTTATATTATAACTATGACAGACTGTGAGGTTGTGTTGTTAACCTTATATTATAACTATGACAGACTGTGAGGTTGTGTTGTTAACCTTATATTATAACTATGACAGACTGTGAGGTTGTGTTGTTAACCTTATATTATAACTATGACAGACTGTGTGGTTGTGTTGTTAACCTTATATTATAACTATGAAAGACTGTGAGGTTGTGTTGTTAACCTTATATTATAACTATGAAAGACTGTGAGGTTGTGTTGTTAACCTTATATTATAACTATGACGGACTGTGAGGTTGTGTTGTTGTTAACCTTATATAATAACTATGACAGACTGTGAGGTTGTGTTGTTAACCTTATATTATAAGTATGAAAGACTGTGTGGTTGTGTTGTTGTTAACCTTATATTATAACTATGACAGACTGTTAGGTTGTGTTGTTAACCTTGTATTATAACTATGACAGATTGTGAGGTTGTGTTGTTAACCTTATATTATAACTATGACAGACTGTGAGGTTGTGTTGTTGTTAACCTTATATTATAACTATGACAGACTGTGAGGGTGTGTTGTTAACCTTATATTATAACTATGACACACTGTGTGGCTGTGTTGTTGTTAACCTTATATTATAACTATGACAGACTGTGTGCCTGTCTTGTTATTAACCTTATATTATAACTATGACAGACTGTGAGGTTGTGTTGTTGCTGTTAACCTTATATTATAACTATGACAGACTGTGAGGTTGTGTTGTTAACCTTATATTATAACTATGACAGACTGTGAGGTTGTGTTGTTAACCTTATATTATAACTATGACAGACTGTGGGGTTGTGTTGTTAACCTTATATTATAACTATGACAGACTGTGTGGTTGTGTTGTTAACCTTATATTATAACTATGACAGACTGTGAGGTTGTGTTGTTAACCTTATATTATAACTGACAGACTGTGAGGTTGTGTTGTTAACCTTATATTATAACTATGACAGACTGTGAGGTCGTGTTGTTGTTAACCTTATATTATAACTATGACAGACTGTGAGGTTGTGTTGTTAACCTTATATTATAACTATGACAGACTGTGAGGTTGTGTTGTTAACCTTATATTATAACTATGACAGACTGTGAGGTTGTGTTGTTAAACTTATATTATAACTATGACAGACTGTTAGGATGTGTTGTTAACCTTATATTATAACTATGAGAGACTGTGAGGCTGTGTTGTTGTTAACCTTATATTATAACTATGACAGACTGTGAGGTTGTGTTGCTAACCTTATATTATAACTATGACAGACTGTGAGGTTGTGTTGTTAACCTTATATTATAACTATGACAGACTGTGAGGTTGTGTTGTTAACCTTATATTATAACTATGACAGAATGTGTGGCTGTGTTGTTGTTAACCTTATATTATAACTATGAGAGACTGTGAGGTTGTGTTGTTAACCTTATATTATAACTATGACAGACTGTGAGGCTGTGTTGTTGTTAACCTTATATTATAACTATGACAGACTGTGAGGTTGTGTTGTTAACCTTATATTATAACTATGACAGACTGTGAGGTTGTGTTGTTAACCTTATGTTATAACTATAACAGACTGTGAAATTGTGTTGTTGTTAACCTTATATTATAACTATGACAGACTGTGAGGTTGTGTTGTTAACCTTATATTATAACTATGACAGACTGTGAGCTTGTGTTGTTGTTAAACTTATATTATAACTATGACAGACTGTGAGGTTGTGTTGTTAACCTTATATTATAACTATGACAGACTGTGTGGTTGTGTTGTTGTTAACCTTATATTATAACTATGACAGACTGTTAGGTTGTGTTGTTAACCTTATATTATAACTATGACAGATTGTGAGGTTGTGTTGTTAACCTTATATTATAACTATGACAGACTGTGAGGTTGTGTTGTTGTTAACCTTATATTATAACTATGACAGACTGTGAGGGTGTGTTGTTAACCTTATATTATAACTATGACACACTGTGTGGCTGTGTTGTTGTTAACCTTATATTATAACTATGACAGACTGTGTGCCTGTCTTGTTATTAACCTTATATTATAACTATGACAGACTGTGAGGTTGTGTTGTTGCTGTTAACCTTATATTATAACTATGACAGACTGTGAGGTTGTGTTGTTAACCTTATATTATAACTATGACAGACTGTGAGGTTGTGTTGTTAACCTTATATTATAACTATGACAGACTGTGGGGTTGTGTTGTTAACCTTATATTATAACTATGACAGACTGTGTGGTTGTGTTGTTAACCTTATATTATAACTATGACAGACTGTGAGCTTGTGTTGTTGTTAACCTTATATTATAACTATGACAGACTGTGTGGTTGTGTTGTTAACCTTATATTATATCTATGACAGACTGTGAGCTTGTGTTGTTGTTAACCTTATATTATAACTATGACAGACTGTGAGGTTGTGTTGTTAACCTTATATTATAACTATGACACACTGTGTGGCTGTGTTGTTGTTAACCTTATATTATAACTATGACAGACTGTGTGGCTGTCTTGTTGTTAACCTTATATTATAACTATGACAGACTGTGAGGTTGTGTTGTTGCTGTTAACCTTATATTATAACTATGACAGACTGTGAGGTTGTGTTGTTAACCTTATATTATAACTATGACAGACTGTGAGGTTGTGTTGTTGTTAACCTTATATTATAACTATGACAGACTGTGAGGTTGTGTTGTTAACCTTATATTATAACTATGACAGACTGTGTGGCTCTGTTATTGTTAACCTTATATTATAACTATGACACACTGTGTGGCTGTGTAGTTGTTAACCTTATATTATAACTATGACAGACTGTGTGGCTGTCTTGTTGTTAACCTTATATTATAACTATGACAGACTGTGAGGTTGTGTTGTTGTTGTTAACCTTATATTATAACTATGACAGACTGTGAGGTTGTGTTGTTGTTAACCTTATATTATAACTATGACAGACTGTGAGGTTGTGTTGTTAACCTTATATTATAACTATGACAGACTGTGTGGCTCTGTTGTTGTTAACCTTATATTATAACTATGACAGACTGTGAGGTTGTGTTGTTAACCTTATATTATAACTGACAGACTGTGTGGTTGTATTGTTAACCTTATATTATAACTATGACAGACTGTGAGCTTCTATTGTTGTTAAACTTATGTTATAACTATGACAGACTGTGAGGTTGTGTTGTTAACCTTATATTATAACTATAACAGACTGTGTGGTTGTGTTGTTGTTAACCTTATATTATAACTATGACAGACTGTGAGGTTGTGTTGTTAACCTTATATTATAACTATGACAGACTGTGAGGTTGTGTTGTTAACCTTATATTATAACTATGACAGACTGTGTGGTTGTGCTGTTGTTAACCTTATATTATAACTATGACAGACTGTGAGGTTGTGTTGTTAACCTGATATTATAACTATGACAGACTGTGAGGTTGTGTTGTTAACCTTATATTATAACTATGACAGACTGTGAGGTTGTGTTGTTAACCTTATATTATAACTATGACAGACTGTGAGGTTGTGTTGTTAACCTTATATTATAACTATGACAGACTGTGTGGTTGTGTTGTTAACCTTATATTATAACTATGAAAGACTGTGAGGTTGTGTTGTTAACCTTATATTATAACTATGACAGACTGTGTGGTTGTGTTGTTCACCTCATATTATAACTATGACAGACTGTGAGGTTCTGTTGTTAACCTTATATTATAACTATGAAAGACTGTGAGGTTGTGTTGTTAACCTTATATTATAACTATGACAGACTGTGAGGTTGTGTTGTTGTTAACCTTATATAATAACTATGACAGACTGTGAGGTTGTGTTGTTAACCTTATATTATAACTATGAAAGACTGTGAGGTTGTGTTGTTAACCTTATATTATAACAATGAAAAACTGTGAGGTTGTGTTGTTACCCTTATATTATAACTATGAAAGACTGTGAGGTTGTGTTGTTAACCTTATATAATAACTATGACAGACTGTGTGGTTGTGTTGTTAACCTTATATTATAACTATGACAGACTGTGAGGTTGTGTTGTTAACCTTATATTATAACTGACAGTCTGTGAGGTTGTGTTGTTAATCTTATATTATAACTATGACAGACTGTGAGGCTCTGTTGTTGTTAACCTTATATTATAACTATGACAGACTGTGAGGTTGTGTTGTTGTTAACCTTATATTATAACTATGACAGACTGTGAGGTTGTGTTGTTAACCTTATATTATAACTATGACAGACTGTGAGGTTGTGTTGTTAACCTTATATTATAACTATGACAGACTGTGTGGCTCTGTTGTTGTTAACCTTATATTATAACTATGACAGACTGTGTGGTTGTGTTGTTAACCTTATATTATAACTGACAGACTGTGTGGTTGTATTGTTAACCTTATATTATAACTATGACAGACTGTGAGCTTGTATTGTTGTTAAACTTATATTATAACTATGACAGACTGTGAGGTTGTGTTGTTAACCTTATATTATAACTATAACAGACTGTGTGGTTGTGTTGTTGTTAACCTTATATTATAACTATGACAGACTGTGAGGTTGTGTTGTTAACCTTATATTATAACTATGACAGACTGTGAGGTTGTGTTGTTAACCTTATATTATAACTATGACAGACTGTGTGGTTGTGCTGTTGTTAACCTTATATTATAACTATGACAGACTGTGAGGTTGTGTTGTTAACCTGATATTATAACTATGACAGACTGTGAGGTTGTGTTGTTAACCTTATATTATAACTATGACATAGGGTGGTGGATTGGCAGTATCGGTAGAGGGTCGGACGTCATGCTTTCCAGCATAGTTACGTCCCTTTAAGATCTGAGTTCAAATCCCGCCGAGGTTGACTTTGCCTTTCATCCTTACGGGGTCGATAAAATAAAGTACCAGTAATGCACTGGGTAATTGCTGGCCTTGTGCCTAAAGTAGAAACAATTATAACTATGACAGACTGTGAGGTTGTGTTGTTAACCTTATATTATAACTATGACAGACTGTGAGGTTGTGTTGTTAACCTTATATTATAACTATGACAGACTGTGTGGTTGTGTTGTTAACCTTATATTATAACTATGAAAGACTGTGAGGTTGTGTTGTTAACCTTATATTATAACTATGACAGACTGTGTGGTTGTGTTGTTCACCTCATATTATAACTATGACAGACTGTGAGGTTCTGTTGTTAACCTTATATTATAACTATGAAAGACTGTGAGGTTGTGTTGTTAACCTTATATTATAACTATGACAGACTGTGAGGTTGTGTTGTTGTTAACCTTATATAATAACTATGACAGACTGTGAGGTTGTGTTGTTAACCTTATATTATAACTATGAAAGACTGTGAGGTTGTGTTGTTAACCTTATATTATAACAATGAAAAACTGTGAGGTTGTGTTGTTACCCTTATATTATAACTATGAAAGACTGTGAGGTTGTGTTGTTAACCTTATATAATAACTATGACAGACTGTGTGGTTGTGTTGTTAACCTTATATTATAACTATGACAGACTGTGAGGTTGTGTTGTTAACCTTATATTATAACTGACAGTCTGTGAGGTTGTGTTGTTAATCTTATATTATAACTATGACAGACTGTGAGGCTCTGTTGTTGTTAACCTTATATTATAACTATGACAGACTGTGAGGTTGTGTTGTTGTTAACCTTATATTATAACTATGACAGACTGTGAGGTTGTGTTGTTAACCTTATATTATAACTATGACAGACTGTGAGGTTGTGTTGTTAACCTTATATTATAACTATGACAGACTGTGTGGCTCTGTTGTTGTTAACCTTATATTATAACTATGACAGACTGTGTGGTTGTGTTGTTAACCTTATATTATAACTGACAGACTGTGTGGTTGTATTGTTAACCTTATATTATAACTATGACAGACTGTGAGCTTGTATTGTTGTTAAACTTATATTATAACTATGACAGACTGTGAGGTTGTGTTGTTAACCTTATATTATAACTATAACAGACTGTGTGGTTGTGTTGTTGTTAACCTTATATTATAACTATGACAGACTGTGAGGTTGTGTTGTTAACCTTATATTATAACTATGACAGACTGTGAGGTTGTGTTGTTAACCTTATATTATAACTATGACAGACTGTGAGGTTGTGTTGTTAACCTTATATTATAACTATGACAGACTGTGAGGTTGTGTTGTTAACCTTATATTATAACTATGACAGACTGTGAGGTTGTGTTGTTGCTGTTAACCTTATATTATAACTATGACAGACTGTGAGGTTGTGTTGTTAACCTTATATTATAACTATGACAGACTGTGAGGTTGTGTTGTTCACCTTGAATTATAACTATGACAGACTGTGAGGTTGTGTTGTTGTTAACCTTATATTATAACTATGACAGACTGTGAGGTTGTGTTGTTAACCTTATATTATAACTATGACAGACTGTGTGGCTCTGTTGTTGTTAACCTTATATTATAACTATGACACACTGTGTGGCTGTGTTGTTGTTAACCTTATATTATAACTATGACAGACTGTGAGCTTGTATTGTTGTTAACCTCATATTATAACTATGACAGACTGTGAGGTTGTGTTGTTGTTGTTAACCTTATATTATAACTATGACAGACTGTGAGGTTGTGTTGTTAACCTTATATTATAACTATGACAGACTGTGAGCTTGTATTGTTGTTAACCTCATATTATAACTATGACAGACTGTGAGGTTGTGTTGTTAACCTTATATTATAACTATGACAGACTGTGTGGCTCTGTTGTTGTTAACCTTATATTATAACTATGACAGACTGTGAGGTTGTGTTGTTAACCTTATATTATAACTGACAGACTGTGTGGTTGTATTGTTAACCTTATATTATAACTATGACAGACTGTGAGCTTGTATTGTTGTTAAACTTATATTATAACTATGACACACTGTGTGGCTGTGTTGTTGTTAACCTTATATTATAACTATGACAGACTGTGAGGTTGTGTTGTTGTTGTTAACCTTATATTATAACTATGACAGACTGTGAGGTTGTGTTGTTAACCTTATATTATAACTATGACAGACTGTGAGCTTGTATTGTTGTTAACCTCATATTATAACTATGACAGACTGTGAGGTTGTGTTGTTAACCTTATATTATAACTATGACAGACTGTGTGGCTCTGTTGTTGTTAACCTTATATTATAACTGACAGACTGTGTGGTTGTATTGTTAACCTTATATTATAACTATGACAGACTGTGAGCTTGTATTGTTGTTAAACTTATATTATAACTATGACTGACTGTGAGGTTGTGTTGTTAACCTTATATTATAACTATAACAGACTGTGTGGTTGTGTTGTTGTTAACCTTATATTATCACTATGACAGACTGTGAGGTTGTGTTGTTACCCTTATATTATAACTATGAAAGACTGTGAGGTTGTGTTGTTAACCTTATATAATAACTATGACAGACTGTGTGGTTGTGTTGTTAACCTTATATTATAACTATGACAGACTGTGAGGTTGTGTTGTTAACCTTATATTATAACTGACAGTCTGTGAGGTTGTGTTGTTAATCTTATATTATAACTATGACAGACTGTGAGGCTCTGTTGTTGTTAACCTTATATTATAACTATGACAGACTGTGAGGTTGTGTTGTTGTTAACCTTATATTATAACTATGACAGACTGTGAGGTTGTGTTGTTAACCTTATATTATAACTATGACAGACTGTGAGGTTGTGTTGTTAACCTTATATTATAACTATGACAGACTGTGTGGCTCTGTTGTTGTTAACCTTATATTATAACTATGACAGACTGTGTGGTTGTGTTGTTAACCTTATATTATAACTGACAGACTGTGTGGTTGTATTGTTAACCTTATATTATAACTATGACAGACTGTGAGCTTGTATTGTTGTTAAACTTATATTATAACTATGACAGACTGTGAGGTTGTGTTGTTAACCTTATATTATAACTATAACAGACTGTGTGGTTGTGTTGTTGTTAACCTTATATTATAACTATGACAGACTGTGAGGTTGTGTTGTTAACCTTATATTATAACTATGACAGACTGTGAGGTTGTGTTGTTAACCTTATATTATAACTATGACAGACTGTGAGGTTGTGTTGTTAACCTTATATTATAACTATGACAGACTGTGAGGTTGTGTTGTTAACCTTATATTATAACTATGACAGACTGTGAGGTTGTGTTGTTAACCTTATTTTATAACTATGACAGACTGTGTGGTTGTGTTGTTAACCTTATATTATAACTATGACAGACTGTGAGCTTGTGTTGTTGTTAACCTTATATTATAACTATGACAGCCTGTGTGGTTGTGTTGTTAACCTTATATTATATCTATGACAGACTGTGAGCTTGTGTTGTTGTTAACCTTATATTATAACTATGACAGACTGTGAGGTTGTGTTGTTAACCTTATATTATAACTATGACACACTCTGTGGCTGTGTTGTTGTTAACCTTATATTATAACCATGACAGACTGTGTGGCTGTCTTGTTGTTAACCTTATATTATAACTATGACAGACTGTGAGGTTGTGTTGTTGCTGTTAACCTTATATTATAACTATGACAGACTGTGAGGTTGTGTTGTTAACCTTATATTATAACTATGACAGACTGTGAGGTTGTGTTGTTCACCTTGAATTATAACTATGACAGACTGTGAGGTTGTGTTGTTGTTAACCTTATATTATAACTATGACAGACTGTGAGGTTGTGTTGTTAACCTTATATTATAACTATGACAGACTGTGTGGCTCTGTTGTTGTTAACCTTATATTATAACTATGACACACTGTGTGGCTGTGTTGTTGTTAACCTTATATTATAACTATGACAGACTGTGTGGCTGTCTTGTTGTTAACCTTATATTATAACTATGACACACTGTGTGGCTGTGTTGTTGTTAACCTTATATTATAACTATGACAGACTGTGAGGTTGTGTTGTTGTTGTTAACCTTATATTATAACTATGACAGACTGTGAGGTTGTGTTGTTAACCTTATATTATAACTATGACAGACTGTGAGCTTGTATTGTTGTTAACCTCATATTATAACTATGACAGACTGTGAGGTTGTGTTGTTAACCTTATATTATAACTATGACAGACTGTGTGGCTCTGTTGTTGTTAACCTTATATTATAACTATGACAGACTGTGTGGTTGTGTTGTTAACCTTATATTATAACTGACAGACTGTGTGGTTGTATTGTTAACCTTATATTATAACTATGACAGACTGTGAGCTTGTATTGTTGTTAAACTTATATTATAACTATGACTGACTGTGAGGTTGTGTTGTTAACCTTATATTATAACTATAACAGACTGTGTGGTTGTGTTGTTGTTAACCTTATATTATCACTATGACAGACTGTGAGGTTGTGTTGTTAACCTTATATTATAACTATGACAGACTGTGAGGTTGTGTTGTTAACCTTATATTATAACTATGACAGACTGTGTGGTTGTGCTGTAGGTTAACCTTATATTATAACTATGACAGACTGTGAGGTTGTGTTGTTAACCTTATATTATAACTATGACAGACTGTGAGGTTGTGTTGTTAACCTTATATTATAACTATGACAGACTGTGAGGTTGTGTTGTTAACCTTATATTATAACTATGACAGACTGTGAGGTTGTGTTGTTAACCTTATATTATAACTATGACAGACTGTGAGGTTGTGTTGTTAACCTTATATTATAACTATGACAGACTGTGAGGTTGTGTTGTTAACCTTATATTATAACTATGACAGACTGTGAGGTTGTGTTGTTAACCTTATATTATAACTATGACAGACTGTGTGGTTGTGTTGTTAACCTTATATTATAACTATGACAGACTGTGAGCTTGTGTTGTTGTTAACCTTATATTATAACTATGACAGACTGTGTGGTTGTGTTGTTAACCTTATATTATATCTATGACAGACTGTGAGCTTGTGTTGTTGTAAACCTTATATTATAACTATGACAGACTGTGAGGTTGTGTTGTTAACCTTATATTATAACTATGACAGACTGTGAGGTTGTGTTGTTAACCTTATATTATAACTATGACAGACTGTGTGGCTCTGTTGTTGTTAACCTTATATTATAACTGACAGACTGTGTGGTTGTATTGTTAACCTTATATTATAACTATGACAGACTGTGAGCTTGTATTGTTGTTAAACTTATATTATAACTATGACTGACTGTGAGGTTGTGTTGTTAACCTTATATTATAACTATAACAGACTGTGTGGTTGTGTTGTTGTTAACCTTATATTATCACTATGACAGACTGTGAGGTTGTGTTGTTACCCTTATATTATAACTATGAAAGACTGTGAGGTTGTGTTGTTAACCTTATATAATAACTATGACAGACTGTGTGGTTGTGTTGTTAACCTTATATTATAACTATGACAGACTGTGAGGTTGTGTTGTTAACCTTATATTATAACTGACAGTCTGTGAGGTTGTGTTGTTAATCTTATATTATAACTATGACAGACTGTGAGGCTCTGTTGTTGTTAACCTTATATTATAACTATGACAGACTGTGAGGTTGTGTTGTTGTTAACCTTATATTATAACTATGACAGACTGTGAGGTTGTGTTGTTAACCTTATATTATAACTATGACAGACTGTGAGGTTGTGTTGTTAACCTTATATTATAACTATGACAGACTGTGTGGCTCTGTTGTTGTTAACCTTATATTATAACTATGACAGACTGTGTGGTTGTGTTGTTAACCTTATATTATAACTGACAGACTGTGTGGTTGTATTGTTAACCTTATATTATAACTATGACAGACTGTGAGCTTGTATTGTTGTTAAACTTATATTATAACTATGACAGACTGTGAGGTTGTGTTGTTAACCTTATATTATAACTATAACAGACTGTGTGGTTGTGTTGTTGTTAACCTTATATTATAACTATGACAGACTGTGAGGTTGTGTTGTTAACCTTATATTATAACTATGACAGACTGTGAGGTTGTGTTGTTAACCTTATATTATAACTATGACAGACTGTGAGGTTGTGTTGTTAACCTTATATTATAACTATGACAGACTGTGAGGTTGTGTTGTTAACCTTATATTATAACTATGACAGACTGTGAGGTTGTGTTGTTAACCTTATTTTATAACTATGACAGACTGTGTGGTTGTGTTGTTAACCTTATATTATAACTATGACAGACTGTGAGCTTGTGTTGTTGTTAACCTTATATTATAACTATGACAGCCTGTGTGGTTGTGTTGTTAACCTTATATTATATCTATGACAGACTGTGAGCTTGTGTTGTTGTTAACCTTATATTATAACTATGACAGACTGTGAGGTTGTGTTGTTAACCTTATATTATAACTATGACACACTCTGTGGCTGTGTTGTTGTTAACCTTATATTATAACCATGACAGACTGTGTGGCTGTCTTGTTGTTAACCTTATATTATAACTATGACAGACTGTGAGGTTGTGTTGTTGCTGTTAACCTTATATTATAACTATGACAGACTGTGAGGTTGTGTTGTTAACCTTATATTATAACTATGACAGACTGTGAGGTTGTGTTGTTCACCTTGAATTATAACTATGACAGACTGTGAGGTTGTGTTGTTGTTAACCTTATATTATAACTATGACAGACTGTGAGGTTGTGTTGTTAACCTTATATTATAACTATGACAGACTGTGTGGCTCTGTTGTTGTTAACCTTATATTATAACTATGACACACTGTGTGGCTGTGTTGTTGTTAACCTTATATTATAACTATGACAGACTGTGTGGCTGTCTTGTTGTTAACCTTATATTATAACTATGACACACTGTGTGGCTGTGTTGTTGTTAACCTTATATTATAACTATGACAGACTGTGAGGTTGTGTTGTTGTTGTTAACCTTATATTATAACTATGACAGACTGTGAGGTTGTGTTGTTAACCTTATATTATAACTATGACAGACTGTGAGCTTGTATTGTTGTTAACCTCATATTATAACTATGACAGACTGTGAGGTTGTGTTGTTAACCTTATATTATAACTATGACAGACTGTGTGGCTCTGTTGTTGTTAACCTTATATTATAACTATGACAGACTGTGTGGTTGTGTTGTTAACCTTATATTATAACTGACAGACTGTGTGGTTGTATTGTTAACCTTATATTATAACTATGACAGACTGTGAGCTTGTATTGTTGTTAAACTTATATTATAACTATGACTGACTGTGAGGTTGTGTTGTTAACCTTATATTATAACTATAACAGACTGTGTGGTTGTGTTGTTGTTAACCTTATATTATCACTATGACAGACTGTGAGGTTGTGTTGTTAACCTTATATTATAACTATGACAGACTGTGAGGTTGTGTTGTTAACCTTATATTATAACTATGACAGACTGTGTGGTTGTGCTGTAGGTTAACCTTATATTATAACTATGACAGACTGTGAGGTTGTGTTGTTAACCTTATATTATAACTATGACAGACTGTGAGGTTGTGTTGTTAACCTTATATTATAACTATGACAGACTGTGAGGTTGTGTTGTTAACCTTATATTATAACTATGACAGACTGTGAGGTTGTGTTGTTAACCTTATATTATAACTATGACAGACTGTGAGGTTGTGTTGTTAACCTTATATTATAACTATGACAGACTGTGAGGTTGTGTTGTTAACCTTATATTATAACTATGACAGACTGTGAGGTTGTGTTGTTAACCTTATATTATAACTATGACAGACTGTGTGGTTGTGTTGTTAACCTTATATTATAACTATGACAGACTGTGAGCTTGTGTTGTTGTTAACCTTATATTATAACTATGACAGACTGTGTGGTTGTGTTGTTAACCTTATATTATATCTATGACAGACTGTGAGCTTGTGTTGTTGTAAACCTTATATTATAACTATGACAGACTGTGAGGTTGTGTTGTTAACCTTATATTATAACTATGACAGACTGTGAGGTTGTGTTGTTAACCTTATATTATAACTATGACAGACTGTGTGGCTCTGTTGTTGTTAACCTTATATTATAACTATGACAGACTGTGTGGTTGTGTTGTTAACCTTATATTATAACTGACAGACTGTGTGGTTGTATTGTTAACCTTATATTATAACTATGACAGACTGTGAGCTTGTATTGTTGTTAAACTTATATTATAACTATGACAGATTGTGAGGTTGTGTTGTTAACCTTATATTATAACTATAACAGACTGTGTGGTTGTGTTGTTGTTAACCTTATATTATAACTATGACAGACTGTGAGGTTGTGTTGTTAACCTTATATTATAACTATGACAGACTGTGAGGTTGTGTTGTTAACCTTATATTATAACTATGACAGACTGTGAGGTTGTGTTGTTAACCTTATATTATAACTATGACAGACTGTGAGGTTGTGTTGTTAACCTTATATTATAACTATGACAGACTGTGAGGTTGTGTTGTTAACCTTATTTTATAACTATGACAGACTGTGTGGTTGTGTTGTTAACCTTATATTATAACTATGACAGACTGTGAGCTTGTGTTGTTGTTAACCTTATATTATAACTATGACAGCCTGTGTGGTTGTGTTGTTAACCTTATATTATATCTATGACAGACTGTGAGCTTGTGTTGTTGTTAACCTTATATTATAACTATGACAGACTGTGAGGTTGTGTTGTTAACCTTATATTATAACTATGACACACTGTGTGGCTGTGTTGTTGTTAACCTTATATTATAACTATGACAGACTGTGTGGCTGTCTTGTTGTTAACCTTATATTATAACTATGACAGACTGTGAGGTTGTGTTGTTAACCTTATATTATAACTATGACAGACTGTGAGGTTGTGTTGTTAACCTTATATTATAACTATAACAGACTGTGAGCTTGTGTTGTTGTTAACCTTATATTATAACTATGACAGACTGTGAGGTTGTGTTGTTAACCTTATATTATAACTATGACACACTGTGTGGCTGTGTTGTTGTTAACCTTATATTATAACTATGACAGACTGTGTGGCTGTCTTGTTGTTAACCTTATATTATAACTATGACAGACTGTGAGGTTGTGTTGTTAACCTTATATTATAACTATGACAGACTGTGTGGTTGTGCTGTTGTTAACCTTATATTATAACTATGACAGACTGTGAGGTTGTGTTGTTAACCTGATATTATAACTATGACAGACTGTGAGGTTGTGTTGTTAACCTTATATTATAACTATGACAGACTGTGTGGCTGTCTTGTTGTTAACCTTATATTATAACTATGACACACTGTGTGGCTGTGTTGTTGTTAACCTTATATTATAACTATGACAGACTGTGAGGTTGTGTTGTTGTTGTTAACCTTATATTATAACTATGACAGACTGTGAGGTTGTGTTGTTAACCTTATATTATAACTATGACAGACTGTGAGCTTGTATTGTTGTTAACCTCATATTATAACTATGACAGACTGTGAGGTTGTGTTGTTAACCTTATATTATAACTATGACAGACTGTGTGGCTCTGTTGTTATTAACCTTATATTATAACTATGACAGACTGTGTGGTTGTGTTGTTAACCTTATATTATAACTGACAGACTGTGTGGTTGTATTGTTAACCTTATATTATAACTATGACAGACTGTGAGCTTGTATTGTTGTTAAACTTATATTATAACTATGACTGACTGTGAGGTTGTGTTGTTAACCTTATATTATAACTATAACAGACTGTGTGGTTGTGTTGTTGTTAACCTTATATTATCACTATGACAGACTGTGAGGTTGTGTTGTTAACCTTATATTATAACTATGACAGACTGTGAGGTTGTGTTGTTAACCTTATATTATAACTATAACAGACTGTGTGGTTGTGCTGTAGGTTAACCTTATATTATAACTATGACAGACTGTGAGGTTGTGTTGTTAACCTTATATTATAACTATGACAGACTGTGAGGTTGTGTTGTTAACCTTATATTATAACTATGACAGACTGTGAGGTTGTGTTGTTAACCTTATATTATAACTATGACAGACTGTGAGGTTGTGTTGTTAACCTTATATTATAACTATGACAGACTGTGAGGTTGTGTTGTTAACCTTATATTATAACTATGACAGACTGTGAGGTTGTGTTGTTAACCTTATATTATAACTATGACAGACTGTGAGGTTGTGTTGTTAACCTTATTTTATAACTATGACAGACTGTGTGGTTGTGTTGTTAACCTTATATTATAACTATGACAGACTGTGAGCTTGTGTTGTTGTTAACCTTATATTATAACTATGACAGCCTGTGTGGTTGTGTTGTTAACCTTATATTATATCTATGACAGACTGTGAGCTTGTGTTGTTGTAAACCTTATATTATAACTATGACAGACTGTGAGGTTGTGTTGTTAACCTTATATTATAACTATGACACACTCTGTGGCTGTGTTGTTGTTAACCTTATATTATAACTATGACAGACTGTGTGGCTGTCTTGTTGTTAACCTTATATTATAACTATGACAGACTGTGAGGTTGTGTTGTTGCTGTTAACCTTATATTATAACTATGACAGACTGTGAGGTTGTGTTGTTAACCTTATATTATAACTATGACAGACTGTGAGGTTGTGTTGTTCACCTTGAATTATAACTATGACAGACTGTGAGGTTGTGTTGTTGTTAACCTTATATTATAACTATGACAGACTGTGAGGTTGTGTTGTTAACCTTATATTATAACTATGACAGACTGTGTGGCTCTGTTGTTGTTAACCTTATATTATAACTATGACACACTGTGTGGCTGTGTTGTTGTTAACCTTATATTATAACTATGACAGACTGTGTGGCTGTCTTGTTGTTAACCTTATATTATAACTATGACACACTGTGTGGCTGTGTTGTTGTTAACCTTATATTATAACTATGACAGACTGTGAGGTTGTGTTGTTGTTGTTAACCTTATATTATAACTATGACAGACTGTGAGGTTGTGTTGTTAACCTTATATTATAACTATGACAGACTGTGAGCTTGTATTGTTGTTAACCTCATATTATAACTATGACAGACTGTGAGGTTGTGTTGTTAACCTTATATTATAACTATGACAGACTGTGTGGCTCTGTTGTTGTTAACCTTATATTATAACTATGACAGACTGTGTGGTTGTGTTGTTAACCTTATATTATAACTGACAGACTGTGTGGTTGTATTGTTAACCTTATATTATAACTATGACAGACTGTGAGCTTGTATTGTTGTTAAACTTATATTATAACTATGACTGACTGTGAGGTTGTGTTGTTAACCTTATATTATAACTATAACAGACTGTGTGGTTGTGTTGTTGTTAACCTTATATTATCACTATGACAGACTGTGAGGTTGTGTTGTTAACCTTATATTATAACTATGACAGACTGTGAGGTTGTGTTGTTAACCTTATATTATAACTATGACAGACTGTGTGGTTGTGCTGTAGGTTAACCTTATATTATAACTATGACAGACTGTGAGGTTGTGTTGTTAACCTTATATTATAACTATGACAGACTGTGAGGTTGTGTTGTTAACCTTATATTATAACTATGACAGACTGTGAGGTTGTGTTGTTAACCTTATATTATAACTATGACAGACTGTGAGGTTGTGTTGTTAACCTTATATTATAACTATGACAGACTGTGAGGTTGTGTTGTTAACCTTATATTATAACTATGACAGACTGTGAGGTTGTGTTGTTAACCTTATATTATAACTATGACAGACTGTGAGGTTGTGTTGTTAACCTTATATTATAACTATGACAGACTGTGTGGTTGTGTTGTTAACCTTATATTATAACTATGACAGACTGTGAGCTTGTGTTGTTGTTAACCTTATATTATAACTATGACAGACTGTGTGGTTGTGTTGTTAACCTTATATTATATCTATGACAGACTGTGAGCTTGTGTTGTTGTAAACCTTATATTATAACTATGACAGACTGTGAGGTTGTGTTGTTAACCTTATATTATAACTATGACAGACTGTGAGGTTGTGTTGTTAACCTTATATTATAACTATGACAGACTGTGTGGCTCTGTTGTTGTTAACCTTATATTATAACTATGACAGACTGTGTGGTTGTGTTGTTAACCTTATATTATAACTGACAGACTGTGTGGTTGTATTGTTAACCTTATATTATAACTATGACAGACTGTGAGCTTGTATTGTTGTTAAACTTATATTATAACTATGACAGATTGTGAGGTTGTGTTGTTAACCTTATATTATAACTATAACAGACTGTGTGGTTGTGTTGTTGTTAACCTTATATTATAACTATGACAGACTGTGAGGTTGTGTTGTTAACCTTATATTATAACTATGACAGACTGTGAGGTTGTGTTGTTAACCTTATATTATAACTATGACAGACTGTGAGGTTGTGTTGTTAACCTTATATTATAACTATGACAGACTGTGAGGTTGTGTTGTTAACCTTATATTATAACTATGACAGACTGTGAGGTTGTGTTGTTAACCTTATTTTATAACTATGACAGACTGTGTGGTTGTGTTGTTAACCTTATATTATAACTATGACAGACTGTGAGCTTGTGTTGTTGTTAACCTTATATTATAACTATGACAGCCTGTGTGGTTGTGTTGTTAACCTTATATTATATCTATGACAGACTGTGAGCTTGTGTTGTTGTTAACCTTATATTATAACTATGACAGACTGTGAGGTTGTGTTGTTAACCTTATATTATAACTATGACACACTGTGTGGCTGTGTTGTTGTTAACCTTATATTATAACTATGACAGACTGTGTGGCTGTCTTGTTGTTAACCTTATATTATAACTATGACAGACTGTGAGGTTGTGTTGTTAACCTTATATTATAACTATGACAGACTGTGAGGTTGTGTTGTTAACCTTATATTATAACTATAACAGACTGTGAGCTTGTGTTGTTGTTAACCTTATATTATAACTATGACAGACTGTGAGGTTGTGTTGTTAACCTTATATTATAACTATGACACACTGTGTGGCTGTGTTGTTGTTAACCTTATATTATAACTATGACAGACTGTGTGGCTGTCTTGTTGTTAACCTTATATTATAACTATGACAGACTGTGAGGTTGTGTTGTTAACCTTATATTATAACTATGACAGACTGTGTGGTTGTGCTGTTGTTAACCTTATATTATAACTATGACAGACTGTGAGGTTGTGTTGTTAACCTGATATTATAACTATGACAGACTGTGAGGTTGTGTTGTTAACCTTATATTATAACTATGACAGACTGTGTGGCTGTCTTGTTGTTAACCTTATATTATAACTATGACACACTGTGTGGCTGTGTTGTTGTTAACCTTATATTATAACTATGACAGACTGTGAGGTTGTGTTGTTGTTGTTAACCTTATATTATAACTATGACAGACTGTGAGGTTGTGTTGTTAACCTTATATTATAACTATGACAGACTGTGAGCTTGTATTGTTGTTAACCTCATATTATAACTATGACAGACTGTGAGGTTGTGTTGTTAACCTTATATTATAACTATGACAGACTGTGTGGCTCTGTTGTTATTAACCTTATATTATAACTATGACAGACTGTGTGGTTGTGTTGTTAACCTTATATTATAACTGACAGACTGTGTGGTTGTATTGTTAACCTTATATTATAACTATGACAGACTGTGAGCTTGTATTGTTGTTAAACTTATATTATAACTATGACTGACTGTGAGGTTGTGTTGTTAACCTTATATTATAACTATAACAGACTGTGTGGTTGTGTTGTTGTTAACCTTATATTATCACTATGACAGACTGTGAGGTTGTGTTGTTAACCTTATATTATAACTATGACAGACTGTGAGGTTGTGTTGTTAACCTTATATTATAACTATAACAGACTGTGTGGTTGTGCTGTAGGTTAACCTTATATTATAACTATGACAGACTGTGAGGTTGTGTTGTTAACCTTATATTATAACTATGACAGACTGTGAGGTTGTGTTGTTAACCTTATATTATAACTATGACAGACTGTGAGGTTGTGTTGTTAACCTTATATTATAACTATGACAGACTGTGAGGTTGTGTTGTTAACCTTATATTATAACTATGACAGACTGTGAGGTTGTGTTGTTAACCTTATATTATAACTATGAAAGACTGTGAGGTTGTGTTGTTAACCTTATATTATAACTATGACAGACTGTGAGGTTGTGTTGTTAACCTTATATTATAACTATGACAGACTGTGTGGTTGTGTTGTTAACCTTATATTATAACTATGACAGACTGTGAGCTTGTGTTGTTGTTAACCTTATATTATAACTATGACAGACTGTGTGGTTGTGTTGTTAACCTTATATTATATCTATGACAGACTGTGAGCTTGTGTTGTTGTTAACCTTATATTATAACTATGACAGACTGTGAGGTTGTGTTGTTAACCTTATATTATAACTATGACAGACTGTGAGGTTGTGTTGTTTACCTTATATTATAACTATGACAGACTGTGTGGCTCTGTTGTTGTTAACCTTATATTATAACTATGACAGACTGTGTGGTTGTGTTGTTAACCTTATATTATAACTGACAGACTGTGTGGTTGTATTGTTAACCTTATATTATAACTATGACAGACTGTGAGCTTGTATTGTTGTTAAACTTATATTATAACTATGACAGATTGTGAGGTTGTGTTGTTAACCTTATATTATAACTATAACAGACTGTGTGGTTGTGTTGTTGTTAACCTTATATTATAACTATGACAGACTGTGAGGTTGTGTTGTTAACCTTATATTATAACTATGACAGACTGTGAGGTTGTGTTGTTAACCTTATATTATAACTATGACAGACTGTGAGGTTGTGTTGTTAACCTTATATTATAACTATGACAGACTGTGAGGTTGTGTTGTTAACCTTATATTATAACTATGACAGACTGTGAGGTTGTGTTGTTAACCTTATTTTATAACTATGACAGACTGTGTGGTTGTGTTGTTAACCTTATATTATAACTATGACAGACTGTGAACTTGTGTTGTTGTTAACCTTATATTATAACTATGACAGCCTGTGTGGTTGTGTTGTTAACCTTATATTATATCTATGACAGACTGTGAGCTTGTGTTGTTGTTAACCTTATATTATAACTATGACAGACTGTGAGGTTGTGTTGTTAACCTTATATTATAACTATGACACACTGTGTGGCTGTGTTGTTGTTAACCTTATATTATAACTATGACAGACTGTGTGGCTGTCTTGTTGTTAACCTTATATTATAACTATGACAGACTGTGAGGTTGTGTTGTTAACCTTATATTATAACTATGACAGACTGTGAGGTTGTGTTGTTAACCTTATATTATAACTATAACAGACTGTGAGCTTGTGTTGTTGTTAACCTTATATTATAACTATGACAGACTGTGAGGTTGTGTTGTTAACCTTATATTATAACTATGACACACTGTGTGGCTGTGTTGTTGTTAACCTTATATTATAACTATGACAGACTGTGTGGCTGTCTTGTTGTTAACCTTATATTATAACTATGACAGACTGTGAGGTTGTGTTGTTAACCTTATATTATAACTATGACAGACTGTGTGGTTGTGCTGTTGTTAACCTTATATTATAACTATGACAGACTGTGAGGTTGTGTTGTTAACCTGATATTATAACTATGACAGACTGTGAGGTTGTGTTGTTAACCTTATATTATAACTATGACAGACTGTGAGGTTGTGTTGTTAACCTTATATTATAACTATGACAGACTGTGAGGTTGTGTTGTTAACCTTATATTATAACTATGACAGACTGTGTGGTTGTGTTGTTAACCTTATATTATAACTATGAAAGACTGTGAGGTTGTGTTAACCTTATATAATAACTATGACAGACTGTGTGGTTGTGTTGTTAACCTTATATTATAACTATGACAGACTGTGAGGTTGTGTTGTTAACCTTATATTATAACTGACAGTCTGTGAGGTTGTGTTGTTAATCTTATATTATAACTATGACAGACTGTGAGGCTCTGTTGTTGTTAACCTTATATTATAACTATGACAGACTGTGAGGTTGTGTTGTTGTTAACCTTATATTATAACTATGACAGACTGTGAGGTTGTGTTGTTAACCTTATATTATAACTATGACAGACTGTGAGGTTGTGTTGTTAACCTTATATTATAACTATGACAGACTGTGTGGCTCTGTTGTTGTTAACCTTATATTATAACTATGACAGACTGTGTGGTTGTGTTGTTAACCTTATATTATAACTGACAGACTGTGTGGTTGTATTGTTAACCTTATATTATAACTATGACAGACTGTGAGCTTGTATTGTTGTTAAACTTATATTATAACTATGACAGACTGTGAGGTTGTGTTGTTAACCTTATATTATAACTATAACAGACTGTGTGGTTGTGTTGTTGTTAACCTTATATTATAACTATGACAGACTGTGAGGTTGTGTTGTTAACCTTATATTATAACTATGACAGACTGTGAGGTTGTGTTGTTAACCTTATATTATAACTATGACAGACTGTGAGGTTGTGTTGTTAACCTTATATTATAACTATGACAGACTGTGAGGTTGTGTTGTTAACCTTATTTTATAACTATGACAGACTGTGTGGTTGTGTTGTTAACCTTATATTATAACTATGACAGACTGTGAGCTTGTGTTGTTGTTAACCTTATATTATAACTATGACAGCCTGTGTGGTTGTGTTGTTAACCTTATATTATATCTATGACAGACTGTGAGCTTGTGTTGTTGTTAACCTTATATTATAACTATGACAGACTGTGAGGTTGTGTTGTTAACCTTATATTATAACTATGACACACTGTGTGGCTGTGTTGTTGTTAACCTTATATTATAACTATGACAGACTGTGTGGCTGTCTTGTTGTTAACCTTATATTATAACTATGACAGACTGTGAGGTTGTGTTGTTGCTGTTAACCTTATATTATAACTATGACAGACTGTGAGGTTGTGTTGTTAACCTTATATTATAACTATGACAGACTGTGAGGTTGTGTTGTTCACCTTAGATTATAACTATGACAGACTGTGAGGTTGTGTTGTTGTTAACCTTATATTATAACTATGACAGACTGTGAGGTTGTGTTGTTAACCTTATATTATAACTATGACAGACTGTGTGGCTCTGTTGTTGTTAACCTTATATTATAACTATGACACACTGTGTGGCTGTGTTGTTGTTAACCTTATATTATAACTATGACAGACTGTGTGGCTGTCTTGTTGTTAACCTTATATTATAACTATGACACACTGTGTGGCTGTGTTGTTGTTAACCTTATATTATAACTATGACAGACTGTGAGGTTGTGTTGTTGTTGTTAACCTTATATTATAACTATGACAGACTGTGAGGTTGTGTTGTTAACCTTATATTATAACTATGACAGACTGTGAGGTTGTGTTGTTGTTAACCTCATATTATAACTATGACAGACTGTGAGGTTGTGTTGTTAACCTTATATTATAACTATGACAGACTGTGTGGCTCTGTTGTTGTTAACCTTATATTATAACTATGACAGACTGTGAGGTTGTGTTGTTAACCTTATATTATAACTGACAGACTGTGTGGTTGTATTGTTAACCTTATATTATAACTATGACAGACTGTGAGCTTGTATTGTTGTTAAACTTATATTATAACTATGACAGACTGTGAGGTTGTGTTGTTAACCTTATATTATAACTATGACAGACTGTGTGGCTCTGTTGTTGTTAACCTTATATTATAACTATGACAGACTGTGTGGTTGTGTTGTTAACCTTATATTATAACTGACAGACTGTGTGGTTGTATTGTTAACCTTATATTATAACTATGACAGACTGTGAGCTTGTATTGTTGTTAAACTTATATTATAACTATGACAGACTGTGAGGTTGTGTTGTTAACCTTATATTATAACTATAACAGACTGTGTGGTTGTGTTGTTGTTAACCTTATATTATAACTATGACAGACTGTGAGGTTGTGTTGTTAACCTTATATTATAACTATGACAGACTGTGAGGTTGTGTTGTTAACCTTATATTATAACTATGACAGACTGTGTGGTTGTGCTGTAGGTTAACCTTATATTATAACTATGACAGACTGTGAGGTTGTGTTGTTAACCTTATATTATAACTATGACAGACTGTGAGGTTGTGTTGTTAACCTTATATTATAACTATGACAGACTGTGAGGTTGTGTTGTTAACCTTATATTATAACTATGACAGACTGTGAGGTTGTGTTGTTAACCTTATATTATAACTATGACAGACTGTGAGGTTGTGTTGTTAACCTTATATTATAACTATGACAGACTGTGAGGTTGTGTTGTTAACCTTATATTATAACTATGACAGACTGTGAGGTTGTGTTGTTAACCTTATATTATAACTATGACAGACTGTGTGGTTGTGTTGTTAACCTTATATTATAACTATGACAGACTGTGAGCTTGTGTTGTTGTTAACCTTATATTATAACTATGACAGACTGTGTGGTTGTGTTGTTAACCTTATATTATAACTATGAAAGACTGTGAGGTTGTGTTGTTCACCTTAGATTATAACTATGACAGACTGTGAGGTTGTGTTCTTGTTAACCTTATATAATAACTATGACAGACTGTGAGGTTGTGTTGTTAACCTTATATTAGAACTATGACAGACTGTGAGGTTGTGTTGTTGTTAACCTTATATAATAACTATGACAGACTGTGAGGTTGTGTTGTTAACCTTATATTATAACTATGACAGACTGTGAGCTTGTGTTGTTGTTAACCTTATATTATAACTGACAGACTGTGAGGTTGTGTTGTTAACCTTATATTATATCTATGACAGACTGTGAGGTTGTGTTGTTAACCTTATATTATAACTATGACAGACTGTGAGGTTGTGTTGTTAACCTTATATTATAACTATGACAGACTGTGAGGTTGTGTTGTTGTTAACCTTATATTATAACTATGAAAAACTGTGAGGTTGTGTTGTTGTTAACCTTATATTAGAACTATGACAGACTGTGAGGTTGTGTTGTTGTTAACCTTATATAATAACTATGACAGACTGTGAGGTTGTGTTGTTAACCTTATATTATAACTATGACAGACTGTGAGGTTGTGTTGTTAACCTTATATTATAACTATGACAGACTGTGAGGTTGTGCTGTTAACCTTATATTATAACTGACAGACTGTGAGGTTGTGTTGTTAACCTTATATTATAACTATGACAGACTGTGAGGCTCTGTTGTTGTTAACCTTATATTATAACTATGACAGACTGTGAGGTTGTGTTGTTAACCTTATATTATAACTATGACAGACTGTGAGGTTGTGTTGTTAACCTTATATTATAACTATGACAGACTGTGAGGTTGTGTTGTTAACCTTATATTATAACTATGACAGACTGTGTGGTTGTGTTGTTAACCTTATATTATAACTATGACAGACTGTGAGCTTGTGTTGTTGTTAACCTTATATTATAACTATGACAGACTGTGAGGTTGTGTTGTTGTTAACCTTATATTATCACTATGACAGACTGTGAGGTTGTGTTGTTAACCTTATATTATAACTATGACAGACTGTGAGGTTGTGTTGTTAATCTTATATTATAACTATTAAAGACTGTGTGGTTGTGTTGTTAACCTTATATTATAACTATGACAGACTGTGAGCTTGTGTTGTTGTTAACCTTATATTATAACTATGACAGACTGTGTGGTTGTATTGTTAACCTCATATTATAACTATGACAGACTGTGAGATTGTGTTGTTAACCTTATATTATAACTATGACAGACTGTGGGGTTGTGTTGTTAACCTTATATTATAACTATGAAAGACTGTGAGGTTGTATTGTTAACCTTATATTATAACTAACAGACTGTGAGGTTGTGTTGTTGTTAACCTTATATTATAACTATGACAGACTGTGAGGTTGTGTTGTTAACCTTATATTATAACTGACAGACTGTGAGGTTGTGTTGTTGTTAACCATATATTATAACCATGACAGACTGTGAGGTTGTGTTGTTAACCTTATTTTATAACAATGACAGACTGCTTGGTGATGTTGTTAACCTTATATTATAACTGACAGACTGTGAGGTTGTGTTGTTGTTAACCTTATATTATAACTATGACAGACTGTGAGGTTGTGTTGTTAACCTTATATTATAACTGACAGACTGTGAGGTTGTGTTGTTGTTAACCTTATATTATAACTATGACAGACTGTGAGGTTGTGTTGTTAACCTTATATTATAACTATGACAGACTGTGAGGTTGTGTTGTTAACCTTATATTATAACTATGAAAGACTGTGAGGTTGTGTTGTTAACCTTATATTATAACTATGACAGATTGTGAGGTTGTGTTGTTAACCTTATATTATAACTGACAGACTGTGAGGTTGTGTTGTTAACCTTATATTATAACTATGACAGACTGTGAGGCTGTGTTGTTGTTAACCTTATATTATAACTATGAGAGACTGTGAGGTTGTGTTGTTAACCTTATATTATAACTATGACAGACTGTGAGGTTGTGTTGTTAACCTTATATTATAACTATGACAGACTGTGAGGTCGTGTTGTTAACCTTATATTATAACTATGATAGACTGTGAGGCTGTGTTGTTGTTAACCTTATATTATAACTATGACAGACTGTGTGGTTGTGTTGTTGTTAACCTTATATTATAACAATGACAGACTGTGTGGTCGTGTTGTTAACCTTATATTATAACTGACAGACTGTGAGGTTGTGTTGTTAACCTTATATTATAACTGACAGACTGTGAGCTTGTGTTGTTGTTAACCTTATATTATAACTATGACAGACTGTGAGGTTGTGTTGTTAACCTTATATTATAACTATGACAGACTGTGAGGCTGTGTTGTTGTTAACCTTATATTGTAACTATTACAGACTGTGAGGTTGTGTTGTTAACCTTATATTATAACTATGACAGACTGTGAGGCTGTGTTGTTGTTAACCTTATATTATAACTATGACAGACTGTGAGGCTGTGTTGTTGTTAACCTTATATTATAACTATGAGAGACTGTGAGGTTGTGTTGTTAACCTTATATTATAACTATGACAGACTGTGAGGTTGTGTTGTTAACCTTATATTATAACTATGACAGACTGTGAGGTCGTGTTGTTAACCTTATATTATAACTATGATAGACTGTGAGGCTGTGTTGTTGTTAACCTTATATTATAACTATGACAGACTGTGTGGTTGTGTTGTTAACCTTATATTATAACTATGACAGACTGTGTGGTTGTGTTGTTAACCTTATATTATAACTATGACAGACTGTGAGGTTGTGTTGTTAACCTTATATTATAACTATGACAGACTGTGTGGTTGTATTGTTAACCTTATATTATAACTATGACAGACTGTGTGGTTGTGTTGTTAACCTTATATTATATCTATGATAGACTGTGTGGTTGTGTGGTTAACCTTATATTATAACTATGACAGATTGTGAGCTTGTGTTGTTTTTAAACTTATATTATAACTATGACAGACTGTGAGGTTGTGTTGTTAACCTTATATTATAACTATGACAGACTGTGAGGTTGTGTTGTTAACCTTATATTATAACTAAGACAGACTGTGAGGTTGTGTTGTTAACCTCATATTATAACTATGACACACTGTGTGGCTGTGTTGTTGTTAACCTTATATTATAACTATGACAGACTGTGTGGCTGTCTTGTTGTTAACCTTATATTATAACTATGACAGACTGTGAGGTTGTGTTGTTGTTGTTAACCTTATATTATAACTATGACAGTCTGTGAGGTTCTGTTGTTAACCTTATATTATAACTATGACAGACTGTGAGGTTGTGTTGTTGTTAACCTTATATTATAACTATGACAGACTGTGAGGTTGTGTTGTTAACCTTATATTATAACTATGACAGACTGTGTGGCTGTGTTGTTGTTAACCTTATATTATAACTATGACAGACTGTGAGGTTGTGTTGTTAACCTTATATTATAACTGACAGACTGTGTGGTTGTGTTGTTAACCTTATATTATAACTATGACAGACTGTGAGCTTGTATTGTTGTTAAACTTATATTATAACTATGACAGACTGTGAGGTTGTGTTGTTAACCTTATATTATAACTATGACAGACTGTGAGGTTGTGTTGTTAACCTTATATTACAACTATGACAGACTGTGAGGTTGTGTTGTTAACCTTATATTATAACTATGACAGACTGTGTGGTTGTGTTGTTGTTAACCTTATATTATAACTATGACAGACTGTGAGGTTGTGTTGTTAACCTTATATTATAACTATGACAGACTGTGAGGTTGTGTTGTTAACCTTATATTATAACTATGACAGACTGTGAGGTTGTGTTGTTAACCTTATATTATAACTATGACAGACTGTGAGGTTGTGTTGTTGACCTTATGTTATAACTATGACAGACTGTAAGCTTTTGTTGTTGTTAACCTTATATTATAACTATGACAGACTGTGTGGTTGTGTTGTTAACCTTATATTATAACTATGAAAGACTGTGAGGTTGTGTTGTTCACCTTAGATTATAACTATGATAGACTGTGAGGCTGTGTTGTTGTTAACCTTATATTATAACTATGACAGACTGTGTGGTTGTGTTGTTGTTAACCTTATATTATAACAATGACAGACTGTGTGGTCGTGTTGTTAACCTTATATTATAACTGACAGACTGTGAGGTTGTGTTGTTAACCTTATATTATAACTGACAGACTGTGAGCTTGTGTTGTTGTTAACCTTATATTATAACTATGACAGACTGTGAGGTTGTGTTGTTAACCTTATATTATAACTATGACAGACTGTGAGGCTGTGTTGTTGTTAACCTTATATTGTAACTATTACAAACTGTGAGGTTGTGTTGTTAACCTTATATTATAACTATGACAGACTGTGAGGCTGTGTTGTTGTTAACCTTATATTATAACTATGACAGACTGTGAGGCTGTGTTGTTGTTAACCTTATATTATAACTAAGAGAGACTGTGAGGTTGTGTTGTTAACCTTATATTATAACTATGACAGACTGTGAGGTTGTGTTGTTAACCTTATATTATAACTATGACAGACTGTGAGGTCGTGTTGTTAACCTTATATTATAACTATGATAGACTGTGAGGCTGTGTTGTTGTTAACCTTATATTATAACTATGACAGACTGTGTGGTTGTGTTGTTAACCTTATATTATAACTATGACAGACTGTGTGGTTGTGTTGTTAACCTTATATTATAACTATGACAGACTCTGAGGTTGTGTTGTTAACCTTATATTATAACTATGACAGACTGTGTGGTTGTATTGTTAACCTTATATTATAACTATGACAGACTGTGTGGTTGTGTTGTTAACCTTATATTATATCTATGATAGACTGTGTGGTTGTGTGGTTAACCTTATATTATAACTATGACAGATTGTGAGCTTGTGTTGTTTTTAAACTTATATTATAACTATGACAGACTGTGAGGTTGTGTTGTTAACCTTATATTATAACTATGACAGACTGTGAGGTTGTGTTGTTAACCTTATATTATAACTAAGACAGACTGTGAGGTTGTGTTGTTAACCTCATATTATAACTATGACACACTGTGTGGCTGTGTTGTTGTTAACCTTATATTATAACTATGACAGACTGTGTGGCTGTCTTGTTGTTAACCTTATATTATAACTATGACAGACTGTGAGGTTGTGTTGTTGTTGTTAACCTTATATTATAACTATGACAGTCTGTGAGGTTCTGTTGTTAACCTTATATTATAACTATGACAGACTGTGAGGTTGTGTTGTTGTTAACCTTATATTATAACTATGACAGACTGTGAGGCTGTGTTGTTAACCTTATATTATAACTATGACAGACTGTGTGGCTGTGTTGTTGTTAACCTTATATTATAACTATGACAGACTGTGAGGTTGTGTTGTTAACCTTATATTATAACTGACAGACTGTGTGGTTGTGTTGTTAACCTTATATTATAACTATGACAGACTGTGAGCTTGTATTGTTGTTAAACTTATATTATAACTATGACAGACTGTGAGGTTGTGTTGTTAACCTTATATTATAACTATGACAGACTGTGAGGTTGTGTTGTTAACCTTATATTACAACTATGACAGACTGTGAGGTTGTGTTGTTAACCTTATATTATAACTATGACAGACTGTGTGGTTGTGTTGTTGTTAACCTTATATTATAACTATGACAGACTGTGAGGTTGTGTTGTTAACCTTATATTATAACTATGACAGACTGTGAGGTTGTGTTGTTAACCTTATATTATAACTATGACAGACTGTGAGGTTGTGTTGTTAACCTTATATTATAACTATGACAGACTGTGAGGTTGTGTTGTTGACCTTATATTATAACTATGACAGACTGTAAGCTTTTGTTGTTGTTAACCTTATATTATAACTATGACAGACTGTGTGGTTGTGTTGTTAACCTTATATTATAACTATGAAAGACTGTGAGGTTGTGTTGTTCACCTTAGATTATAACTATGACAGACTGTGAGGTTGTGTTGTTGTTAACCTTATATAATAACTATGACAGACTGTGAGGTTGTGTTGTTAACCTTATATTAGAACTATGACAGACCGTGAGGTTGTGTTGTTGTTAACCTTATATAATAACTATGACAGACTGTGAGGTTGTGTTGTTAACCTTATATTATAACTATGACAGACTGTGAGCTTGTGTTGTTGTTAACCTTATATTATAGCTGACAAACTGTGAGGTTGTGTTGTTAACCTTATATTATATCTATGACAGACTGTGAGGTTGTGTTGTTAACCTTATATTATAACTATGACAGACTGTGAGGTTGTGTTGTTAACCTTATATTATAACTATGACAGACTGTGAGGTTGTGTTGTTGTTAACCTTATATTATAACTATGACAGACTGTGAGGTTGTGTTGTTGTTAACCTTATATTAGAACTATGACAGACTGTGAGGTTGTGTTGTTGTTAACCTTATATTATAACTATGACAGACTGTGAGGTTGTGTTGTTAACCTTATATTATAACTATGACAGACTGTGAGGTTGTGTTGTTAACCTTATATTATAACTGACAGACTGTGAGGTTGTGTTGTTAACCTTATATTATAACTATGACAGACTGTGAGGCTCTGTTGTTGTTAACCTTATATTATAACTATGACAGACTGTGAGGTTGTGTTGTTAACCTTATATTATAACTATGACAGACTGTGAGGCTGTGTTGTTGTTAACCTTATATTGTAACTATTACAGACTGTGAGGTTGTGTTGTTGTTAACCTTATATTATAACTATGACAGACTGTGAGGTTGTGTTGTTAACCTCATATTATAACTATGACAGACTGTGAGGCTGTGTTGTTGTTAACCTTATATTATAACTATGAGAGACTGTGAGGTTGTGTTGTTAACCTTATATTATAACTATGACAGACTGTGTGGTTGTGTTGTTAACCTTATATTATAACTATGACAGACTGTGAGGTTGTGTTGTTAACCTTATATTATAACTATGACAGACTGTGTGGTTGTATTGTTAACCTTATATTATAACTATGACAGACTGTGTGGTTGTGTTGTTAACCTTATATTATATCTATGATAGACTGTGTGGTTGTGTGGTTAACCTTATATTATAACTATGACAGATTGTGAGCTTGTGTTGTTTTAAAACTTATATTATAACTATGACAGACTGTGAGGTTGTGTTGTTAACCTTATATTATAACTATGACAGACTGTGAGGTTGTGTTGTTAACCTTATATTATAACTATGACAGACTGTGAGGTTGTGTTGTTAACCTCATATTATAACTATAACAGACTGTGAGGTTGTGTTGTTGTTAACATTATATTATAACTATGACAGACTGTGAGGTTGTGTTGTTAACCTTATATTATAACTATGACAGACTGTGAGGTTGTGTTGTTGTTAACCTTATATTATAAATATGACAGACTGTGAGGTTGTGTTGTTAACCTTATATTATAACTATGACACACTGTGTGGCTGTGTTGTTGTTAACCTTATATTATAACTATGACAGACTGTGTGGCTGTCTTGTTGTTAACCTTATATTATAACTATGACAGACTGTGAGGTTGTGTTGTTGTTGTTAACCTTATATTATAACTATGACAGACTGTGAGGTTCTGTTGTTAACCTTATATTATAACTATGACAGACTGTGAGGTTGTGTTGTTGTTAACCTTATATTATAACTATGACAGACTGTGAGGTTGTGTTGTTGTTAACCTTATATTATAACTATGACAGACTGTGAGGTTGTGTTGTTAACCTTATATTATAACTATGACAGACTGTGTGGCTGTGTTGTTGTTAACCTTATATTATAACTATGACAGACTGTGAGGTTGTGTTGTTAACCTTATATTATAACTATGACAGACTGTGAGGTTGTGTTGTTGTTGTTAACCTTATATTATAACTATGACAGACTGTGAGGTTGTGTTTTTAACCTTATATTATAACTATGACAGACTGTGAGGTTGTGTTGTTGTTAACCTTATATTATAACTATGACAGAATGTGAGGTTGTGTTGTTAACCTTATATTATAACTATGACAGACTGTGAGGTTGTGTTGTTGTTAACCTTATATTATAACTATGACACACTGTGAGGTTGTGTTGTTAACCTTCTATTATAACTATGACAGACTGTGTGGCTGTGTTGTTGTTAACCTTATATTATAACTATGACAGACTGTGAGGTTGTGTTGTTAACCTTATATTATAACTGACAGACTGTGTGGTTGTGTTGTTAACCTTATATTATAACTATGACAGACTGTGAGCTTGTATTGTTGTTAAACTTATATTATAACTATGACAGACTGTGAGGTTGTGTTGTTAACCTTATATTATAACTATGACAGACTGTGAGGTTGTGTTGTTAACCTTATATTATAACTATGAAAGACTGTGAGGTTGTGTTGTTAACCTTATATTATAACTATGAAAGACTGTGAGGTTGTGTTGTTAACCTTATATTACAACTATGACAGACTGTGAGGTTGTGTTGTTAACCTTATATTATAACTATGAAAGACTGTGAGGTTGTGTTGTTAACCTTATATTACAACTATGACAGACTGTGAGGTTGTGTTGTTAACCTTATATTATAACTATGACAGACTGTGTGGTTGTGTTGTTGTTAGCCTTATATTATAACTATGACAGACTGTGTGGTTGTGTTGTTGTTAACCTTATATTATAACTATGACAGACTGTGAGGTTGTGTTGTTAACCTTATATTATAACTATGACAGACTGTGAGGTTGTGTTGTTAACCTTATATTATAACTATGACAGACTGTAAGCTTTTGTTGTTGTTAACCTTATATTATAACTATGACAGACTGTGTGGTTTTGTTGTTAACCTTATATTATAACTATGAAAGACTGTGAGGTTGTGTTGTTAACCTTATATTATAACTATGACAGACTGTGAGGTTGTGTTGTTAACCTTATATTATAACTATGACAGACTGTGAGGTTGTGTTGTTAACCTTATATTATAACTGACAAACTGTGAGGTTGTGTTGTTAACCTTATATAATAACTATGACAGACTGTGAGGTTGTGTTGTTAACCTTATATTATAACTATGACAGACTGTGAGGTTGTGTTGGTAACCTTATATTATAACTATGACAGACTGTGAGGTTGTGTTGTTAATCTTATATTATAACTGACAGACTGTGAGGTTGTGTTGTTAACCTTATATTATAACTATGACAGACTGTGAGCTTGTGTTGTTGTTAACCTTATATTATAACTATGACAGACTGTGTGGTTGTGTTGTTAACCTTATATTATAACTATGACAGACTGTGAGGTTGTGTTGTTAACCTTATATTATAACTATGACAGACTGTGTGGTTGTATTGTTAACCTTATATTATAACTATGACAGACTGTGAGATTGTGTTGTTAACCTTATATTATAACTATGACAGACTGTGAGGCTCTGTTGTTGTTAACCTTATATTGTAACTATTACAGACTGTGAGGTTGTGTTGTTAACCTTATATTATAACTATGACAGACTGTGAGGCTGTGTTGTTGTTAACCTTATATTATAACTATGACAGACTGTGAGGCTGTGTTGTTGTTAACCTTATATTGTAACTATTACAGACTGTGAGGTTGTGTTGTTAACCTTATATTATAACTATGACAGACTGTGAGGTTGTGTTGTTGTTAACCTTATATTATAACTATGACAGACTGTGAGGTTGTGTTGTTGTTAACCTTATATTAGAACTATGACAGACTGTGAGGTTGTGTTGTTGTTAACCTTATATAATAACTATGACAGACTGTGAGGTTGTGTTGTTAACCTTATATTATAACTATGACAGACTGTGAGGTTGTGTTGTTAACCTTAAATTATAACTATGACAGACTGTGAGGTTGTGTTGTTAACCTTATATTATAACTGACAGACTGTGAGGTTGTGTTGTTAACCTTATATTATAACTATGACAGACTGTGAGGCTCTGTTGTTGTTAACCTTATATTATAACTATGACAGACTGTGAGGTTGTGTTGTTGTTAACCTTATATTATAACTATGACAGACTGTGAGGTTGTGTTGTTAACCTTATATTATAACTATGAAAGACTGTGAGGTTGTGTTGTTAACCTTATATTATAACTATGAAAGACTGTGAGGTTGTGTTGTTAACCTTATATTATAACTATGACAGATTGTGAGGTTGTGTTGTTAACCTTATATTATAACTGACAGACTGTGAGGTTGTGTTGTTAACCTTATATTATAACAATGACAGACTGTGTGGTCGTGTTGTTAACCTTATATTATAACTGACAGACTGTGAGGTTGTGTTGTTAACCTTATATTATAACTGACAGACTGTGAGCTTGTGTTGTTGTTAACCTTATATTATAACTATGACAGACTGTGAGGTTGTGTTGTTAACCTTATATTATAACTATGACAGACTGTGAGGCTGTGTTGTTGTTAACCTTATATTGTAACTATTACAGACTGTGAGGTTGTGTTGTTAACCTTATATTATAACTATGACAGACTGTGAGGCTGTGTTGTTGTTAACCTTATATTATAACTATGACAGACTGTGAGGCTGTGTTGTTGTTAACCTTATATTATAACTATGAGAGACTGTGAGGTTGTGTTGTTAACCTTATATTATAACTATGACAGACTGTGAGGTTGTGTTGTTAACCTTATATTATAACTATGACAGACTGTGAGGTTGTGTTGTTAACCTTATATTATAACTATGATAGACTGTGAGGCTGTGTTGTTGTTAAACTTATATTATAACTATGACAGACTGTGTGGTTGTGTTGTTAACCTTATATTATAACTATGACAGACTGTGTGGTTGTGTTGTTAACCTTATATTATAACCATGACAGACTGTGAGGTTGTGTTGTTAACCTTATATTATAACTATGACAGACTGTGTGGTTGTATTGTTAACCTTATATTATAACTATGACAGACTGTGTGGTTGTGTTGTTAACCTTATATTATATCTATGATAGACTGTGTGGTTGTGTGGCTAACCTTATATTATAACTATGACAGATTGTGAGCTTGTGTTGTTTTTAAACTTATATTATAACTATGACAGACTGTGAGGTTGTGTTGTTAACCTTATATTATAACTATGACAGACTGTGTGGTTGTGTTGTTGTTAACCTTATATTATAACTATGACAGACTGTGAGGTTGTGTTGTTAACCTTATATTATAACTGACAAACTGTGAGGTTGTGTTGTTAACCTTATATTATATCTATGACAGACTGTGAGGTTGTGTTGTTAACCTTATATTATAACTATGACAGACTGTGAGGTTGTGTTGTTAACCTTATATTATAACTATGACAGACTGTGAGGTTGTGTTGTTGTTAACCTTATATTATAACTATGACAGACTGTGAGGTTGTGTTGTTGTTAACCTTATATTAGAACTATCACAGACTGTGAGGTTGTGTTGTTGTTAACCTTATATAATAACTATGACAGACTGTGAGGTTGTGTTGTTAACCTTATATTATAACTATGACAGACTGTGAGGTTGTGTTGTTAACCTTATATTATAACTATGACAGACTGTGAGGTTGTGTTGTTAACCTTATATTATAACTGACAGACTGTGAGGTTGTGTTGTTAACCTTATATTATAACTATGACAGACTGTGAGCTTGTGTTGTTGTTAACCTTATATTATAACTATGACAGACTGTGTGGTTGTGTTGTTAACCTTATATTATAACTATGACAGACTGTGAGGTTGTGTTGTTAACCTTATATTATAACTATGACAGACTGTGTGGTTGTATTGTTAACCTTATATTATAACTATGACAGACTGTGAGATTGTGTTGTTAACCTTATATTATAACTATGACAGACTGTGAGGCTCTGTTGTTGTTAACCTTATATTGTAACTATTACAGACTGTGAGGTTGTGTTGTTAACCTTATATTATAACTATGACAGACTGTGAGGCTGTGTTGTTGTTAACCTTATATTATAACTATGACAGACTGTGAGGCTGTGTTGTTGTTAACCTTATATTGTAACTATTACAGACTGTGAGGTTGTGTTGTTAACCTTATATTATAACTATGACAGACTGTGAGGTTGTGTTGTTGTTAACCTTATATTATAACTATGACAGACTGTGAGGTTGTGTTGTTGTTAACCTTATATTAGAACTATGACAGACTGTGAGGTTGTGTTGTTGTTAACCTTATATAATAACTATGACAGACTGTGAGGTTGTGTTGTTAACCTTATATTATAACTATGACAGACTGTGAGGTTGTGTTGTTAACCTTAAATTATAACTATGACAGACTGTGAGGTTGTGTTGTTAACCTTATATTATAACTGACAGACTGTGAGGTTGTGTTGTTAACCTTATATTATAACTATGACAGACTGTGAGGCTCTGTTGTTGTTAACCTTATATTATAACTATGACAGACTGTGAGGTTGTGTTGTTGTTAACCTTATATTATAACTATGACAGACTGTGAGGTTGTGTTGTTAACCTTATATTATAACTATGAAAGACTGTGAGGTTGTGTTGTTAACCTTATATTATAACTATGAAAGACTGTGAGGTTGTGTTGTTAACCTTATATTATAACTATGACAGATTGTGAGGTTGTGTTGTTAACCTTATATTATAACTGACAGACTGTGAGGTTGTGTTGTTAACCTTATATTATAACAATGACAGACTGTGTGGTCGTGTTGTTAACCTTATATTATAACTGACAGACTGTGAGGTTGTGTTGTTAACCTTATATTATAACTGACAGACTGTGAGCTTGTGTTGTTGTTAACCTTATATTATAACTATGACAGACTGTGAGGTTGTGTTGTTAACCTTATATTATAACTATGACAGACTGTGAGGCTGTGTTGTTGTTAACCTTATATTGTAACTATTACAGACTGTGAGGTTGTGTTGTTAACCTTATATTATAACTATGACAGACTGTGAGGCTGTGTTTTTGTTAACCTTATATTATAACTATGACAGACTGTGAGGCTGTGTTGTTGTTAACCTTATATTATAACTATGAGAGACTGTGAGGTTGTGTTGTTAACCTTATATTATAACTATGACAGACTGTGAGGTTGTGTTCTTAACCTTATATTATAACTATGATAGACTGTGAGGCTGTGTTGTTGTTAAACTTATATTATAACTATGACAGACTGTGTGGTTGTGTTGTTAACCTTATATTATAACTATGACAGACTGTGTGGTTGTGTTGTTAACCTTATATTATAACTATGACAGACTGTGAGGTTGTGTTGTTAACCTTATATTATAACTATGACAGACTGTGTGGTTGTATTGTTAACCTTATATTATAACTATGACAGACTGTGTGGTTGTGTTGTTAACCTTATATTATATCTATGATAGACTGTGTGGTTGTGTGGTTAACCTTATATTATAACTATGACAGATTGTGAGCTTGTGTTGTTTTTAAACTTATATTATAACTATGACAGACTGTCAGGTTGTGTTGTTAACCTTATATTATAACTATGACAGACTGTGTGGTTGTGTTGTTGTTAACCTTATATTATAACTATGACAGACTGTGAGGTTGTGTTGTTAACCTTATATTATAACTATGACAGACTGTGAGGTTGTGTTGTTAACCTCATATTATAACTATAACAGACTGTGAGGTTGTGTTGTTGTTAACATTAGATTATAACTATGACAGACTGTGAGGTTGTGTTGTTAACCTTATATTATAACTATGACAGACTGTGAGGTTGTGTTGTTGTTAACCTTATATTATAAATATGACAGACTGTGAGGTTGTGTTGTTAACCTTATATTATAACTATGACACACTGTGTGGCTGTGTTGTTGTTAACCTTATATTATAACTATGACAGACTGTGTGGCTGTCTTGTTGTTCACCTTATATTATAACTATGACAGACTGTGAGGTTGTGTTGTTGTTGTTAACCTTATATTATAACTATGACAGACTGTGAGGTTCTGTTGTTAACCTTATATTATAACTATGACAGACTGTGAGGTTGTGTTGTTGTTAACCTTATATTATAACTATGACAGACTGTGAGGTTGTGTTGTTGTTAACCTTATATTATAACTATGACAGAATGTGAGGTTGTGTTGTTAACCTTATATTATAACAATGACACACTGTGTGGCTGTGTTGTTGTTAACCTTATATTATAACTATGACAGACTGTGTGGCTGTCTTGTTGTTAACCTTATATTATAACTATGACAGACTGTGAGGTTGTGTTGTTGTTGTTAACCTTATATTATAACTATGACAGACTGTGAGGTTGTGTTGTTAACCTTACATTATAACTATGACAGACTGTGAGGTTGTGTAGTTGTTAACCTTATATTATAACTATGACAGACTGTGAGGTTGTGTTGTTAACCTTATATTATAACTATGACAGACTGTGTGGCTGTGTTGTTGTTAACCTTATATTATAACTATTACAGACTGTGAGGTTGTGTTGTTAACCTTATATTATAACTGACAGACTGTGTGGTTGTGTTGTTAACCTTATATTATAACTATGACAGACTGTGAGCTTGTATTGTTGTTAAACTTATATTATAACTATGACAGACTGTGAGGTTGTGTCGTTAACCTTATATTATAACTATAACAGACTGTGTGGTTGTGTTGTTGTTAACCTTATATTATAACTATGACAGACTGTGAGGTTGTGTTGTTAACCTTATATTATAACTATGACAGACTGTGAGGTTGTGTTGTTAACCTTATATTACAACTATGACAGACTGTGAGGTTGTGTTGTTAACCTTATATTATAACTATGACAGACTGTGTGGTTGTGTTGTTGTTAACCTTATATTATAACTATGACAGACTGTGAGGTTGTGTTGTTAACCTTATATTATAACTATGACAGACTGTGAGGTTGTGTTGTTAACCTTATATTATAACTATGACAGACTGTGAGGTTGTGTTGTTAACCTTATATTATAACTATGACAGACTGTGAGGTTGTGTTGTTAACCTTATATTATAACTATGACAGACTGTGAGATTGTGTTGTTAACCTTATATTATAACTATGACAGACTGTGAGGTTGTGTTGTTAACCTTAGATTATAACTATGACAGACTGTGAGGTTGTGTTGTTAACCTTATATTATAACTATGACAGACTGTGAGGTTGTGTTGTTAACCTTATATTATAACTATGACAGACTGTGTGGTTGTGTTGTTAACCTTATATTATAACTATGACAGACTGTGAGCTTGTGTTGTTGTTAACCTTATATTATAACTATGACAGACTGTGTGGTTGTGTTGTTAACCTTATATTATATCTATGACAGACTGAGCTTGTGTTGTTGTTAACCTTATATTATAACTATGAAAGACTGTGTGGTTGTGTTGTTAATCTTATATTATAACTATGAAAGACTGTGAGGTTGTGTTGTTAACCTTATATTATAACTGACAGACTGTGAGGTTGTGTTGTTGTTAACCATATATTATAACCATGACAGACTGTGAGGTTGTGTTGTTAACCTTATTTTATAACAATGACAGACTGTGTGGTTGTGTTGTTAACCTTATATTATAACTGACAGACTCTGAGGTTGTGTTGTTGTTAACCTTATATTATAACTATGACAGACTGTGAGGTTGTGTTGTTAACCTTATATTATAACTGACAGACTGTGAGGTTGTGTTGTTGTTAACCTTATATTATAACTATGACAGACTGTGAGGTTGTGTTGTTAACCTTATATTATAACTATGACAGACTGTGAGGTTGTGTTGTTAACCTTATATTATAACTATGACAGACTGTGAGGTTGTGTTGTTAACCTTATATTATAACTATGAAAGACTGTGAGGTTGTGTTGTTAACCTTATATTATAACTATGACAGATTGTGAGGTTATGTTGTTAACCTTATATTATAACTGACAGACTGTGAGGTTGTGTTGTTAACCTTATATTATAACAATGACAGACTGTGTGGTCGTGTTGTTAACCTTATATTATAACTGACAGACTGTGAGGTTGTGTTTTTAACCTTATATTATAACTGACAGACTGTGAGCTTGTGTTGTTGTTAACCTTATATTATAACTATGACAGACTGTGAGGTTGTGTTGTTAACCTTATATTATAACTATGACAGACTGTGAGGCTGTGTTGTTGTTAACCTTATATTGTAACTATTACAGACTGTGAGGTTGTGTTGTTAACCTTATATTATAACTATGACAGACTGTGAGGCTGTGTTGTTGTTAACCTTATATTATAACTATGACAGACTGTGAGGCTGTGTTGTTGTTAACCTTATATTATAACTATGAGAGACTGTGAGGTTGTGTTGTTAACCTTATATTATAACTATGACAGACTGTGAGGTTGTGTTGTTGTTGTTAACCTTATATTATAACTATGACAGACTGTGAGGCTGTGTTGTTGTTAACCTTATATTATAACTATGACAGACTGTGAGGCTGTGTTGTTGTTAACCTTATATTATAACTATGACAGACTGTGTGGTTGTGTTGTTAACCTTATATTATAACTATGACAGACTGTGTGGTTGTGTTGTTAACCTTATATTATAACTATGACAGACTGTGAGGTTGTGTTGTTAACCTTATATTATAACTATGACAGACTGTGTGGTTGTATTGTTAACCTTATATTATAACTATGACAGACTGTGTGGTTGTGTTGTTAACCTTATATTATAACTATGATAGACTGTGTGGTTGTGTGGTTAACCTTATATTACAACTATGACAGACTGTGAGGTTGTGTTGTTAACCTTATATTATAACTATGACAGACTGTGTGGTTGTGTTGTTGTTAACCTTATATTATAACTATGACAGACTGTGAGGTTGTGTTGTTAACCTTATATTATAACTATGACAGACTGTGAGGTTGTGTTGTTAACCTTATATTATAACTATGACAGACTGTGAGGTTGTGTTGTTAACCTTATATTATAACTATGACAGACTGTGAGGTTGTGTTGTTGTTAACCTTATATTATAAATATGACAGACTGTGAGGTTGTGTTGTTAACCTTATATTATAACTATGACACACTGTGTGGCTGTGTTGTTGTTAGCCTTATATTATAACTATGACAGACTGTGTGGCTGTCTTGTTGTTCACCTTATATTATAACTATGACAGACTGTGAGGTTGTGTTGTTGTTGTTAACCTTATATTATAACTATGACAGACTGTGAGGTTCTGTTGTTAACCTTATATTATAACTATGACAGACTGTGAGGTTGTGTTGTTGTTAACCTTATATTATAACTATGACAGACTGTGAGGTTGTGTTGTTGTTAACCTTATATTATAACTATGACAGAATGTGAGGTTGTGTTGTTAACCTTATATTATAACAATGACACACTGTGTGGCTGTGTTGTTGTTAACCTTATATTATAACTATGACAGACTGTGTGGCTGTCTTGTTGTTAACCTTATATTATAACTATGACAGACTGTGAGGTTGTGTTGTTGTTGTTAACCTTATATTATAACTATGACAGACTGTGAGGTTGTGTTGTTAACCTTACATTATAACTATGACAGACTGTGAGGTTGTGTAGTTGTTAACCTTATATTATAACTATGACAGACTGTGAGGTTGTGTTGTTAACCTTATATTATAACTATGACAGACTGTGTGGCTGTGTTGTTGTTAACCTTATATTATAACTATTACAGACTGTGAGGTTGTGTTGTTAACCTTATATTATAACTGACAGACTGTGTGGTTGTGTTGTTAACCTTATATTATAACTATGACAGACTGTGAGCTTGTATTGTTGTTAAACTTATATTATAACTATGACAGACTGTGAGGTTGTGTCGTTAACCTTATATTATAACTATAACAGACTGTGTGGTTGTGTTGTTGTTAACCTTATATTATAACTATGACAGACTGTGAGGTTGTGTTGTTAACCTTATATTATAACTATGACAGACTGTGAGGTTGTGTTGTTAACCTTATATTACAACTATGACAGACTGTGAGGTTCTGTTGTTAACCTTATATTATAACTATGACAGACTGTGAGGTTGTGTTGTTGTTAACCTTATATTATAACTATGACAGACTGTGAGGTTGTGTTGTTGTTAACCTTATATTATAACTATGACAGAATGTGAGGTTGTGTTGTTAACCTTATATTATAACAATGACACACTGTGTGGCTGTGTTGTTGTTAACCTTATATTATAACTATGACAGACTGTGTGGCTGTCTTGTTGTTAACCTTATATTATAACTATGACAGACTGTGAGGTTGTGTTGTTGTTGTTAACCTTATATTATAACTATGACAGACTGTGAGGTTGTGTTGTTAACCTTACATTATAACTATGACAGACTGTGAGGTTGTGTAGTTGTTAACCTTATATTATAACTATGACAGACTGTGAGGTTGTGTTGTTAACCTTATATTATAACTATGACAGACTGTGTGGCTGTGTTGTTGTTAACCTTATATTATAACTATTACAGACTGTGAGGTTGTGTTGTTAACCTTATATTATAACTGACAGACTGTGTGGTTGTGTTGTTAACCTTATATTATAACTATGACAGACTGTGAGCTTGTATTGTTGTTAAACTTATATTATAACTATGACAGACTGTGAGGTTGTGTCGTTAACCTTATATTATAACTATAACAGACTGTGTGGTTGTGTTGTTGTTAACCTTATATTATAACTATGACAGACTGTGAGGTTGTGTTGTTAACCTTATATTATAACTATGACAGACTGTGAGGTTGTGTTGTTAACCTTATATTACAACTATGACAGACTGTGAGGTTGTGTTGTTAACCTTATATTATAACTATGACAGACTGTGTGGTTGTGTTGTTGTTAACCTTATATTATAACTATGACAGACTGTGAGGTTGTGTTGTTAACCTTATATTATAACTATGACAGACTGTGAGGTTGTGTTGTTAACCTTATATTATAACTATGACAGACTGTGAGGTTGTGTTGTTAACCTTATATTATAACTATGACAGACTGTGAGGTTGTGTTGTTAACCTTATATTATAACTATGACAGACTGTGAGATTGTGTTGTTAACCTTATATTATAACTATGACAGACTGTGAGGTTGTGTTGTTAACCTTAGATTATAACTATGACAGACTGTGAGGTTGTGTTGTTAACCTTATATTATAACTATGACAGACTGTGAGGTTGTGTTTTTAACCTTATATTATAACTATGACAGACTGTGTGGTTGTGTTGTTAACCTTATATTATAACTATGACAGACTGTGAGCTTGTGTTGTTGTTAACCTTATATTATAACTATGACAGACTGTGTGGTTGTGTTGTTAACCTTATATTATATCTATGACAGACTGAGCTTGTGTTGTTGTTAACCTTATATTATAACTATGAAAGACTGTGTGGTTGTGTTGTTAACCTTATATTATAACTATGAAAGACTGTGAGGTTGTGTTGTTAACCTTATATTATAACTGACAGACTGTGAGGTTGTGTTGTTGTTAACCATATATTATAACCATGACAGACTGTGAGGTTGTGTTGTTAACCTTATTTTATAACAATGACAGACTGTGTGGTTGTGTTGTTAACCTTATATTATAACTGACAGACTCTGAGGTTGTGTTGTTGTTAACCTTATATTATAACTATGACAGACTGTGAGGTTGTGTTGTTAACCTTATATTATAACTGACAGACTGTGAGGTTGTGTTGTTGTTAACCTTATATTATAACTATGACAGACTGTGAGGTTGTGTTGTTAACCTTATATTATAACTATGACAGACTGTGAGGTTGTGTTGTTAACCTTATATTATAACTATGACAGACTGTGAGGTTGTGTTGTTAACCTTATATTATAACTATGAAAGACTGTGAGGTTGTGTTGTTAACCTTATATTATAACTATGACAGATTGTGAGGTTATGTTGTTAACCTTATATTATAACTGACAGACTGTGAGGTTGTGTTGTTAACCTTATATTATAACTGACAGACTGTGAGGTTGTGTTTTTAACCTTATATTATAACTGACAGACTGTGAGCTTGTGTTGTTGTTAACCTTATATTATAACTATGACAGACTGTGAGGTTGTGTTGTTAACCTTATATTATAACTATGACAGACTGTGAGGCTGTGTTGTTGTTAACCTTATATTGTAACTATTACAGACTGTGAGGTTGTGTTGTTAACCTTATATTATAACTATGACAGACTGTGAGGCTGTGTTGTTGTTAACCTTATATTATAACTATGACAGACTGTGAGGCTGTGTTGTTGTTAACCTTATATTATAACTATGAGAGACTGTGAGGTTGTGTTGTTAACCTTATATTATAACTATGACAGACTGTGAGGTTGTGTTGTTGTTGTTAACCTTATATTATAACTATGACAGACTGTGAGGCTGTGTTGTTGTTAACCTTATATTATAACTATGACAGACTGTGAGGCTGTGTTGTTGTTAACATTATATTATAACTATGACAGACTGTGTGGTTGTGTTGTTAACCTTATATTATAACTATGACAGACTGTGTGGTTGTGTTGTTAACCTTATATTATAACTATGACAGACTGTGAGGTTGTGTTGTTAACCTTATATTATAACTATGACAGACTGTGTGGTTGTATTGTTAACCTTATATTATAACTATGACAGACTGTGTGGTTGTGTTGTTAACCTTATATTATAACTATGATAGACTGTGTGGTTGTGTGGTTAACCTTATATTATAACTATGACAGATTGTGAGCTTGTGTTGTTTTTAAACTTATATTATAACTATGACAGACTGTGAGGTTGTGTTGTTAACCTTATATTATAACTATGACAGACTGTGTGGTTGTGTTGTTGTTAACCTTATATTATAACTATGACAGACTGTGAGGTTGTGTTGTTAACCTTATATTATAACTATGACAGACTGTGAGGTTGTGTTGTTAACCTCATATTATAACTATAACAGACTGTGAGGTTGTGTTGTTGTTAACATTATATTATAACTATGACAGACTGTGAGGTTGTGTTGTTAACCTTATATTATAACTATGACAGACTGTGAGGTTGTGTTGTTGTTAACCTTATATTATAAATATGACAGACTGTGAGGTTGTGTTGTTAACCTTATATTATAACTATGACACACTGTGTGGCTGTGTTGTTGTTAACCTTATATTATAACTATGACAGACTGTGTGGTTGTGTTGTTGTTGTTAACCTTATATTATAACTATGACAGACTGTGAGGTTGTGTTGTTGTTGTTAACCTTATATTATAACTATGACAGACTGTGAGGTTCTGTTGTTAACCTTATATTATAACTATGACAGACTGTGAGGTTGTGTTGTTGTTAACCTTATATTATAACTATGACAGACTGTGAGGTTGTGTTGTTAACCTTATATTATAACTATGACAGACTGTGTGGCTGTGTTGTTGTTAACCTTATATTATAACTATGTCAGACTGTGAGGTTCTGTTGTTAACCTTATATTATAACTATGACAGACTGTGAGGTTGTGTTGTTGTTGTTAACCTTATATTATAACTATGACAGACTGTGAGGTTCTGTTGTTAACCTTATATTATAACTATGACAGACTGTGAGGTTGTGTTGTTGTTAACCTTATATTATAACTATGTCAGACTGTGAGGTTGTGTTGTTAACCTTATATTATAACTGACAGACTGTGTGGTTGTGTTGTTAACCTTATATTATAACTATGACAGACTGTGAGCTTGTATTGTTGTTAAACTTATATTATAACTATGACAGACTGTGAGGTTGTGTTGTTAACCTTATATTATAACTATAACAGACTGTGTTGTTGTGTTGTTGTTAACCTTATATTATAACTATGACAGACTGTGAGGTTGTGTTGTTAACCTTATATTATAACTATGACAGACTGTGATGTTGTGTTGTTAACCTTATATTATAACTATGACAGACTGTGAGGTTGTGTTGTTAACCTTATATTATAACTATGACAGACTGTGTGGTTGTGTTGTTGTTAACCTTATATTATAACTATGACAGACTGTGAGGTTGTGTTGTTAACCTTATATTATAACTATGACAGACTGTGAGGTTGTGTTGTTAACCTTATATTATAACTATAACAGACTGTGTGGTTGTGTTGTTGTTAACCTTATATTATTAGGGCGGTGGATTGGCAGTATCGGTAGAGGGTCGGACGCCATGCTTTCCAGCATAGTTACGTCCCTTTACGATCTGAGTTCAAATCCCGCTGAGGTTGACTTTGCCTTTCATCCTTACGGGGTCGATAAAATAAAGTACCAGTAATGCACTGGGTAATTACTGGCCTTGTGCCTAAAGTAGAAACAATTATAACTATGACAGACTGTGAGGTTGTGTTGTTAACCTTATATTATAACTATGACAGACTGTGAGGTTGTGTTGTTAACCTTATATTATAACTATGACAAACTGTGAGGTTGTGTTGTTAACCTTATATTATAACTATGACAGACTGTGAGGTTGTGTTGTTAACCTTATATTATAACTATGACAGACTGTGAGGTTGTGTTGTTAACCTTATATTATAACTATGACAGACTGTGAGCTTGTGTTGTTGTTAACCTTATATTATAACTATGACAGACTGTGTGGTTGTGTTGTTAACCTTATATTATAACTATGAGAGACTGTTAGGTTGTGTTGTTAACCTTATATTATAACTATGAAAGACTGTGAGGTTGTGTTGTTAACCTTATATTATAACTATGACAGACTGTGTGGTTGTGTTGTTAAGCTTATATTATAACTATGACAGACTGTGTGGTTGTGTTGTTAACGTTATATTATAACTATGAAAGACTGTGAGGTTGTGTTGTTAACCTTATATTATAACTATGACAGACTGTGAGGTTGTGTTGTTAACCTTATATTATAACTATGACAGACTGTGAGGTTGTGTTGTTAACCTTATATTATAACTATGACAGACTGTGTGGTTGTATTGTTAACCTTATATTATAACTATGACAGACTGTGTGGTTGTGTTGTTAACCTTATATTATAACTATGATAGACTGTGTGGTTGTGTTGTTAACCTTATATTATAACTATGACAGATTGTGAGCTTGTGTTGTTTTTAAACTTATATTATAACTATGACAGACTGTGAGGTTGTGTTGTTAACCTTATATTATAACTATGACAGACTGTGTGGTTGTGTTGTTGTTAACCTTATATTATAACTATGACAGACTGTGAGGTTGTGTTGTTAACCTTATATTATAACTATGACAGACTGTGAGGTTGTGTTGTTAACCTTATATTATAACCATGACAGACTGTGAGGTTGTGTTGTTGTTAACCTTATATTATAACTATGACAGACTGTGAGGTTGTGTTGTTAACCTTATATTATATCTATGACAGACTGTGAGCTTGTGTTGTTGTTAACCTTATATTATAACTATGAAAGACTGTGTGGTTGTGTTGTTAACCTTATATTATAACTATGAAAGACTGTGAGGTTGTGTTGTTCACCTTATATTATAACTATGAAAGACTGTGAGGTTGTGTTGTTAACCTTATATTATAACTATGACAGACTGTGTGGTTGTGTTGTTAAGCTTATATTATAACTATGAAAGACTGTGAGGTTGTGTTGTTAACCTTATATTATAACTATGACAGACTATGAGGTTGTGTTGTTAACCTTATATTATAACTATGACAGACTGTGACGCTCTGTTGTTGTTAACCTTATATTATAACTATGACAGACTGTGAGGTTGTGTTGTTGTTAACCTTATATTATAACTATGACAGACTGTGAGGTTGTGTTGTTAACCTTATATTATAACTATAACAGACTGTGAGGTTGTGTTGTTAACCTTATATTATAACTATGACAGACTGTGAGGTTGTGTTGTTAACCTTATATTATAACTATGAAAGACTGTGTGGTTGTGTTGTTAACCTTATATTATAACTATGACAGACTGTGAGCTTGTGTTGTTGTTAACCTTATATTATAACTATGACAGACTGTGTGGTTGTGTTGTTAACCTTATATTATAACTATGACAGACTGTGAGGTTGTGTTGTTGTTAACCTTATATTATAACTATGACAGACTGTGTGGTTGTATTGTTAACCTTATATTATAACTATGACAGACTGTGAGATTGTGTTGTTAACCTTATATTATAACTATGACAGACTGTGAGGTTGTGTTGTTAACCTTATATTATAACTATGAAAGACTGTGAGGTTGTATTGTTAACCTTATATTATAACTGACAGACTGTGAGGTTGTGTTGTTGTTAACCATATATTATAACCATGACAGACTGTGAGGTTGTGTTGTTAACCTTATTTTATAACAATGACAGACTGTGTGGTTGTGTTGTTAACCTTATATTATAACTGACAGACTGTGAGGTTGTGTTGTTGTTAACCTTATATTATAACTATGACAGACTGTGAGGTTGTGTTGTTAACCTTATATTATAACTGACAGACTGTGAGGTTGTGTTGTTAACCTTATATTATAACTATGACAGACTGTGAGATCGTGTTGTTAACCTTATATTATAACTGACAGACTGTGAGGTTGTGTTGTTGTTAACCTTATATTATAACTATGACAGACTGTGAGGTTGTGTTGTTAACCTTATATTATAACTGACAGACTGTGAGGTTGTGTTGTTGTTAACCTTATATTATAACTATGACAGACTGTGAGATCGTGTTGTTAACCTTATATTATAACTATGACAGACTGTGAGGTTGTGTTGTTAACCTTATATTATAACTATGACAGACTGTGAGCTTGTGTTGTTGTTAACCTTATATTATAACTATGACAGACTGTGAGGTTGTGTTGTTAACCTTATATTATAACTATGACAGACTGTGAGGTTGTGTTGTTAACCTTATATTATAACTATGAAAGACTGTGAGGTTGTGTTGTTAACCTTATATTATAACTATGACAGATTGTGAGGTTGTGTTGTTAACCTTATATTATAACTGACAGACTGTGAGGTTGTGTTGTTAACCTTATATTATAACAATGACAGACTGTGTGGTTGTGTTGTTAACCTTATATTATAACTGACAGACTGTGAGGTTGTGTTGTTAACCTTATATTATAACTGACAGACTGTGAGCTTGTGTTGTTGTTAACCTTATATTATAACTATGACAGACTGTGAGGTTTTGTTGTTAACCTTATATTATAACTATGACAGACTGTGAGGCTGTGTTGTTGTTAACCTTATATTGTAACTATTACAGACTGTGTGGTTGTGTTGTTAACCTTATATTATAACTATGACAGACTGTGAGGTTGTGTTGTTGTTGCTAACATTATATTATAACTATGACAGACTGTGAGGCTGTGTTGTTGTTAACCTTATATTATAACTATTACAGACTGTGTGGTTGTGTTGTTAACCTTATATTATAACTATGACAGACTGTGAGGTTGTGTTGTTGTTGCTAACCTTATATTATAACTACCACACTGTGAGGTTGTGTTGCTAACCTTCTATTATAACTATGACAGACTGTGAGGTTGTGTTGTTAACCTTATATTATAACTATGACAGAGTGTGAGGTTGTGTTGTTAACCTTATATTATAACTATGACAGACTGTGAGGTTGTGTTGTTAACCTTATATTATAACTATGACAGACTGTGAGCTTGTGTTGTTGTTAACCTTATATTATAACTATGACAGACTGTGAGGTTGTGTTGTTAACCTTATATTATAACTATGACAGACTGTGAGGTTGTGTTGTTAACCTTATATTATAACTATGAAAGACTGTGAGGTTGTGTTGTTAACCTTATATTATAACTATAACAGACTGTGAGTTTGTGTTGTTAACCTTATATTATAACTGACAGACTGTGAGGTTGTGTTGTTAACCTTATATTATAACAATGACAGACTGTGTGGTTGTGTTGTTAACCTTATATTATAACTGACAGACTGTGAGGTTGTGTTGTTAACCTTATATTATAACTGACAGACTGTGAGCTTGTGTTGTTGTTAACCTTATATTATAACTATGACAGACTGTGAGGTTGTGTTGTTAACCTTATATTATAACTGACAGACTGTGAGGTTGTGTTGTTGTTAACCTTATATTATAACTATGACAGACTGTGAGGTTGTGTTGTTAACCTTATTTTATAACAATGACAGACTGTGAGGTTGTGTTGTTAACCTTATATTATAACTGACAGACTGTGAGGTTGTGTTGTTTTTAACCTTATATTATAACTATGACAGACTGTGAGGTTGTGTTGTTAACCTTATATTATAACTATGACAGACTGTGAGGTTGTGTTGTTAACGTTATATTATAACTATGACAGACTGTGTGGTTGTGTTGTTGTTGTTAATCTTATATTATAACAATGACAGACTGTGAGGTTCTGTTGTTAACCTTATATTATAACTGTGGTTAGAAAAAGCTATCTCACTTACCGCTTTTCATAGGCGCCGCTAAACTCCACTGCAGGTTACTCCTCTTCCACGTGCGTCCAACTGCTTAACACCGGGAGCTGCCCAAAACTCGCGTCCACACCGTTTGCTGGTCACCACTAGAGAGAGGCCCTCTGCTGGCCCTTACGGTCGAGCATCCTTCCGGCCAAGCACCCTTCCGGTCGAGCACTCCCCCGCTTCCGGCCACCGCACGCCACACCATACCCACACCGCCCCCTGATCTCAAGGATCAATTTCCCCCTCGTCCCTCTGCATACGAAAGTCTGCTGTCCAGGTTGGTGGTCTACGACTTCGTTGCGATCTCCGTAGTATTGGGGCAGAGCTCTGGGTTTCCACCTCATCTTGGGTTTCCTCTTCCTCGGAGTCCGTCGACACAGTGATTCTTCTTACATCCAGGACATGACGTGGTACCCCGTCCACGGACACATTGTTCTTTGAACCTACGGCCGTCACCGTTCCCCTTCCCGATTGAGATGTGCAACGTGCATCTGGGGGCTTAACCCAGACTTGTTCGCGCACCTGCACGAATGCACTCTCTCTCCCCACTGGCCGTTGTGGTGGCGTGTACGGATGCCGCCACTCGTATTTGAATACTGCTCTGTGTGGCACCGATTCCTCGACCTGTCCAACCCGAGGGGACATATTGTACCAGAACACTGCCTCCATTGGTGAGATATGGCCCTGCTCCGCCATTGCCTTGATTGTCCGGTGGTGTCGCTCCACGATTCCATTCCCGTTCGGCCTGTGCGCCGCTCTGAAGAAACGGTCCACCTTCCATCAATCGAGCATCTCCCTCAGTGCCTCTGAGCGGAACGCTGAGCTGTTGTCCATCAACAGTTCGTCCACAGGGCCCCATTCCAAGAACACCTCTCTCAACATCCGCACGATTTCCTCGGCCGTTCCAGTCCTCATCTCCCTCCATATCACCATTCGACCTGGTCCACAATCGACCATCGAGAGGTACGTTCCCTGTCGGTAGTGCGTCACATCCACCGCTAATCGCTTCCAGTCGCGATCCTCCGGGAGGCTTCCCGTTTCATGTACACCTGGGGCGGGATCAATGGACTGACATCGGACGCAGCCTCTAACCCCCCCCCCCGAACACTGTGTCTGCTAACGTCCGAGTCGATTCTCCTGGCTAGGAACAGGCTCCTATCCACCCCCATGTGGTGCATGTCATGCAACCCCTTCAGATCTGACTCGGTCAGCCGACACACGGCAGCTATCTCATCCTCTACCTCCTCCGGCGCTTCCATCCAGGCTTTCTTCACTCTAGTTAAGATGTCCGCCCTATTTTTCTCTGAGGGCACGAAAACTACGCTCAGCTTCAGGTCGAACTCGGTGGCCAGCTCTCCTAACGTTCCCAGGCGGCGCTTTATCAGCATCTCCGCCGCGCCTCTCGTTCGCACTCTCTTCTCACTGGTGAGCACTGATCTTACCCATCCGAGTACAGTAGCCGAGTCGGTGCGTATCTCAATGGTGCGCAGCCCCCACCGCAGGGCGAGGTTCACCCCTCTCAACACCGCGTCCAGCTCAGCCACATTGATGTGGTTGCAGTCGTCCTTCTTTCTAAGCCAGGCTGCATCCTCGACCTCAACACCTCTTATCTCCAACGTGACACCCAGCGCTATGCTGCTGGCATCGCACCATACGGTCCCGCTCTGTGATTTGGGAACATACCAGCATCCCCGCACTGGGTCGTCGGCCTTCACCCTCCCCACGATCTCCTGCATCATGGCCACCGTCCTCTCTCCCACTCTGTCACTCCAAGTCACCCCTCCCGCTCGTCTCTTGACATAGCTGCATGCCGTCCGGAGCCACCCAGCGATCGGGTAGTGACCCACCAGCTTTCCACACACCGAGCAAAGCTCCCGCCTACTCATACTTGGGCCCAGTTCCGGAACTTCGTTTCCCTTCTGGAATACCAAAACGCCCGTCCTGTCTCGCCGTAGCCTAAGTCCCAGCGCGGCTCCTCCTTCCAATGCTTCTGATGGCTTCGCAGTCAGTCCATACCTCCGTAAATGGCTCGTGACCTCTGCCGCCGACACCACCGACTCGTCCACTAGGATGTCGTCAATATAGGAGTTAGTAGCCCTCTTTATCTTGTCGGCCCTCCCCAGAGCGGTCTTGAGGAACGCTGCCATGATCTTCGGTGCGGAGCTCAGCCCGAAACCGAGCCTGGTCAGGCAATATGTCCGGCCCTTATACCTGACCAGCTGATACCGCCAGAGCTTCTCATCTATATGCAACTGCAAGTAAGCCGACTTTAGATCCACGATCGCTGAACCCCCCCCCCCCGTCATGCGTCTCCACTCACGCAGGGTTTCCCCACAGATATCCGTGACCTCGCCACCCGTGTGGCATGACACGTGCCCTATTTCAGCTCAAGGAAGAGTACCAACGCGTCGCCCTCGAGGTACAGTGCCATGAGGCCGGCCACGTCCTCTATCTTCTGCAAGCTTGCGACCAGCCGAACCTTCCGCAGCCAAGCGACAACATCACCTTCCCAGGTAAATGCCCTGATAGCTTCGTTCATCTGTAGTCTTGTCGCCATCTTCTGATTTGTCTTGCGGCAAGTGTTTTTTTTTTGTTTTTTTCCAGTCGCCGAAATAGCTTGTGGTTAGAAAAAGCTATCTCACTTACCGCTTTTCATAGGCGCCGCTAAACTCCACTGCAGGTTACTCCTCTTCCACGTGCGTCCAACTGCTTAACACCGGGAGCTGCCCAAAACTCGCGTCCACACCGTTTGCTGGTCACCACTAGAGAGAGGCCCTCTGCTGGCCCTTCCGGTCGAGCATCCTTTCGGCCAAGCACCCTTCCGGTCGAGCACTCCCCCGCTTCCGGCCACCGCACGCCACACCATACCCACAATAACTATGACAGACTGTGAGGTTGTGTTGTTGTTAACCTTATATTATTACTATGACAGACTGTGAGGTTGTGTTGTTAACCTTATATTATTACAAACATTAATTCAATCAGATATAAGATATTTGTAGCACAGTGGCAAAATTACAAAATAAAATAATAAAGATCATCAATTGTTCTGGTCATGTGAAACAAAAGTTATTTATTTATTGGAGTAGAATTAGACAATGTCTCTCTTTCTTTTCTTATTTATTCTTTAATTATTTAATTCTGTTAAAAGTTCCATTCTCTTTCTAATTTTCTTGTGCTGACCTCTGTGAAATATACATGCACACAATATCAGGCCAAATAAAACAGCTACATTTTACTTTTTTTCTTTTAAAGATCAACAACGAAAATTATCAATGTAAGTATACCTTCTTAATAAAAAAATATAAAGCCTAGGCTCTGCTGCCCGGAGGGCCAAAGAAAGCAAACTGTTCCAGTATCAGATGCTCTCTGATAGGTTTATGGAAGGGCCTGTATCTGTGGAGACTTCCAGCATTCTTGGCCCACCCAGACCACATCCCTACCCACTATCGGAGTGGAGTTGGCTGCCCTCCGCAGGTGGGAGCTCCGAGTGGTGGAATATCTGTTTCAGTGCAACTCCCTCACCCTCCTCTGGGGAAATGTATTCTCCATCCTGTTGGCTGCTGGAACCAAGAGGCAGAGAGTAAGATAGTTGGAGTTTGACAATACTCGTTCGGACGTCACACATATATATATACATATATATATAAACATATATAAATATATATATATAAACATATATGCAATAGTGCAATAGATAAAAGCAAGGACATCTTGAAGATGGAAGTAGCAGGGAAACAATCAATCATCCTGATGAACTAAAGTTTTAAACTAGATCAGATCTCATTCATAACAGAGTTGATGTTAGTTATTGTAATATCTATGCCTTTCTTAAAATTATCATTTCATCATTCATTTCCTTTTATGTCCGCTTTTTCCCTGCTTGCAAGGGTGGGACAGAAACTGATTCTGGCTTGATTTCTACAGCTGGATTCCCTTCCTAACACCAACCTCATTTTACAGTGAGTGCTGGGTGCTTTGTTGCCATGGCACATTCACGACCACTTTGCAGTGGAATGATATGGACCCCAGTCCCTATCATCTCATTTCTACAGCTGAGTAAACTGGAGCAATGTGAAATAAAGTGTCTTGCTCAAGGAAACAACACATCACCCGGTCTGAGAATTGAACTCACAACCTTTCGATTGCAAACCCAATGCTCTAACCACTAAGCCATGTGCCTCCATGTTAGTGTCTAAAAATGACAGAGCCTATAAACAGTTTTCCAAGGAGCTCTGTAGAACTATCACCTGAAGCTTAATTTTAGTCAGCGACCATCATTCAATATTTGATGCTGCGTATTCAAAATTCCTTATGAATCTTTAACCCCCCCCCCCCCCCCCCCCACACACACACACACTTCCAATATATAAAAATATTTTCAATCTGGTTCATCTACAAAAAGATTTTCTGATAGTTTAAATTAGATTTCTAGTTTTACTGTTTATCTATGAACACTTTCTATCGGTACAGAATATTTTCTTAGAAGTTTAAGTTCTGCTGATAGGAATTCCTGGTTTTACTACTACCGGAATTTTTGTTTTCGTTTATCTAAATTCCTTCTAAATCTTGATTAGGGTTTTTAATCTCTTAATTTTTTACATGCTTCAGTATGGACAAGAAAGTCAGACCCAATGAAACAAAAGGAAGAGCAACAGTCCAGGGAGAGAATATATAATTGTACGTTTCCAATAAAGTGTTTGTTTTTAATTTTAAAATATCAAATGCTTCCCATTTCACTTGCTATATACATAGTATCTACTACCAAGAATTCCTTCATGAGCATTAAGGTAACAATAGACCAGCCTACTAAGCACCCCAATCATAGATTACTCGTGTTAGTCACAGAACTCTGGATGGAAAGGAGGAATGATAAAATCCAAATTCCCCATTCACATTATAGCAAGCCCATAGTCTCCAATTACCTGATCCACTGGAACTCAGCTATCTCCAATTGTGCTAAGTTCAATATCTCTTGATAGCGGACCTGGTAAGAGGGATGAGAAATATGTCCCATGAGTTAAAGAGATACATACACCACTTTATCCCCCGCATGCAGTTCTCTGGTTATGTATGTATGTATGTACGTATATACATATACAGGCTGGAGATAAAATGTGAAGCAACAAGGGTGATGCCCCAGCATGGCCTCAGCTGGATCGCTGGAACAGGTAAAAGAGTAAATATATATATATATATATATGTATATATATATGTATATATATATGATATGTCCTTGAGCAAGACACTTTGTTTCACGTTGCTCCTTCTACCTGGAGTTGCAACCGATAGATAGTACTAGCAACTGGAAAGACCGACGAAAACATTGTTTCCTCGATCCGATTTTACTAAAGTCGATTGATCCTTTTATATGTATGTATATATATATATATATATATATATATATATATATATATATATATATATATATATATATATGTGTGTGTGTGTGTGTAAGTATATATATGTATATATTTATATATATAGTTATATATATATATATATATATATATATATATATATATATTTAATACAATAATAGAGATAGTTTAAAGCTAAACTCTGACTGGTAACCATCTCACTCAACAAACATTAGGTTATATTAAAATATAAACCCAATTTAAGTGTTTGGGGTGCTAACAAAATGTATAATGTGGAAAAACCAGTTGTATTATTTTATGAGATATAATTAAAGTTAAAGTATATCTCTTTCCAAACAATTGTTTCATTATAAGTTTTCTACAAGTTTGGGAGAATGTTTCCAGTTTATGTAGAAGCCTAATATATATTCATGTAAGAATATATTTAGGTGGGCACTTATAAATCGTCAGTGGAAGCCCATTAAACATTGATATAGGAAAACAAATTCTTACCGCTGTCAAAAATCATGTCCGTAAAGTAGCTCTCTCTCACCTCGAATGACCGCCAAATTTGAAATTCCAGCAGTTTTTGACTGAGGAAGTATCATAGCGACACGAAGCGGGAAGGGGAGACAAGCCACGAAATGAGGAAAAAAATAATATACACGCGGGTTAATTAGTTTTTTTGAAAACATTGTCAATCCGACGTGTTTAAGAACTCAATTGAAAATAAAAAAAATAAATATATGCTTCTATAAATTACACACGCATATAGATATTTTCTTAGGCTAAATCAGAATTTGTACCCGAATAAGAACCGCTTCTCATAACCGCAGTAAATGCAGAAAGTTATGCTATAAAGGGCAAATGGGAATATAATTCTCCGGCCGAAATATTAAGAGTAAAATATAAAACACACGCGGGTTAATTAGTTATTACAAAACCAATATTAGTTCCTCATGTAAAGAACTCAATTAATGAAAGAAAATAAATACACATATGCATGTAATTATATACGTAGGCATATAAATATATATTTTCCTAGGCTAAAAAACAGAGAAGTTACAACCAAAAAAAAGCCACAATATTTCACAACAGTAATAAATACGGAAAGTCAAATTCATAAGGTACCTGGAAATAAACACCTCTGGCCAATCAAGAGTAAATATTTAATACAATAACAGAGATAGTTTAAAGCCAAACTCTGACTGGTAACCATCTCACTCAACAAACATTAGGTTATATTAAAATATAAACCAATTTAAGTGTTTGGGGTGCTAACAAAATGTATAATGTGGAAAAACCAGTTGTATTATTTTATGAGATATAATTAAAGTTAAAGTATATATAAAGTATATATCTATATATATATATATATATATATATATATATATATAAATATATATGTGTCAGGTCACCAGTTGGTGCTACTGGTAACATGTATCCCAGTACGACCTGTCTCATGGTCGTGTCATTGGCGACTAAACTGACAACCCCACCAAGGTTTCTTGGTGAGGAGGGTGACTTTGGACATCCTGCAGGACTAAAAACGAAACCTGTCAAAGAGCAAAGGAGCTCTTAAGAGTCAATGGCCATCCAAAATCACCAGGAGAGATGACCCCTTAGCCTTTGTCAAGGCAGAATTCTAGGCTAAGGAAAACTCTGATATAACACCTGCAACTCTGATGGTATCCAATGATGTTGACTTGTTCTTCTTTTTTGGTAAACATCATCTTGGTTAAGAGAGTGGGACTGGCTTTGTGCAGTGCCTTTGCTCACTATAAAAGCTTCACGGCACAGGCATTGCTTTATATCTGGAGATCTCTCTGCACTTGTCGTCACATGGTACCATGGGCCCAGCACCAAGTGTCAATAATTGTCACAAGTGTAGTGTTTGTACCAGAGTTTTCAAGTCACTGGCTGGACTACAATCTCACACTTGTTCAGTGCATCGGCAGGGGTTCTCCTACATGGATATAAAGTAGTGGCCGTACTCGAAAACGAGTTGGCAGCCACTCGTATATATATATATTGTTATACTTGGGGAGGGTCATATTGTTGTAATAATATTGCCAGAAATAATAATAGAACACTGAGATGTTATATTTTATGTTTCTCTATTTTAGCAGCCAACAAGTTCAAGGAACCAACGGTAAGGATTATTTACTCTTAAAATTATATATTTCAACATTTGGATATCTTCTTGCTATTGCCTTACTAATTATTGTAACAATGAGCTAGTGATAATTACTATCACCTAGTAGCAAACGAAAATACTTCCCTGATAAGCACACCATATATATATATGTATGTATATATATATATATATAATGTGTGTGTATGTGTTTCTCAATATTTTGTTACGTTCGTTCTTCTTCTCACACCTTATCTTTTTCACTTTATCTATTCCATCTTTTATTTCTCTTTCTTTTTTCTGATGAAGGATTCGCATCTGAAACGTTAAGACTCTTTTCCTGTAAATTCTAAGCCTTAAGCCTTTAGCATTTAAACCAGCTGTAACCGGCCACTCATACTGACATTAAAGTATTCTTCTGAAAATGAATAACATCAAAATTTCATAGATTCAATATTATGTGAGATAATTATGTAAATTAAAGCCTTTACTGTAAAAATACAATAGTATATTTAGATTACAGTAAATGCTAAAGGGTTAAACTAATATATATTTTTGGGGGACTGTTCCATTTGCTTTTTTATTCCTGATTTCTTCTTACACGATTTGTGTTACTATTTTCAACTAACTTAACTGTGTACAATCTTGCTATAATAAATTCTTTCCTTTTATTTTATTTTTTATAGAAATATAATACTGGTTACGCATGTAAGTAAACTTCCTTCATAATAATATTATCAACAATCAGCTTTATTCACATTTGTAGTCAAATGGAAATGTGCCATTTTTAACAAATCTATATTTCTAAATGTTATTATTGTATTTAATGGAACAAAGAGAAAACTCTATTCTAAACAATTTACCATAGATATTTCCGTTTTTTTACATTCTGAATCCAGATCTTCCTAAAATCAACTTTACTTTTTCCCATCTCATATTCCATCTAATATAAAGACAGATAACAAAATTCCTATTGCTCACTCGTCTACTATTGAAAATAGTATTGCTATTAACTGCATACAAATAACCAGCGGATGAATGTTTCAATATATATATATATATCATCATCATCATTTTACATCTGCTTTTCACTGCTTGCAAGGGTGGGTCGAGAACTGATTCTGGCTTGATTTCTACAGCTGGATGCACTTCCTAACACCACCCTCATTTACAGTGATGCTGGCTGCTTTTTTTCCGTGGCGCCTACACATCCACTTTACAGTGTGGGCTGGGTGCTTTTTTTTTTTTTGCCGTGGCACCTCCACGACCACTTTGCAGTGGAATGATATGGACTCTAGTCCTATCATCTCATTTCTACAGCTGAGTAAACTGGAGCAATGTGAAATAAAGTGTCTTGCTCAAGGAAACAACACATCACCCGGTCTGAGAATTGAACTCACAACCTTTCGATTGCAAACCCAATGCTCTAACCACTAAGAAAGAGAAATAAAAGATGGAATAGATATATGATATGTCCTTGAGCAAGACACTTTGTTTCACGTTGCTCCTTCTACCTGGAGTTGCAACCGATAGATAGTACTAGCAACTGGAAAGACCGACGAAAACATTGTTTCCTCTTATCCAATTTTACTAAAGTCGATTGATCCTTTTATATGTATGTATATGTATATATATATATATATGTGTGTGTGTAAGTATATATATGTATATATTTATATATATATATTTATTTATATATATATTTATATATATATATATATATATATTTATATATATATTTATATATATATATATAAATATATATGTGTCAGGTCACCAGTTGGTGCTACTGGTGACATGTATGCCAGTACAACCTGTCTCATGGTCGGGTCATTGGCTACTAAACTGAGGAGGGTGACTTTGGACATCCTGCAGGACTAAAAACAAAACCTGTCAAAAGGCAAAGGAGCTCTTAAGAGTCAATGGCCATCCAAAATCACCAGGAGAGATGACCCCTTAGCCTTTGTCAAGGCAGAATTCTAGGAGAAGGAAAACTCTGATATAACACCACCTGCAACTCTGATGGTATACAATGATGTTGACTTGTTCTTCTTTTTTGGTAAATATCATCTTGGTTAAGAGAGAGGGACTGGCTTTGTGCAGTGCCTTTGCTCACTATGAAAGCTTCACGGCACAGGCATTGCTTTATATCTGGAGATCTCTCTGCACTTGTCGTCACATGACACCATGGGCCCAGCACTAGGTGTCAATAATTGTCACAAGTGTAGTGTTTGTACCAGAGTTTTCAAGTCACTGGCTGGACTAAAATCTCACACTTGTTCAGTGCATCGGCAGGGCTTCTCCTACATGGATATAAAGTAGTGGCCGTACTCGAAAACGAGTTGGCAGCCACCATATATATATAGATAGATGTGTATATATATATATTGTTATACTTGGGGTGGGTCATATTGTTGTAATAATATTGCCAGAAATAATAATAGAACACACTCACTGTTTGGTTGGTTTTCGCTTCTGTATCTTTTATATCAGTTAATTTATTCGGTCCTCAATGTTTACCATTGACTGACCAATGTTCAAAAATACAGATATAATATAGACACAAACACATATATATAGTCTAACAAAGTTCTTTCGTTGCACATCTGCAACATCGTCAGTGGTGCTCTTATGTTTGCTCCTGTTGTATTGTATCTCTACGCCATCTTTATTTCAATAAAGATGACATACAGTACAACAGGAGGAAACATAATAGCACCACTGACGATGTTGCAGATGTGCAACGAAAGAACTTTGTTAGACTATATATATGTGTTTGTGTCTATATTATATCTGTATTTTTGAACATTGGTCAGTCAATGGCAACATTGAGGACCGAATAAATTAACTGATATAAAAGATACAGAAGCGAAAACCAACCAAACAGTGAGTGTGTTCTGTTATTATTTCTGGCAATATTATTATAACAATATGACCCTCCCCAAGTATAACAATATTTGTTTCGACGCACAATTTCATATCAAAAACCTCGCAAAACTAATATATATATATATATATGTGTGTCTGTGTGTTTATGTATATATATGTGTATATATATATATACATACATACCTCTTCATTGCTGTAGTGGAGTCTGTGCTGGTGTACAGGTCTGAGACTTGGACACTGATCAAGAAACTCACTCAGATGGTGGATGAGTGCTACATGAGAATGCTGAGGATGGCTCTGAACATTAATCAGTATACACTGAGGATGAAAAACTCAGAGTTGTATGGGAGCCTCCTAAAAGTCAGCTCAAAAGTGACACAGAGGAGACTGAGGTTAGCTGGACATGCTCACCGACATCCAGAGTTGACATTGCACTCAGTGCTCCTGTGGGAGCCCCTACATGGACACACTGGAAGAGGAAGACCAAGGTTAACGTATGTTGATTCCCTAAGGACAGACACTGTCTGTTGGAGACGCAGGACATGGCAGCGATAATGAGGGACAGAGACTGCCGGAGAGAACTCTTCCATGGATCTCGGGAATTTTACCCACCCTAGAGATATATATATATGTATATACATGTGTGTATATGTATGTATGTGTATATATATATATATGTATATATATATATGTATGTATATATCTATGTGTATATATATATATATATATATAAATATATATATATATACACATATATGTATGTATTTATGTATATATCTATGTGTATATATATATATATATATAAATATATATATATATACACATATATGTATGTATGTATTTATATATAAATGTATGTATATATATATGTATAAAGGTACATATATTTGAGATGTTATATTTTATGTTTATCTATTTTAGCAGCCAACAAGTTCAAGGAACCAACGGTAAGGATTATTTACTCTTAAAATTATATATTTCAACATTTGGATATCTTCTTGCTATTGCCTTACTAATTATTGTAACAATGAGCTAGTGATAATTACTATCACCTAGTAGCAAACGAAAATACTTCCCTGATAAGCACACCATATATATATATGTATGTATATATATATATATATAATGTGTGTGTATGTGTTTCTCAATATTTTGTTACGTTCGTTCTTCTTCTCACACCTTATCTTTTTCACTTTATCTATTCCATCTTTTATTTCTCTATCTTTTTTCTGATGAAGGATTCGCATCTGAAACGTTAAGACTCTTTTCCTGTAAATTCTAAGCCTTAAGCCTTTAGCATTTAAACCAGCTGTAACCGGCCACTCATACTGACATTAAAGTATTCTTCTGAAAATGAATAACATCAAAATTTCATAGATTCAATATTATGTGAGATAATTATGTAAATTAAAGCCTTTACTGTAAAAATACAATAGTATATTTAGATTACAGTAAATGCTAAAGGGTTAAACTAATATATATTTTTGGGGGACTGTTCCATTTGCTTTTTTATTCCTGATTTCTTCTTACACGATTTGTGTTACTATTTTCAACTAACTTAACTGTGTACAATCTTGCTATAATAAATTCTTTCCTTTTATTTTATTTTTTATAGAAATATAATACTGGTTACGCATGTAAGTAAACTTCCTTCATAATAATATTATCAACAATCAGCTTTATTCACATTTGTAGTCAAATGGAAATGTGCCATTTTTAACAAATCTATATTTCTAAATGTTGTTATTGTATTTAATGGAACAAAGAGAAAACTCTATTCTAAACAATTTACCATAGATATTTCCGTTTTTTTACATTCTGAATCCAGATCTTCCTAAAATCAACTTTACTTTTTCCCATCTCATATTCCATCTAATATAAAGACAGATAACAAAATTCCTATTGCTCACTCGTCTACTATTGAAAATAGTATTGCTATTAACTGCATACAAATAACCAGCGGATGAATGTTTCAATATATATATATATATCATCATCATCATTTTACATCTGCTTTTCACTGCTTGCAAGGGTGGGTCGGGAACTGATTCTGGCTTGATTTCTACAGCTGGATGCACTTCCTAACACCACCCTCATTTACAGTGATGCTGGCTGCTTTTTTTCCGTGGCGCCTACACATCCACTTTACAGTGTGGGCTGGGTGCTTTTTTTTTTTTTGCCGTGGCACCTCCACGACCACTTTGCAGTGGAATGATATGGACTCTAGTCCTATCATCTCATTTCTACAGCTGAGTAAACTGGAGCAATGTGAAATAAAGTGTCTTGCTCAAGGAAACAACACATCACCCAGTCTGAGAATTGAACTCACAACCTTTCGATTGCAAACCCAATGCTCTAACCACTAAGAAAGAGAAATAAAAGATGGAATAGATATATGATATGTCCTTGAGCAAGACACTTTGTTTCACGTTGCTCCTTCTACCTGGAGTTGCAACCGATAGATAGTACTAGCAACTGGAAAGACCGACGAAAACATTGTTTCCTCTTATCCAATTTTACTAAAGTCGATTGATCCTTTTATATGTATGTATATGTATATATATATATATATGTGTGTGTGTAAGTATATATATGTATATATTTATATATATATATTTATTTATATATATATTTATATATATATATATATATATATATTTATATATATATTTATATATATATATATAAATATATATGTGTCAGGTCACCAGTTGGTGCTACTGGTAACATGTATGCCAGTACAACCTGTCTCATGGTCGGGTCATTGGCGACTAAACTGAGGAGGGTGACTTTGGACATCCTGCAGGACTAAAAACAAAACCTGTCAAAAGGCAAAGGAGCTCTTAAGAGTCAATGGCCATCCAAAATCACCAGGAGAGATGACCCCTTAGCCTTTGTCAAGGCAGAATTCTAGGAGAAGGAAAACTCTGATATAACACCACCTGCAACTCTGATGGTATACAATGATGTTGACTTGTTCTTCTTTTTTGGTAAATATCATCTTGGTTAAGAGAGTGGGACTGGCTTTGTGCAGTGCCTTTGCTCACTATAAAAGCTTCACGGCACAGGCATTGCTTTATATCTGGAGATCTCTCTGCACTTGTCGTCACATGACACCATGGGCCCAGCACTAGGTGTCAATAATTGTCACAAGTGTAGTGTTTGTACCAGAGTTTTCAAGTCACTGGCTGGACTAAAATCTCACACTTGTTCAGTGCATCGGCAGGGCTTCTCCTACATGGATATAAAGTAGTGGCCGTACTCGAAAACGAGTTGGCAGCCACCATATATATATAGATAGATGTGTATATATATATATTGTTATACTTGGGGAGGGTCATATTGTTGTAATAATATTGCCAGAAATAATAATAGAACACACTCACTGTTTGGTTGGTTTTCGCTTCTGTATCTTTTATATCAGTTAATTTATTCGGTCCTCAATGTTTACCATTGACTGACCAATGTTCAAAAATACAGATATAATATAGACACAAACACATATATATAGTCTAACAAAGTTCTTTCGTTGCACATCTGCAACATCGTCAGTGGTGCTCTTATGTTTGCTCCTGTTGTATTGTATCTCTACGCCATCTTTATTTCAATAAAGATGACATACAGTACAACAGGAGGAAATATAGTCACTGTTTTTATGAAGACAAGAGTGACAAGTGGAGTAAAAAAAATTGGCATAAAATTAGCAGCTGAAAATTGTGAACAAATATCCTCCACACCCTGTATATATATATAAATATATATATATATATATGTGAGCATGTATAATTAATATGCTATGTTTTTTTGTTTGTTACAGCTAAAAGTTCCCCCAAGCAGTCTGTAAGTATTATTTTCAAAATATTATGATGATACTGTAAGATATAGTGTGTAAGAGTGAAGACTGCCTTAGTATGGATGTGTATGGAAGATGACAGCGGTTCAGGGTACGAGAATGTCACTGATTAGGATACAGAGAAAAAATAGACATAGGAAGATATAGGGTTAGTATCCCAGTCTTTTGATCAACCGAACTGACTACTCGTGTAATAAACGTGCAAATGGCTGAGACTTACAAAATAGACTCTTACTCTTAATAAATTCTAAGGGAAATTCAGTGTGAATCAACATGTGAAGTCCTGGCCTTTGTAATTACAAATACAGTCCATCCAACTGATTACCAAACAGTTCCTATCAACCCATTTTCTATCACAAA
>OZ024748.1:36366797-36369297 GCA_964016885.1 Eledone cirrhosa | reverse complement strand
ACACACTGCCTTGCAATGTGGAACACTGCACGCCTCTGATCTTCCCGTCGCAGAACATTGGCAAACCTCCTACTCTCAGCCTCCCTGCGTGCTAGGTACACCTGACGTCTAGCTTCTCTCTTAGTGGCTGTATATTCTTCCCTACTCCCACCCTTTTTCCAAGCCTTCTATGCTAGTCTTTTGTCTCTAATAGCCTTATCTACTGTGCTGTTCCACCACCAGGTCACTCTCTGTCTGGTTGGAGCTCTGCTCCAGCCACAGGTTTCATCAGTAGCCTGCAGCAAGTTGTCACATAAGAACTTCCAGTTATTATCTATGTCATACGTCTCTAAATCGTCTTCTTTTTCGTCATATACATCTTGAAGGGCTTTCCTAAATTTGTATTTTAGTGAAAGGTCTTTTAGCTTCCAGACCTTTCTTCTCCACACCTTCCTATATGTCTCATTCCATCTCTTGCTTACTGAGATATCACTAACAACTAACCTATGCTGTGGGGTACATTCTTCCCCAGGGTATGCCTTGGTATTAGACACTATCTGCCTGTCCCGCTTCCTAACTAGCAGGAAGTCAATCTGGCTTATGTGCTCACCAGATTTGTAGGTTATTAGGTGATTGGCAGGTTTCTGGAAGTTTGTGTTGCAAATAGTCAATGTACTCACATCACAAAATTCAAGAAGTCTCACTCCTTCTTCATTTCTTGAACCGTAACCGTGCCCACCATGTACCCCAGTGTAACCATCCTGGAGCTGTCCAACATGACCATTGAAGTCTCCTGCTAGCATAACGATGTCTCCGTCCTCTGTCATTGTGGTTGTTTGCAAAAGTTGCTCATAAAAGCAGTCTTTCTCATCTTTGCCTAGGCCTGCTTGGGTAGCATAGACCGAGATGATTGTCAGTAGTCTCCTACCTACAACTAATCTAAGCTTAATTATTCGATTACTAACTCGAACTACCTCTATTGTCTTATTGATCCATTTCTCAGCCAGGAAAATGCCTACTCCCCCTAACCCATCATCCTTACCTACCCAGAAAAGCTTATAGCTAAGACGCTTGCCTACGACTAGTCTCACAGAGGCACCTCTCCATCTCACCTCTTGCACGCAGCACACATCCACCTGCCTTCTCTCCAGCATCTCCGCTATTTCAGCAGATCTACCTCTGAGAGTGCCAACATTAAGTGTTGCAACTCTGAGATGCGACGTCTTCATATTTTCCTATGCTGTTTTGTTGCTGTGCTGATAAGCTTTTTGGCATTGATACACTGGTTGGATGCCCTTCCTAACACCAGCGCCACTTTACAGCATGGACTGGGTGCTTTTATTTGTGCCACCAGCACTAGAGAGGATGTCTTACTAGACTCAAGGGCCCTCTCTACCCCTCCATTTTACAGCATGGTCATTAAAAAAAAAAAAAAAAAAATTATTGACACGACTCACACACAAACACTCACACACCAATACTCATGCATACAAACCACAGCCACACATACCAACACTCATTCATGCATACAATCACACACACCACTCTCAAACATATATATATATATATACATATATTACCGACAGTACTGATACAAAATCAAAATCAAAATCGTCAAAATCACTATCATGTCAACTGTTGACCTTTCCCAGTCCAGTTCGGCTTGTATATAATAATAATAACAATAATAATTGTTTGCTTTACGCTGGTAATGGCGGTGGTGGATGGTGTCAGTGTGGTGGTGGTGGATGGTATCAGCGTGGTGGTGGTGGATGGTCAGTGATGGTGGTGGCAGTTGTTGGTGCTGTAGTTGTTATTGTAGTTGTCGTTGCTGTTGTTGTTGTCCTTCATTTCACTGCTGCTGTTGCTGCAGACAATGGTGTTGATGCTGTTATTGCTGTCGCATATATACAAATACATACACACACACACATTCAACACAGACGATGGTGTTGTTGCTGTTGTTGTTGTTGTTGGTGTTGCTGCTGTTGTTGTTGTTGTAGTTGTTGCTGTGTTGAAATCTGGTCGCATCCACTGAGATATACATATACACACACATACACATATGTATATACACATACATACATCAAAAGAGAGTCAGCAGTATGTCAACAGGGGACAGGACAGCGACCTTAGAGTAATGTGGTGATGGTGGGGAGCGAGTGTAGGCGTTATTGTTATTGTGGTGACGGGGGGGTCAGTGAGATGTTACAAGTTCATAGATCACTTCTCTCTTTTCCTCTCTCTTCAAAATTTTTTGAATTTATGGCCTTTTGCAATGGCGGACAAGTATATATAATATATATATATGAAGCAAAGAAAATAAAATTTTCACTGATATGAAAGATTTCCTGGTAGAATTTCAGGTGTATTCAGTGATTGGTATCCAGTTTCGGGGTACCCAATTAGAAAATCCAACGAATCTTTAAGAGGGGTCCACGCAACCATTGATATATATATGTATATATGTAAAATGCAAGCAGAAATAACGAAAGATTTCCTGGTAGAAGTTCAGGTGTAT
>OZ024748.1:36351797-36356797 GCA_964016885.1 Eledone cirrhosa | reverse complement strand
CGAAACGAAATTAAATTTCGTTTCGTTTGTAACTCACTTTTGTATGACTGACGCTTAAACAATTAAGTTAAAAATGTACATCCACATATGTATACTGAAATACTAGTATGCATATGAATACACACACGTGTACATATGTAGATGTACCGAGTTTTTCACTGGACACTTTACTGTGAGTGTCCAGCTATTCTGTATGTAAACACACAGACAAACCGGTTTTTAGAGTCATACTGGTTTTCGAGGAAACACCTTTCCTCTATTCTCCAGAAAGCCAGACAAGGAATATTGGACTAGTTTCGATGTTGTTACATCTCATCAGCAATATTTACCTATCTTCCGGCCTTTCTAGAGAATCGTAAAAGCACATATCGTTATATGCTTTTTCTATGAAAATTAGTAGTGGGCAGACTAATTTGCATAGAGCGTGAGTACGTACCGGTTCAGCGGAGACGATAAAAACAAATAACGAAACGAAATTAAATTTCGTTTCGTTTGTAACTCACTTTTGTATGACTGACGCTTAAACAATTAAGTTAAAAATGTACATCCACATATGTATACAGAAATACTAGTATGCATATGAATACACACACGTGTACATATGTAGATGTACCGAGTTTTTCACTGGACACTTTACTGTGAGTGTCCAGCTATTCTGTATGTAAACACACAGACAAGCCGGTTTTTAGAGTCACACTGGTTTTCGAGGAAACACCTTTCCTCTATTCTCCAGAAAGCCAGACAAGGAATATTGGACTAGTTTCGATGTTGTTACATCTCATCAGCAATATTTACCTATCTTCCGGCCTTTCTAGAGAATCGTAAAAGCACATATCGTTATATGCTTTTTCTATGAAAATTAGTAGTGGGCAGACTAATTTGCATAGAGCGTGAGTACGTACCGGTTCAGCGGAGACGATAAAAACAAATAACGAAACGAAATTAAATTTCGTTTCGTTTGTAACTCACTTTTGTATGACTGACGCTTAAACAATTAAGTTAAAAATGTACATCCACATATGTATACAGAAATACTAGTATGCATATGAATACACACACGTGTACATATGTAGATGTACCGAGTTTTTCACTGGACACTTTACTGTGAGTGTCCAGCTATTCTGTATGTAAACACACAGACAAACCGCTTTTTAGAGTCACACTGGTTTTCGAGGAAACACCTTTCCTCTATTCTCCAGAAAGCCAGACAAGGAATATTGGACTAGTTTCGATGTTGTTACATCTCATCAGCAATATTTACCTATCTTCCGGCCTTTCTAGAGAATCGTAAAAGCACATATCGTTATATGCTTTTTCTATGAAAATTAGTAGTGGGCAGACTAATTTGCATAGAGCGTGAGTACGTACCGGTTCAGCGGAGACGATAAAAACAAATAACGAAACGAAATTAAATTTCGTTTCGTTTGTAACTCACTTTTGTATGACTGACGCTTAAACAATTAAGTTAAAAATGTACATCCACATATGTATACTGAAATACTAGTATGCATATGAATACACACACGTGTACATATGTAGATGTACCGAGTTTTTCACTGGACACTTTACTGTGAGTGTCCAGCTATTCTGTATGTAAACACACAGACAAACCGGTTTTTAGAGTCATACTGGTTTTCGAGGAAACACCTTTCCTCTATTCTCCAAAAAGCCAGACAAGGAATATTGGACTAGTTTCGATGTTGTTACATCTCATCAGCAATATTTACCTATCTTCCGGCCTTTCTAGAGAATCGTAAAAGCACATATCGTTATATGCTTTTTCTATGAAAATTAGTAGTGGGCAGACTAATTTGCATAGAGCGTGAGTACGTACCGGTTCAGCGGAGACGATAAAAACAAATAACGAAACGAAATTAAATTTCGTTTCGTTTGTAACTCACTTTTGTATGACTGACGCTTAAACAATTAAGTTAAAAATGTACATCCACATATGTATACAGAAATACTAGTATGCATATGAATACACACACGTGTACATATGTAGATGTACCGAGTTTTTCACTGGACACTTTACTGTGAGTGTCCAGCTATTCTGTATGTAAACACACAGACAAACCGGTTTTTAGAGTCATACTGGTTTTCGAGGAAACACCTTTCCTCTATTCTCCAGAAAGCCAGACAAGGAATATTGGACTAGTTTCGATGTTGTTACATCTCATCAGCAATATTTACCTATCTTCCGGCCTTTCTAGAGAATCGTAAAAGCACATATCGTTATATGCTTTTTCTATGAAAATTAGTAGTGGGCAGACTAATTTGCATAGAGCGTGAGTACGTACCGGTTCAGCGGAGACGATAAAAACAAATAACGAAACGAAATTAAATTTCGTTTCGTTTGTAACTCACTTTTGTATGACTGACGCTTAAACAATTAAGTTAAAAATGTACATCCACATATGTATACTGAAATACTAGTATGCATATGAATACACACACGTGTACATATGTAGATGTACCGAGTTTTTCACTGGACACTTTACTGTGAGTGTCCAGCTATTCTGTATGTAAACACACAGACAAGCCGGTTTTTAGAGTCACACTGGTTTTCGAGGAAACACCTTTCCTCTATTCTCCAGAAAGCCAGACAAGGAATATTGGACTAGTTTCGATGTTGTTACATCTCATCAGCAATATTTACCTATCTTCCGGCCTTTCTAGAGAATCGTAAAAGCACATATCGTTATATGCTTTTTCTATGAAAATTAGTAGTGGGCAGACTAATTTGCATAGAGCGTGAGTACGTACCGGTTCAGCGGAGACGATAAAAACAAATAACGAAACGAAATTAAATTTCGTTTCGTTTGTAACTCACTTTTGTATGACTGACGCTTAAACAATTAAGTTAAAAATGTACATCCACATATGTATACAGAAATACTAGTATGCATATGAATACACACACGTGTACATATGTAGATGTACCGAGTTTTTCACTGGACACTTTACTGTGAGTGTCCAGCTATTCTGTATGTAAACACACAGACAAACCGGTTTTTAGAGTCATACTGGTTTTCGAGGAAACACCTTTCCTCTATTCTCCAGAAAGCCAGACAAGGAATATTGGACTAGTTTCGATGTTGTTACATCTCATCAGCAATATTTACCTATCTTCCGGCCTTTCTAGAGAATCGTAAAAGCACATATCGTTATATGCTTTTTCTATGAAAATTAGTAGTGGGCAGACTAATTTGCATAGAGCGTGAGTACGTACCGGTTCAGCGGAGACGATAAAAACAAATAACGAAACGAAATTAAATTTCGTTTCGTTTGTAACTCACTTTTGTATGACTGACGCTTAAACAATTAAGTTAAAAATGTACATCCACATATGTATACTGAAATACTAGTATGCATATGAATACACACACGTGTACATATGTAGATGTACCGAGTTTTTCACTGGACACTTTACTGTGAGTGTCCAGCTATTCTGTATGTAAACACACAGACAAGCCGGTTTTTAGAGTCACACTGGTTTTCGAGGAAACACCTTTCCTCTATTCTCCAGAAAGCCAGACAAGGAATATTGGACTAGTTTCGATGTTGTTACATCTCATCAGCAATATTTACCTATCTTCCGGCCTTTCTAGAGAATCGTAAAAGCACATATCGTTATATGCTTTTTCTATGAAAATTAGTAGTGGGCAGACTAATTTGCATAGAGCGTGAGTACGTACCGGTTCAGCGGAGACGATAAAAACAAATAACGAAACGAAATTAAATTTCGTTTCGTTTGTAACTCACTTTTGTATGACTGACGCTTAAACAATTAAGTTAAAAATGTACATCCACATATGTATACAGAAATACTAGTATGCATATGAATACACACACGTGTACATATGTAGATGTACCGAGTTTTTCACTGGACACTTTACTGTGAGTGTCCAGCTATTCTGTATGTAAACACACAGACAAACCGGTTTTTAGAGTCATACTGGTTTTCGAGGAAACACCTTTCCTCTATTCTCCAGAAAGCCAGACAAGGAATATTGGACTAGTTTCGATGTTGTTACATCTCATCAGCAATATTTACCTATCTTCCGGCCTTTCTAGAGAATCGTAAAAGCACATATCGTTATATGCTTTTTCTATGAAAATTAGTAGTGGGCAGACTAATTTGCATAGAGCGTGAGTACGTACCGGTTTAGCGGAGACGATAAAAACAAATAACGAAACGAAATTAAATTTCGTTTCGTTTGTAACTCACTTTTGTATGACTGACGCTTAAACAATTAAGTTAAAAATGTACATCCACATATGTATACTGAAATACTAGTATGCATATGAATACACACACGTGTACATATGTAGATGTACCGAGTTTTTCACTGGACACTTTACTGTGAGTGTCCAGCTATTCTGTATGTAAACACACAGACAAACCGGTTTTTAGAGTCATACTGGTTTTCGAGGAAACACCTTTCCTCTATTCTGCAGAAAGCCAGACAAGGAATATTGGACTAGTTTCGATGTTGTTACATCTCATCAGCAATATTTACCTATCTTCCGGCCTTTCTAGAGAATCGTAAAAGCACATATCGTTATATGCTTTTTCTATGAAAATTAGTAGTGGGCAGACTAATTTGCATAGAGCGTGAGTACGTACCGGTTCAGCGGAGACGATAAAAACAAATAACGAAACGAAATTAAATTTCGTTTCGTTTGTAACTCACTTTTGTATGACTGACGCTTAAACAATTAAGTTAAAAATGTACATCCACATATGTATACAGAAATACTAGTATGCATATGAATACACACACGTGTACATATGTAGATGTACCGAGTTTTTCACTGGGCACTTTACTGTGAGTGTCCAGCTATTCTGTATGTAAACACACAGACAAGCCGGTTTTTAGAGTCACACTGGTTTTCGAGGAAAGGTGTTTCCTCTATTCTCCAGAAAGCCAGACAAGGAATATTGGACTAGTTTCGATGTTGTTACATCTCATCAGCAATATTTACCTATCTTCCGG
>OZ024748.1:36333766-36336266 GCA_964016885.1 Eledone cirrhosa | reverse complement strand
AAAATGCAGGTTTTCATCTAATGCGGGCCCTAGGGGATCAAGAAAATGAATTTTTTTTATGTGCATAATATGCCTTGAAGTTTCGGGAAATTCGGCTAGACATAGCGCCTCAAAAAAGACCTAAAAAAGCTGAAAAAATAAAGTTTTTCACCTAATGCGAGCCCTAGGCCATAAAAAAGTTGGATTTTCTTTGTTCACTGTGTGAAGAGACTGACTAATACTTAGTTACAATTTCAAGGAAACTGGTATGACGTAACACCTAAAATAAAAACCCTAAAAACCTGAAAAAACACTAAAAACCCTAAAAACCTGAAAAAACACTAGGGGATCAAGTTGAATTTTTTATGTGCATAAGTAATACACATGTAAAGTTTGAAAAAAGTCGGTTGAGTACTTCTTGAGTTTTAGGGATTCAAACTCACAGACACACCACACACAGACAGACATCCTCAGTTTTATATATATAGATACACACACATACACATATATATATACACATATATATATATATACATACACACACACACATGCATATGTATGTGTGTGTGTGTGATGCATATATATATGTGTGTGTATGTATATATATGTGTGTATGTGTGTGTGTATATATATATATATATACGTGTATGTGTGTGTATATATATACGTGTATGTGTATATATATATCGTGTATGCGTGTGTGTATATATATACGTGCGTGTGTGTATATATATACGTGTGTGTGTGTATATATATACGTGTATGTGTGTGTGTATATATATATATATGTGTGTGTGTGTATATGTATATATATATGTATATACATATATGTGTGTGTGTATATATGTGCTATATATATATATATAAATGTAGTAACAGGAGGCTGGACTGGTGTAAATCCTTGAAAGGTTTATTATGATCATTTCAATGACCGGGTTCCATATGAATCCGGTGATATCATCAGGTATTGGAATATAACAAAGGAATATGTAAAAAGCCATGGGTCCGAAAAACCATGGGTCCGAGAAACCAGAGACAGAGAAGGCGGCTGACCAACTAGCTTCACAGCCACGAAGCTAGTTGGTCAGCTGCCTTCTCTGTCTCTGGTTTCTCGAACCCATGGCTTTTTACATATTCCTTTGTTATATTCCAATACCTGATGATATCATCGGATTCATATGGAACCGGTCATTGAAATGATCATAGTATATATATAGCCTCCTGTTACTTCATTTATAATTAACTCCGTATTCGCACCACCAACTTCACAAACGAAAATGGGTGAACTGCACTGCGTTGAGTACTCTTCACAATATTACACCAGGATTGACCATACGGAATGACCAGTTCTATCCACTGGTGAACCAACAAACCTTAAGATATATATATATATATATATATATATATATATATATATATATATATATCCATACCCATGCATGTGTGTGTGTGTATGTTTATTTGTTAAGCAATCTTTAAATTTTTTTTTGTTTCAGGGTTTGTTAAGTAAAATTACAAATTGGTTTCAGAAAGACAAATCAAAACCTCCTCGGGTGAGTAAATCTTCTCAATCAATATCATTTAACATTTCTCTGTCTGGGGTACTATAAGTCTATTTATGATGGCACTATATACCATAAATGATAGCAAAAGTGACCTATGTTGATGTCTTAACTTGGAATGTGCTCAGTTTGTGGAGTGGTGTCGTTCATGGTCGTGTCTTTTGTTGGTGGATTGGAAAGCTACATCCATGTACATAGGATGGTGTGGTCTTTCTGGAAGTATTTATATAAATAAAATTCTAATTTTATTTTTAATATTCGGCCAGGCCAGCCGAAACTCATTCGGTATGTATATGAGGCTACTCAGCCAATGTGTACTTAAGAAAATACTATACATTTTCAACCGTTCAACAGACTAGGAGGGGTATACAGTCCTGATGAAAGGTAATGACCCAGAAACATGTTGATTGTTCCTCAAAGACAATGTTGAACAAACAGGTGATGATCGGTGACTGGCACGGCACAGCTTCAAATTGGGCCGTTTGTTTAATAAATGAATTGAACATTATTATTAATGTTCAAGATAACCCATACGTACATATGTATATGTATATGTGTGCGTATTTATATATATGTGTGTGTATATATATATCAAGCTGTGCTACCATGTTCGGGCCCAATTTAAAAAAAAAAAATATTATTTATATAATGTTATATTTGGGGAGGGTCATATTGTTATAATATTGCCAGAAATAATAACAGAACACACTCACTGCTTGGTTTGCGTTGGTTTTCACTTCTGTATCTTTTATATCTCCATAGTTAATTTATCTGGTAATCAATGTTTATCATTGATTGACCAGCGGTTAAAAATACAGATATAAATATATGTATATAGTCTATCAAAGTTCTTTCGTCACACATCTGTGACATCATCAGTGGTGCTATTATGTTTCCTTCCATTTTATAGTAATGCCTACACCATTTTTATTTTATTTTTTTATTTATTCTTGTCTCTG
>OZ024748.1:36321266-36326266 GCA_964016885.1 Eledone cirrhosa | reverse complement strand
TTATTTCAAATAGTTCTTGGGAACATAATCTACATTCATTTCTATTATTTTGATAAGGGGTGGCTCTTTTGAGCACACTCCAGGTCATATCATATTCTATATTCTTATTTTTATAACTATTGATTTTTTCTGCTATGAGATGTTGTATTAGCCAGTGCGGCATTTTTAAAACTATGTTTGTGGGTATTAAACCTTACCTTAAAATTGTTAGAAGTAGCTCCTATATATGAGCAAATAGAATCTTTAGTTTTAACATTACATTTATAAACTATGTTGTTAACAAGACAATTTCCTTTTAATGGGTAGTTTGCTTTGTTTCTACAGTTACAACCTTTCGTTAATTCTGTATTTGAGGAGATATTATGGTTAGTTTGATGTATTGGTGGTATACTTATGGTATTCTTACATTTATATGCATTATAGGCACTTATATTTTGTTTTATGTTATTGGTTGTTGAGTATGAGAATTTAACTGTAGACCTGTTTAAGATTTGATGGTATTTGTGGTTTGGCGAGAAGTTTTTCTCTAGGATATAAAAAAATTTTTTAGCAATATTATCCTTAATTTGTAAATTAAATGGAGCATTATACCAAGTAACTCGTCTATTACGGTTTCTATGTTGTTTATTATTTTTATAGGTTGTATCGTGATGTTTACTAGGAGGATTAATGTTAATGATCTCACCACGCACATTTTTAGTTAGATTTATAGATTTAGGTGTTTTATCTTGTTTATTAGGAGTTTTATTATTAACATTTATTAGAGTTGTATGATGAGTAGTTTTTTGAGAGTTACTATACTTTATATTAGAAGAGTTGTTGGTATTTTTGGGTATAGTGTGGGTGGCATTTAGGTGTGTACTTTTCATTTGGTGTTTGTTGGTAATATTAGGTTGTATGTTTATAGTATTTTTATTTTTAGTAGAAGGTATATATTCTAATCTATTTTTGTGGCCACTTCTATCTAGAGCTTCATTATAGAAGGTCGCATTTTTATCAAATACATCTTGGTTAGAAGAAAGGTTAGAAATTCTAAGTGATATATTATATGCAAGGTTTTTAAGGATAGATTTAGGGTGATTAGATTGTGAGTGTATGTAGTGTAAGTTTTGGTTGGGTTTATGGTAAGGTTGGTAGATACCCGTAGCTAAGTCTAAAGTTATATCTAGGAAATTTACTACTTTACTTGTTTTTTCAAAAGTAATATGAAGACTATAATAGTCTTTAAGGAAAGTTCTAATATGCTTTTTGTTTTTTTCTATTTCTGAAAGGCTAAGGTTGTTGGAAAGAAGAAGACAGTCATCACGATATAAACCACCTTTAAGGTGGGGAAAGGAGGCATTTATGTTGAAAAGGAGAAAGAGGCCCACAAGATCAGTAATTTGGGCGGAATCGCTTGAACCCATAGTAATATCAAATAGATTACTATATGTGTTTCTGGTCCAGTATTCATTCTGAAATTCAATAAGTGTTAGTCTAGCATGTGTAATAATATTAATGTCATCCAAAGTTAAGTTAGATCTATTTTTAGCAAATATCAATGCTTTGTTCAGGAGTATAGGTGATATAGAAGAATAGTAATTATCTATATCAAATTGTAGAAATGAAGCAGAAGATTTACATCTAATATTTTTAAACCAGTTAATTACCTGGGAAGTGTTTTCCCAGAGTGGTAAATTAACGTGTTTTCTTATTTGTGGGATGACTCTATCTAAAATTTTTTTGCTAATTATTCCAATATCAGATTTGGAGGGACATATAAGTCTTATAGAAGGATTTGAGTTAAAGTTTGATTTATGATCCTTCAGGTTGAAATGTGGTCTTTTCAATGCCAAAGGTTCAGTTCTATCTTCAATGTTTAGTTTTTTTACTATGTTGTGTGTTTTGTTGTTGATGTTGGTGAGTGACGCATTATTAGATTTTTTATAATTTTTCCTGAGTTCTTTATATATGAACTCATTATAATCTTCAATATCCATGTGATACAAGTTACCAGTTTTGTCCGAGTGGACATGGATTTTTTTAGACTTTTTTAGGTCCAATAGGGTAGAATCAAGGTCCTTTTGAAAGACAGATTTATACTTCTTAAATTTGAGGTGTTTAATTAAATTAAAAAGGTCTTTCTCAAAGTCTTCAAGTAAAGAGTTGTGTGGTGGATTCTTGTAAGTATTGAAATCATACATATATTTCCTATCTGCATATTTAGATATATATATATCGGTGTGTATTTATATGTATGGGTATATGTTTTACTTATTTTTATGTGTATGCATACAAACAGGTTAATATGCGTGACGTTAAGTATGTGTATGTGTGTGTGTGTGTACGTATGTATGTATCGAACGTATGGATGTGTAAATGTGCGTATGTATATAAGCATGTATATTTTATGTCTCTCTTTTATGTTTTTTTATGTTTTTATATTTGTAGTGGATACATTCTTATTAGTATGTCAAGGTTGACACCTTCCTTTATTTACTTATTCCCTTACCTCCTTTACTTCTGCATCTGAATGTAAGTGTGTGTGTGGGCGTGTTTATGTGAGCGCCTCAATATCCATATAGTTATAATAATAATATATTTGTGTGTGTTTGTGTGTGTGTGTGTGTGTGTGTGTGTGTGTGTGTGTGTGTGTGTGTGTATGTGTATGTGTATGTGTGTGCATGTATATATGTGTGTGTGTCTGTATGTATATATGTATGTGTGTGTGTATATATTTGTATATATATATATATATGTATATATATGTATATATGTATATATGTATATATATATATGTATATATATATTCTGTCTGTAGATTGTAGACATGCAGATACATTAAGCCCTAAATTTTTATATTTACATACACTTTTTCAACATGCGTATGCATATGAACATACAATTTTGTGCACATCTGTGAACTGATTTACATACATATATACACACACCTAACTGTATTTTCTTGATAGATTTTTATGTATTTCATTGGTCTATTTAAAATCTGTTCCCAAACAGACCTGTAATTTTGAATTATTGTTATTATCAATAAATTTGCATCATTATTTCTGAAGACAGCATATATATGTGAAGGTATGTATATTCTCTTTGATAGTTTGTATAATTTTGTACATAGATCTTTTGAATATGCATACCAATTCTAACACATATATGTCCTAGAAACGATCGTAAAATAATGAACTTTTTTTGTTTAATATAAGGAACTGTTTCTTTGTTTATTCATTATTTTGTTAATAATTTATGTATATATATATGTATATATATATATATATGTATATATATATGTATATATATATGTATATACAGTATTTACGTATCGAGAGAGAGAAAAAAAAGGGAGAAGATAGGTGATACATATAGTTATTTGCCAAGTAGCGTATGCCAAAGGTGCCCGATACTAGTGCCGGCAGTATTAAATATTCGAAGTGTTAATATTTAGTGGGCTAGAAAATTAGCAGAGCGTAAGCACGTGGGAAAGTAAGAAATCGGAGAATAGACCGTTAAAACATGTTTATTTAAAACAGCACCTACGTATGTTTGGCCCAGTTGGGCTTCTCAAGGGCATAAATAATCAAAAGTGTTCCTTACATTGCTCGGAAAGAGTTTTGGGGGTTAAATCCACGTCAAGGTTCATTGCTTGCAAAAATAGCTTGTTTTGATTTTGCAGCAGGTCAAGGGAGGTGTTAGGGCAGTCTTTCCCGGAAAAAATTTTTTTTTTTTATCCGCTACGAGATGAGGTTACAACCTTACCATTGTCGATACGCATGTAATCAACGCTTATTTAGAGAGTTTTTTGGTTTTTTTTTTACTTTTTTGCATCATCTGTTTGTCTGAGTTGTATGCAAGGATAGTTTCCTGGGTGTTATTTTGCAGCGCCTGCCCGCCGGGCTGTTAAGACTTGTTGCAGGGAGATCCGGTGCACGGTTTCACTCCTCCTCCTTAACCCATCTGAAGAAGGATATTTTTAAGCGATGTGTACAACTTATCGCTGTTTCAGCTCTGCTGTTGATGAGCTCGTGGGGTGCAGTTATGATGTGGTAGAGCTCCATGAGGCAAAGATCGCATTTCCTCTTGAAGTTGTACGGTGCAGCCCTGCCGACAATATCCCAGTGCGTGGAGAAGCTGATGTTTAAGTCCTTTAGTGATGTGGTGTAGTCCGCGAGCGAAGTGGAGTGTCTTAGTTTTTTAATTTGTGATAGAGTGGAGATGGGTTCGAAACCTAATTGTGAACGGGCCGGTGGTAGCCCCTATATGATGTTTAACGCTATTGTGGCTAGTTATAGTGCATCAATATATAACCCTATCAGTCAAGCAGTATCCTCTAAGAAGCCCAACTGGGCGAAACGTACGTAGGTGCTGTTTTAAATAAACATGTTTTAACTGTCTATTCTCCGATTTCTTACTTTCCCACGTATATGTATATATATGTATGTATACATATGTATATATATATATTTATATATATATATATATGTATATCTAAGTATGTATGTATACGTACATACATATATGTATACAGACGTACAGTAGCATGCATATATATATATATATATATATATATACATACAAACATACATATACACATATGCACACAGGTACACATACATATATGCACGCATCAGTTTAGCCGACGTTTATTATAACGCAGCTTTGTTCGTTTGTTTGTCAACAAACAGAACAGCCTGAATTTATGCCATACGGTGTTAAGGCAACCACGTCACCTTTTTGTTAAACACTGACACAGGAACGATGTACTAGTTTCAAGTATGTACGTATACATACATACTTACATTTAAGTAAGTGCCATACTAAGAGTGAGAAATGAAATTTTGTTTTCATTTTTTTTCGACTTATCGTTTTCGGTATGCCTGACCGATTTAACTCACTCAATATGCAAATTAGGCTGCTCAGCCGTTAATTTTCATAAGGAAAGTATATACTTTCGAACGTTCAACTATCTGGCAGATGGGTAAACGGTGCTGATGATAGCTAACAAGCTT
>OZ024748.1:36303766-36311266 GCA_964016885.1 Eledone cirrhosa | reverse complement strand
TTCTATAGCAATCACATATTTTATTTAATTACAAATTTATATGTTTAAATTAATTTAATTTAATTTAGTTCATTCTAGATTATTATAATTTTTTTATTTTTTTATATTTTATTAGCGGTATGTCGCATATCCAATCTTATATATTTCATCTGATGAAAACCTACTTAAATATGTATAATGAAATATATATTTTGATTATGAGAATATTTTTCATTTATTAATATTTTGAATAATATTAAATACTCCACCAAAAATTCTGTCGACTGCTTCTAATCTATTGTAAATTTCTATTCGTTGAATAATCAACGAACCATATAAATCTTGGGTCATATATATATATATATATATATATATATATATATATACAGATTTATATGCATATGCATATATATACATATATATATATATATATATGCATATACACACACACACACATATATATATATATATATATAAAATATTAAACAAATAATGAATAAACAATTCCTTATATTAAACAAAAAAAGTTCATTATTTAACGATCGTTTCTAGGATATATATGTGTGATAGAATTGGTATGCATATTCAACAGATCTATGTACAAAATTATACAAAATTATACAAATTATCAAGATTAAATATACATACCAAACACATATATACGCCGTCTTCAGAAATATTTCTGAAGACGGCGTATATATGTGTTTGGTATGTATATTTAATCTTGATAATTTGTATAATTTTGTATAATTTTGTACATAGATCTGTTGAATATGCATACCAATTCTATCACACATATATATCCTAGAAACGATCGTTAAATAATGAACTTTTTTTGTTTAATATAAGGAATTGTTTATTCATTATTTGTTTAATATTTTATCTTGACTCTGTATACCGTTTATCTTTCACCGAAAGTGGTTTTTCATTACATCTCTTCTTTCCATGATATCCGGAATACATTGAGTTCTTCATACGGATTGGACACTACCGTAAACTCTTGGTAGATTTATCTACATATATATATATATATTTTTTTTCCCCACATCTTACGTTAACTATTTTTCCCATTTTGACGCTATAGTCACTTATATATTATGGAATACTTTTTGCTACAATGTTTTCTATACCTTTCATTTATATATATATATATATATATATATATATGCATATGCATATATATGTATATATATATATCTACATATATATATCTACGTATATATATATATATATATATACATGTGTATGTATATATATATATACATATATATATATGTATATATATATATACACACATATATACACATATATATACACATACATATATATATACACATACACTACACATATATATATATATACACATACATATATATATATGCATATACATATATATACACACATACACACACACACACACACACACATATATATATATATATACTTACATATATATATATATATATATATATATATATATATATATATATATATATATATATATATATATATATATATACATATATATATATATATATGTTTGTGTGTATGTATACATATCTATATATATATATGTGTGTGTGTGTGTGCATGTATGCAAGAGTGAAGGCAAGTATGTATATACACATGTATATACATATGTATGTATATACAAATGTGCATTTCTTTAAGTGCTGTTTTTCAAATGAACACTAGTTCGGTATCAAGAGAAGAGCTACCAGTTATAAATTGGGGTTAACTGTAACCAGTTATATATTGTGGGTAACTGCTACTTGGACATATACAGGATCAATTTAATCCACTGTTCTCTCCCACTAACGTTGTGGCCTTTTAAAAGATAGAAATTACTATTCAAGGTTATCTTTGATATATATATATATATATATATATACACACGTATATATATATACGTATATACAATAAATATATAATATACATATATATGTATATATATATACATATATATGTATACATATATATACATGAATATATATATATACATATATATACATACATATATATATATATATATATATATATATATATATATATATATATATATATATATATATATATATATATATATATATATATATATATATACAGATATATATACATATATATACATGCATATATAGCTACATGCATATATATATACATACATATATATATATACATGAATATATATATATATATATATACATATGTACCCATATATACGTATATATATAAATATATAAATATATATATATACATATATACATATATACACACATATATATATATATATTAGTATATATATAAATATATATTTACATATATATATATATATTAATATATATTAATATATATATAAATATAAATATACATATATATATTAATATATATATACACATATATATATATATAAGTTTATCCCGGGTTCAATCGGGAGAAACCACAGTAAGTAAAGTACTCAATACAAAGCAGAGTATAAATATTTGATATAGAAAGGCTTCTACAGGTCTAGAACTGTTTCATTCGGGAGCAATCATCACGATGATTTCACTCGAATGAAACAGTTCTAGAACTGTAGAAGCCTTTCTATATTAATATATATATATATATATATATATAACGAAGGAGTTGTGGTAAGGAACCAGATGGACCATAACACACCAGAGTACTCAATACTTAGGGTAGTAGAGTGGGTAATAGGAAAAAGTAAGTAAGTCTATGGCTCCGTTAATTTATCATGATATTTCGCTCCTTATAACAGTCTTTCCTCTCTCTCTGTTTGGTTGAGCACACATCTCTGAGTTGTTTTGGACTGCCCTTTCTAGCAGCACGTCCCTCAGACACCACTGGTTCCCTGCCCTAAAACACGCTGTGACTTCAATCTCCCATCGTGTAGCTGGACAGTCGCTTTAAATTCTCTTACAGTTGTCTGAAATGCATAGCCTTACACACGCTGATGAACCTGGGTTATTTCGTTTCTGTCAACAATTTATTGGCGAAACAGATCTCTTTGGATTTGTACGTGTGTTATATAGTTATAGAGGTGTGTATTTACACTTTAATATATATTTTTAATTATCGTGTCTATAGTCTGCCTTTCATAGGTTATAGATTCCATACACTGGTGGTTTTTCCTGTCTTATTGATAGCGTACTGTATATCTCTCTCTGGTGTGTCACCTTTTCAACATATTGTATTTTAAAGAGCTCAGGATTCCTTCTCCCTTGAGCACATTATTGACAGGGAATAGCGAGAGTCTATCGCTCCGTTAATTTATCGTGATATATATATATATATATATATATATATATATATATATATATATATATATATATATATATATATATATATATATATATGTAAGTATGTATGTATACGTACATACATATATGTATAAAGACGTACAGTAGCATGCATATATATATATATATATATATATATATATATATATATATATATATATATATATATATATATATATATATATATATATATATATATATATATATATATATATATATATATATATATATATATACATATATATACACATATGCATACAGGTACACATACATATATGCACGCATCAGTTTAGCCGACGTTTGTTATAACGCCTGCTTTGTTCGTTTGTTTGTCAACAAATCGAACAGCCTGAATTTATGCCATACGGTGTTAAGGCAACCACGTCACCTTTTTGTTCAACACTGACACAGGAACGATGTACTAGTTTCAAGCTTGTTAGCTATCATCAGCACCGTTTACTCATCTGCCAGATAGTTGAACGTTCGAAAGTATATACTTTCCTTATGAAAATTAACGGCTGAGCAGCCTAATTTGCATATTGAGTGAGTTAAATCGGTCAGGCATACCGAAAACGATAAGCTGAAAAAAATGATGTATGTACGTATACATACATACTTACATTTAAGTAAGTGCCATACTAAGAGTGAGAAATGAAATTTCGTTTTCATTTTTTTTTTCAACTTATCGTTTTCGGTATGCCTGACCGATTTAACTGACTCAATATGCAAATTAGGCTGCTCAGCCGTTAATTTTCATAAGGAAAGTATATACTTTCGAACGTTCAACTATCTGGCAGATGGGTAAACGGTGCTGATGATAGCTAACAAGCTTGAAACTAGTACATCATTCCTGTGTCAGTGTTGAACAAAAAGGTGACGTGGTTGCCTTAACACCGTATGGCATAAATTCAGGCTGTTCGATTTGTTGACAAACAAACGAACAAAGCAGGCGTTATAATAAACGTCGGCTAAACTGATGCGTGCATATATGTATGTGTACCTGTATGCATATGTGTATATATATGTATATATATATATATATATATATATATATATATATATATATATATATATATATATATATATATATATATATATATATATGCATGCTACTGCACGTCTGTATACATATATGTATGTACGTATACATACATTCTTACATTTAAGTAAGTGCCATACTAAGAGTGAGAAATGAAATTTCGTTTTCATTTTTTTCAACTTATATATATATATATATATATATTAATATATATATATTAATATATATATATTAATATATATATATATATATATATATATATATATATATATATATATATATATAAACGTTTGTATAAGATGGTTGTTTATATATTGTCAAAGTTCTTTCGTCACACATTCTGTGACCTCTTCAGTGACTGGGGATTCTTTTCTTTGTTTTTGTTCCTCTCCTTTGTTCTGTCCTACGCCATCTTGTTTCTGTGTGTGTGTTGTGTGCTCAGTCTGCGCATGCGCCACATCCGGGTGTCTGTGTGTGTTTATATTCGTTTATTTATTTGTTTATTTACATGTTACAGGTTGTTTGTTTGTTCTATGTGCGTGTGTGTTTTCATTTTGTCCTTAATTATAAGTTGTGATGTTACTGTTCCACTCATGTTTTCTATTTAATTTTGGTTGTAATTCTTTTATGTTTATTGCCTCTGTGATTTGTCTAAACATTGCGTCTTTTCTGTGTGTAGATTCTATTTTTATTTCTGTTCTCTAATCTACCCTTATGTTCTATTTTAGCATGTTGGTAGAGTACAGATGATTCTTTACTATCTTGAAAGTCTCGCCAGTGTTCATTTATCCGTTCCGCTATACTACGAGCTGTCTCATCTATGTACACTATATTTTTGTCTCTACATTGTCCTTCAGTACATCTTATGCTATATACTACATTTCTAGTTTTACAGTTAATATGGGGGCTTAATTTACAGGTTATACATTTCTTATCTATACAGGGGGTCTTTGAAAAGGGCATGTCTTGCTAATAAGTGTTTTTACGGAGGTACCTGGTCTTTCTACTATCTTAATATTGAGTTTATGTTTATCTAGGGCCCTTCTAAATTTGTAAGCTAATTCACCTCTAGGGGTTGTATCGATGAACATTACACTCTGGTATTTATTGCTATCATACCTATTAGCCTTATTCCTAGTTCTTTCTATTCTATTCCAAAATTTGCTCCTATACAAGGGGCAGGTCCCATTTGTGTCATTATTTACCATTTTTTTCCATTTGGTTCTGGCTCCTCTATACACTCTGATTTTATCTCTCTGATTGTAACCAGAGAACTGCATACGGTGGATGAAGTGTCGTATGTGTCTCTCTAGGTCTTCGGGGTTGCACATGCGGGACACGTTTCTCATCACCCGTACCAAATCCGCAATCAGTATGTTGATTTTGGTATGGTCCGAAACAGCTCAGTTTCGGTGGATCAGGTATTTGGAAGTCATGGGTTTGGCATAATGGGAATGGAGGATTTGTTTTTTGTTATTAATGGTATCTAACCAGAGCTCTGTGTCTAGTACGGGTAATCGATGGTTGGGGAGTTTGCTTATATAGTCTATAGTAACTCTAATACTCTGGTGGATGGAGTTAGCTATTTGCTGGATGCTTTCCATTGCGTTTTTCTCTAATTCCTGACTGTTCTCTAGTGGTGGTGGTTTAACTATGATGTTTATATCATCAACTTAGCGGGAGTATATTATCAGGGTTAAGGGGTCTTCTAATTGTTCTTTAAGTTTAAGTTTAAGTCTACTGTCCCACCATACCATGAATAAGTTAGCTATGTCGCCTGCAATGCTAACACCAATGGCTGCTCCTTCCTCTTGGGCATATGTTTTTCCATTAAATTTAAACATATGTTCCTTAAGGGTTAATTTTATGCTGGCCCCCACCGCATGTGCAATCATTTTCTTTAGTTCATCGTGGTTTTCGGGTGTGCGTATGGCTCTGGTCCACCAGTTCCATCTATCTGTGTGGGTTTTCTTTGCCATTGAGGTAATGGTAGGTGCTCTGCCTCTTGCTGGTCTTGTAGGGCACAGGTTGCTAAGGTCATATGTGTCTAGGTAATTATTACTATAGGTAAGTTTAAGTAGGTGTCCTAGCTCACTGGTATCAATCCCACGGAACTCAACATTGCTCTAACTGATCATTTCTACGCATTTCTCCACAGCAAAATCCACGTCAATAGATGGATACAGGGACACAACATCCATACTACCTATTATGCAGTTTGTTAGGTCCCTAGATCGGTTACTCTCGCCGATTCTGCTGAGGAGGTCCTCCGTGCTGTCACATACATCTGGGAACATTTCAATGATGGGGCGTATGATCAGGGAGAGGAAGTAGGACAGTCTGTAGTTACTAGCAATGTTAGCTCCACAGACTGGCCGTGTTGGTGGTCCCGTGACAGGGTCACTGCCCGTTTTATGATCTTTTCGAAGCCCATACAACGCTGGCACGTCATTGTTCCAGGCCTGGAAGTTGTTGGCAGTCCTTTTGTTGGGCTGCTTTATATTCGTCCACATCATATAATATTTCTAAGTTTAGATCTAGCTATACTAAATTGTGCTTCTATTTGTTCATCGACCTGCGACGGCAATGTGTGACGAAAGAACTTTGACAATATATAAACAACCATCTGGTTGTGGAACCAACCAACCAACCGGAAATTTATAAATTCCTAAATTTATAAATTTATTATAATAAATTGAAGTGAAAGCAACGGGTGCGTGTGTTTCTTATTGGCAACATGACCCTCCCAAAGTATGACAATATCGGTTTCAACACACGTTTTCAGATAAAGAATCTTGCTAAACAAATATTGAAACAAAATATATATATATATATATATATATATATATATATATATATATATATATAATATTAATAACGAAGGAGGTGTGGTAAGGAACCAGATGGACCATAACGCACCAGAGTACTCAATACTTAGGGTACTAGAGTTTGTAATAGGAAAAAATTTGACCCCGACGACAGAGCTCAAGCAGTTTCGACGCTATTTCTGTACTCCAGGAATAGCCGTCGAAGCGGCTTGAAGTCTGCCGTCGTGGACAAACATTTTCCTATATATATATATTAATATATATATATATATATATATTAATATATATATATATATTAATGTATAATTATATATATTAATATATATAAGGGATAACAATTTATAGGTAATCTAGT
>OZ024748.1:36188766-36288766 GCA_964016885.1 Eledone cirrhosa | reverse complement strand
AAAACGAAAAATATGGCGGTTGCCAGTGTAGAACTCTGCGAGTGAAAGATGTCAATTGACTTCAATTAAACAAACAGAATCAACAAAAACAACAAAATAACATTTAATAAGTGACATAATAAACATTTAGACCTCACCTCTGAAACCTCTTTTTCGAGGTCTCGCCAAATAACCATTCTCTCGTTATTCTCGCAATCATATTCTTTGAGCGGGAACAACGCATGACCAATGACATTGTGACGTCTGTGACGATCAACATCGAACATGGTAAACTTCAGAATTCGATCATCAAAAGATTTGTGCGATACCTACAATATAATAAGAAGAGAAATAATAGGCAGGGTTGTTTTCCCCTTGCAAAACAGAATTGAAGAGAACTTGATTGGAGTGTATTGATCGGTTATTGGAATAAGATAGGTTAAGTAACACCTACAGGTAAAGATTGAAAGTGGAGTTCCTGGAAATCTGGGCAAGTTAAAGTCAAGGAGGCTGAGTTTCGAACTGGGAGACTCTGTAAGCCATCTATCCCCGGAAACTGAAAATTAAGGATACCTCGTCCTGCTTCGTACCTATCATTTCCATCCCTGTCCACAGTTCTAGGTACTTGAATGTGACCACTTCTTCAAGTCTTCCTTTGTTCAGCAGGATGTTGGTTGCTATATTCTGGTTATTACTATTAACCGGAATATTGCTCTGTTCTGAGCTGATCTCCATTCTATATGCTCCAGGTACTGTCTCCAGTCTGGTAGCAAGCTCCTGGAGTTCTGTTTGACCGCTTCCTAACAAATAAATGCCATCAGCAAATCGCGGGTTGGAAATAGGCCTTCCTCCAATGGAAACAGAGGTATGGAACTCTTGGAGAGTCTCTTGCCAGATGTTTTCCATTTGACTTTATCCTCGCACTTCAAAAGTTCGAGTCCAGTATCAATAAGGCCAGGATTAGGACTTTTCGTGGTTCAAATGTTAACAGTGATCATGATTTGGTTCTGATGACACTAAAGCTTAAAAAATGCTGCTGTCAGACCTCTCTCTACCCGAACATATGTATGTATGCATGTATGGTCCCGTAACTTCCGAGGAAGTTGTAGGGGTGCCATATTGACATACGGCATTTCGTGGGCATTTTAAGCCTGGTGGAGCACATCCCTCTCCGGGCCTGAGTACAGCAGATTTCTTTCAGGGAAAGATAGAAAGTGAGAGAGAGGAAATGAGAAAGGAATATAGAGGAAGAATCAACCCTAGTTCTAGACTGGTACTTTTTTATCGACCTCAAAAAAAATGAAAGGATGAAAGGCAAAGTTGACCTCGGCGGGATTTAAACTACGAGAGAAGAGAGCTGGAACACCATAAAACATTCTATCCGATGTTCCAACGACTCTGCCAATTCACCGCCTACTGGAACATATACATATACGTAAAATACATAATACAAAAAATCAAGTGTATCCGGTAAATATAAAAGAAGAAGAGGTATGTACAACACAACAATTGAATAAGTAAATATTAGCCAAATAATTTCCAGTAAGGATGAAAGGCAAAGTAATAAATAATATCAAATATGTGACATCATATCTTTCTGTGAAAAATGACAAAAGCCTATTGACAAAGACGATAATGTACTAAAACGAGCTAAACGACTAGCCAAGGAGTGACGACTGTTAATAACGTATCAATTACAACTAAAAAGAGACACAACCATGTATTAATACAGTGACAAAATTTCCCATGAGGATAGACACACTAACTTTCTGGAAAATACCAATATTAGGGTTTTAAAATATTTGTAGAGAATTGTTAAACGTCATTTTTTAACCTTCGACACTTTCAATACAAACCTTTCAGGTTAAACTTTAATCCATGGTGTAGGATGGTCTGTGTAATTACTCCGTAGGAAAGTTGAGAAAGATTTAATAAATTCAGTTGACGTAAGAAGAGAAAGATGGCGGCGAATTGGTAGAGGTATTAGAGTGTAGGAGAAATTGTGACGTGGTATTATTTGATCCGGCTCTTTGGAATCTGAGTTCAAATTCCACCGATGTCAACTTTGATTTTCTTCCTTTCAGAGTCTATGAAAGTATGGGACGGTACCTTGTGTTAGTTGTATCGACTATTTTAGTTCTCAGTTAATATTCCTCTATAACCAATATGGATTCTAAACACGTCTAGCCCCAACATCTTCAGCTCGAATGACTTTAGAGGACTCCACTCTATTGCAAGAATTAGGGAACAAATCTTCACCTTGAGGATGCCTTCCTCCATCTCACCTTCTCACTAGTTTACGAGGCCCTAAAAGTTCTCATGGGTACTGAACTTCTTTTCCTGAATAAATAGTAAAAGGAATACTAACGTTTTAGTTTTGTAAAGTGAGAAAGAAAGAAAAAGACTTGTTTTTGAGACGATGAGCAAGAGCCAAAATGTTAGATTCCTCCTACCTTTCATCAAATAAACTCAATAAAATGTTCTATAAACTCTCATATTTCTATATTAAGAGTACAAATAATCAAACATTGACATAACAATAGAAGACAAAGAGTTGCTTCTATAGAAATACCGAAATATATGATTTACCTGGCCAAATTAACAATTTCTTACCTGGAATATGTAGCTTTCTTCAAATTTTGGGTTACAGGTTTTTTTCCTCAGTTTCGATTGTAAATAACGCCGCTCGTCAGGCATTAGATAGATCCTGTACAATAGAGATTCAAGAGAGAATAAATATATATTGTAAAGAGGTGTATTTAATATATACACTCGTTCATCATTAAGTGATTAATAAATAGGTTTGTATACCATACATATTATGCATGCATACATGCCTACATAAATAAACACACACACATATAGATATACATATATAAACACACATACAAACATTCATATGCATACACACACACATATGCACGCATACACATACATACACATATATATATATATATATATATGAGTCCCAAAAATGTATATACACTTCAACAACGTTCTAATCAGTATCTATACATTTCTGTGGGACACCCAGTATATATAGATAGAGAGAGAGATGCATAGACACACACACACACACTCACACATGCGCGCGCACACACACACACAGACACACACACATATATATATATACCAGCAGAATGGCCCGGCGTTGCTCAGGCTTCTAAACATAGATTGGCATGTTTATCCCTTCTTTCTGATGGTGGCGGTGGTGGTTGTAATGGTGGTGGTGGTGGTATTTCTTCTTCAACGGTTTTTAAACAAATTTTATTTAGAATTTTATTTAGAATTTTATTTTAATTAATTAATTTATTTGTTTATTTGTTTATTTGTCGTTTTTGTTTTGTCTTGTTTTAATTTCCGGTTCCAATTCAATAAATGACAAAATAGCAGCTAAAAGATCTTTTGTCTAAACATTTCTGTTGTATGTGTGTGTGTAATAGTGTGTCCGTGTGTCTGATTGTGTGTGTTATTGTATGTGTATATGTATGTGAGTATGTGTATATGCATATCTGAGAGTGTGTGTGTGTGTGTGTATATGTATGTGAGTAAGTATGAGAATATATATATATATGTATATATGTGATACTGTATATATATATATGTATATATGTGATGTCCTGGGTATGACATTAAACTACATCCAGTGGCAAGGCTCCAGTTCGGGAGTTCAGGAGATGTGGGGAATGTGGAGTTACCCCTTAGTTGTCATGACTCCCAGGTCTGCCCTGGCCCGGGGTGGTAGTACCTGTTAGGGCTCCATTTATGGGTTAAATAACTACCTTATTCGAGTGGCGCCGGTAAGGTATTGTCAGCCATTGAAAAGAAATATGGAGAGTCGATCTAACAGCACTAGGGTTAGAGCCCCTAATTACACTGTCAAGGAGCAGCCTGGTCGTTATGACTCTGCTGGCTTAGAGCCATAGAGAGGGCCAGTGGATGATGGATCAGCTGTCTCTGAGACAAATATAAAGAATGCAGTTTTGTCCTGCAGAAGAGCCATCAAAATGGGCACTTTGAATGTGAGGACTATTCGAACGCTGGAGAAGAGAGAGGAGTTGGGACATCTGTTCGAGGAGAGTGGTATACAGATACTTGCGATCCAAGAACACAGGATTCTACACGATGAGCCCGTGAGGAGTGTGATGATCGGGAGGAAGAGCCAGCTCATCACTACATCGGCAGTGAAGAACACAACAAATGCTGCAGGAGGAGGAGTGGGTTTTGTGTTCAGTGCAAAAACCAATCTGTTGGTGAGGGAAATAATGCCTATCTCCCCGCGAGTGTTGAGGGTGACCTTCAATGGAAACCCAAGACTGACAGTCATCTCAGCCTATAGTCCAACCGAGGGGGACAGTGATGTGAATGCCGAGGAGTTCCATGAGGAGGTGTGTAGAGCTGTCAACACCACTCAGGCACACAATATCCTGCTTGTTTTGGGGGACTTCAATGCACATCTGAGTAAGGAGGGCAGTGAAGATCCTTGCTGGTACTTCCATAACAACACCAACCGAAATGGAAGACTACTGAGAGACACCCTGCTGGAGGCGAACTTGATGGCGACCAACCTGAGGTTTAGGAAGAATCTGGGGAAGATGTGGACCTACATCTCAGATATGCACCTGTCCAAGTCCCAGATAGATTTCATTCTGGTGAGGAAAAAGTGGCGGAATAGTGTTCTGAACACGGAACCATACAGCTATTTCAGTACACTGGGTAGTGACCACCGGCTTGTTATGAGTGAGGTCCGCGTGAGCTTAAGAAAGAGCAAGGCTCAGCCCCGGAGAACAATCTATGACTGGGGAGCTTTCAAGGAAGATGATAAGCTACAGGAGAGGTTCACAGTGGAAGTGAGAAACAGGTTTAGTGCTCTGTGTGGAGAGTCAGAGGAGAGAGAGATTGGATGGACTGAGGAGAGTGTGACGATGAGGTACGGGCACTTCACCAATGCAGTGGCGAAAGCAAGTGAAACCCTAGTGCCGAGGAAAAAGAACAAAGGGAAGCACGTCAGCTCTGCAAACCCAAAAGTGTGTGCAGCCAGAGAACACTTGAAAGCTGCCAGGGACCAATTCTATGCTGATCCTACGGAGGAGAGGATGGAGACTGTGGAGGTGATGAGGGAAGAGCGCTGTACCGCTTACACTGAGGTCAGAGAGGAGGCACTGATAGAGAAGATCAGAAGTGTGGAGAGAGCGGTTGACAGATCTGGATGTAAGGAGAGCTGGATGATCATCAACGAGATCACAGGGAGGAAGAAAAGGTGTTCGAGTCAGATCCAGAACGGGGCCCGAGGATAGGAAGAGGAAATGGCTAGACCATTTTAGGACCCTACTAGGAGAGCCACCCTCCACAGCCCAGAGCACTGGTGAGATCAGGCGGCTGTTTGAGGAACTGGATGTTGAGACAGAGCCCTTCACCAGAGAGGAGCTTCAGAGAGCCAAGAAGAAGATCAAGGAGGGCAAGGCTCATGGAGAAGATGGAGTGGCATCAGAGGTGATGAAGAGGTGTGATTTTGATGATATCATTCTGGGGTTCTGTAACGGGGCACTGGAGAAAGGAGTTGCCCCGAATCAATGGAGGATCAGTAACATCGTCCCAGTGCCAAAGAAGGGAGATCTCTCTAACACCAACAACTACCGGGGGATCTCACTGACGTCACTTGTGGCAAAGACCCTCAACAGGATTATTCTTAACAGGATCCAGCCAGAGATGGAGAAGAAGCTCAGGGACAACCAGAACGGCTTCAGAGAGGGTAGATCAACCACCAGTCACATCCTGATGCTGAGGAGGATATTAGAGGGAGCTAGAGCAAAGTGCCTTCCTGCGGTCATGGTTTTCATTGACTTTAGGAAGGCCTTTGATTCTGTGGACCGTTACTGCCTGATGAAGATCTTACAGGCTTATGGAATCCCCAAGAGGATAGTGGACCTGATATCACTGCTCTACACCAACACCAAAGCCCAAGTCATTACACCTAATGGGATGACAGAGTTCTTTGAGATACTGGCTGGAGTGCTCCAGGGAGATACATTGGCTCCCTAACTTTTTATCATCGTAGTGGACTATTGTATGCGCCTTGCACTGGAGAAACACCAGGACTCTGGATTTACTGTAACACCGGCTCAGAGCAGGAGAGTTGGGGCGAAAAAGGTATCAGATGCTGAATTTGCCGACGACATAGTTTTGGTGACAAATACAGTGAAGGAGGCAGAGGATTTGATGCGGGAGGTTGAGACTGTGTCGATGAGTGTGGGGCTGAGAATGAATGAGACTAAAACAAAATATCTGGTAGAGAATGTTGAGAAGCCAGAGGGGATCACTAATGTAGGCGGGAAGCCGCTGGAATTGGTTGAGGACTTCCTGTATTTGGGAGCAAAGATTGGGAATACGGAAGATGATGTGGTTGAGAGGAAGAGCAAGGCCTGGGCGGCGTGTCACAGCTTGAGATCGGTGTGGAAGTCGGACCTTCGTAGAGACCTGAAAATCCGCCTCTTCATTGCTGTAGTGGAGTCTGTGCTGCTGTATGGGTCTGAGACTTGGACACTGACCAAGAGACTCACTCAGATGGTGGATGGGTGCTACACGAGAATGCTGAGGATGGCTCTGAACATTAATCAGTATACACTGAGGATGAAAAACTCAGAGCTGTATGGGAGCATCCCAAAAGTCAGCTCAAAAGTGACACAGAGGAGACTGAGGTTGGCTGGACATGCTCACCGACATCCAGAGTTGACATTGCACTCAGTGCTCCTTTGGGAGCCCCTACATGGACACACTAGAAGAGGAAGACCAAGGTTAACATATGTTGATGCCCTAAGGACAGACACTGGTCTGTTGGAGATGCAGGATATGGCAGCGATAATGAGGGACAGAGACCGCTGGAGAGAACTCGTCCATGGATCTCGGGAATTTTACCCGCTTTAGATAGATAGATATATGTGATACTGTATATATATGTGATTCTGTATATATATATATATGTATATATGTGATACTGTATATATATGTATATATGTGATACTGTATATATATGTATATATGTGATACTGTATATATATGTATATATGTGATCCTGTATTACATCACGCCACGTTATATTTTAGTTAACCATCAATCTATCCCCAAACCAACTAATGACAGACAGCGACACCACAAACCAACCAATGACACACAACGACACCACAAACCAACCAATGAGAGACAACGACACCACAATACTAACCAATAACAGACAACGACACCACAAATTAAACAATGACATACGACATCACAAACCACCAATGACAGACAACGACACCACAAACCAGCCAATGAGAGACAACAACACCACAAACCAACGAATGACAGACAACGACACCACAAACCTACCAATAACAGACAACGACAGCACAAACCACCAATGAGAGACAACGACACCACAAACCAGCCAATGAGAGACAACAACACCACAAACCAACGAATGACAGACAACGACACCACAAACCTACCAATAACAGACAACGACACCACAAACCACCAATGAGAGCCAACGACACCACAAACCACCAACTAATGACAGAGAACGACACCACAAACCAACGAATGAGAGACAATGACACCACAAAATAACCAATGACAGACAACGACACCACAAACCAACCAATGAGAGACAACAACATCAGTGTGTTTTACCGAGAGAAGACAAACAATGTCAGTGTGTTTTATCAAGAGAAGACCACCAATGTCAGTGTGTTTTATCAAGAGAAGACAACCAATGTCAATGTGTTTTATCAAGACAGAAGACAACCAATGTCAGTGTGTTTTATCAAGAGAAGACAACCAATGTCAGTGTGTTTTATCAAGAGAAGAGAACCAATATCAGTGTGTTTTATCAAGAGAGGACAACCAATGTCAGTGTGTTTTATCAAGAGAAGACAACCAATGTCAGTGTGTTTCATCAAGAGAAGACAACCAATATCAGTGTGTTTTAACAAGAGAAGACAACCAATGTCAGTGTGTTTTATCAAGACAGAAGACAACCAATATCAGTGTGATTTATCAAGAGAAGACAACCAATGTAAGTGTGTTTTATCAAGACAGAAGAAAACCAATGTCAGTGTGTTTTATCAAGACAGAAGACAACCAATGTCTGTGTGTTTTATCAAGACACAAGACAACCAATGTCAGTGTTTTATCAAGACAGAAGACAACCAATGTCAGTGTGTTTTATCAAGAGAAGACAACCAATGTCAGTGTGTTTTATCAAGAGAAGACAACCTACGTCAATGTGTTTAATCAACAGAAGACAACCAATGTCAGTGTGTTTTATCAAGACAGAAGACAACCAATGTCAGTGTGTTTTATCAAGAGAAGACAACCAATGTCTGTGTGTTTTATCAAGAGAAGACGAACAATGTCAGTGTGTTTCATCAAGAGGAGACAACCAATGTCAGTGTGTTTTATCAAGACAGAAGACAACCAATGTCAGTGTGTTTTATCAAGAGAAGACCACCAATGTCAGTGTGTTTTATCAAGAGAAGACAACCAATGTCAATGTGTTTTATCAAGACAGAAGACAACCAATGTCAGTGTGTTTTATCAAGAGAAGACAACGAATGTCAGTGTGTTTTATCAAGAGAAGAGAACCAATATCAGTGTGTTTTATCAAGAGAGGACAACCAATGTCAGTGTGTTTTATCAAGAGAAGACAACCAATGTCAGTGTGTTTCATCAAGAGAAGACAACCAATATCAGTGTGTTTTAACAAGAGAAGACAACCAATGTCAGTGTGTTTTATCAAGACAGAAGACAACCAATATCAGTGTGATTTATCAAGAGAAGACAACCAATGTAAGTGTGTTTTATCAAGACAGAAGACAACCAATGTCAGTGTGTTTTATCAAGACAGAAGACAACCAATGTCTGTGTGTTTTATCAAGACACAAGACAACCAATGTCAGTGTTTTATCAAGACAGAAGACAACCAATGTCAGTGTGTTTTATCAAGAGAAGACAACCAATGTCAGTGTGTTTTATCAAGAGAAGACAACCAATGTCTGTGTGTTTTAACAACAGAAGACAACCAATGTCTGTGTTTTATCAAGACAGAAGACAACCAATGTCAGTGTGTTTTATCAAGAGAAGACAACCAATGTCTGTGTGTTTTATCAAGAGAAGACGAACAATGTCAGTGTGTTTCATCAAGAGGAGACAACCAATGTCAGTGTGTTTTATCAAGACAGAAGACAACCAATGTCAGTGTGTTTTATCGAGACAGAAGACAACCAATGTCTGTGTGTTTTATCAAGAGAAGACAACCAATGTAAGTGTGTTTTATCAAGACAGAAGACAACCAATGTCAGTGTGTTTTATCAAGACAGAAGACAACCAATGTCTGTGTGTTTAATCAAGACAGAAGACAACCAATGTCAGTGTGTTTTATCAAGACAGAAGACAACCAATGTCAGTGTGTTTTATCAAGAGAAGACAACCAATGCCAGTGTGTTTTATCAAGAGAAGACAACCAATGTCAGTGTGTTTTATCAAGAGAAGACAACCAATGTCAGTGTGTTTTAACAAGAGAAGACAACCAATGTCAGTGTGTTTTATCAAGACAGAAGACAACCAATGTCAGTGTGTTTTATCAAGACAGAAAACAACCAATGTCAGTGTGTTTTATCAAGAGAAGACAACCAATGCCAGTGTGTTTTATCAAGAGAAGACAACCAATGTCAGTGTGTTTTATCAAGACAGAAGACAACCAATGTCTGTGTGTTTTATCAAGACACAAGACAACCAATGTCAGTGTTTTATCAAGACAGAAGACAACCAATGTCAGTGTGTTTTATCAAGAGAAGACAACCAATGTCAGTGTGTTTTATCAAGAGAAGACAACCTACGTCAATGTGTTTAATCAACAGAAGACAACCAATGTCTGTGTTTTATCAAGACAGAAGACAACCAATGTCAGTGTGTTTTATCAAGAGAAGACAACCACCAATGTCTGTGTGTTTTATCAAGAGAAGACGAACAATGTCAGTGTGTTTCATCAAGAGGAGACAACCAATGTCAGTGTGTTTTATCAAGACAGAAGACAACCAATGTCAGTGTGTTTTATCGAGACAGAAGACAACCAATGTCTGTGTGTTTTATCAAGAGAAGACAACCAATGTAAGTGTGTTTTATCAAGACAGAAGACAACCAATGTCAGTGTGTTTTATCAAGACAGAAGACAACCAATGTCTGTGTGTTTAATCAAGACAGAAGACAACCAATGTCAGTGTGTTTTATCAAGACAGAAGACAACCAATGTCAGTGTGTTTTATCAAGAGAAGACAACCAATGCCAGTGTGTTTTATCAAGAGAAGACAACCAATGTCAGTGTGTTTTATCAAGAGAAGACAACCAATGTCAGTGTGTTTTAACAGGAGAAGACAACCAATGTCAGTGTGTTTTATCAAGACAGAAGACAACCAATGTCAGTGTGTTTTATCAAGACAGAAAACAACCAATGTCAGTGTGTTTTATCAAGAGAAGACAACCAATGCCAGTGTGTTTTATCAAGAGAAGACAACCAATGTCAGTGTGTTTTATCAAGAGAAGACAACCAATGTCAGTGTGTTTTAACAAGAGAAGACAACCAATGTCAGTGTGTTTTATCAAGACAGAAGACAACCAATGTCAGTGTGATTTATCAAGAGAAGACAACCAATGTCAGTGTGTTTTATCAAGACAGAAGACAACCAATGTCAGTGTTTTATCAAGAGAAGACAACCAATGTCAGTGTATTTTATCAAGAGAAGACAGCCAATGTCAGTGTGTTTCATCAAGACAGAAGACAACCAATGTCAGTGTGTTTTATCAAGAGAAGACAACCAATGTCAGTGTGTTTTATCAAGACAGAAGACAACCAATGTCCGTGTGTTTTATCAAGAGAAGACAACCAATGTCAGTGTGTTTTATCAAGAGAAGACAACCAATGTCAGTGTGTTTTATCAAGAGAAGACAACCAATGTCTGTGTTTTATCAAGACAGAAGACAACCAATGTCAGTGTGTTTTATCAAGACAGAAGACAACCAATGTCAATGTGTTTTATCAAGAGAAGACAACCTACGTCAATGTGTTTAATCAAGAGAAGACAACCAATGTCAGTGTGTTTTATCAAGAGAAGACAACCAATGTCAGTGTGTTTTATCAAGACAGAAGACAACCAATGTCAGTGTGTTTTATCAAGAGAAGACAACCAATATCAGTGTGTTTTATCAAGATAGAAGACAACCAATGTCAGTGTGTTTTATCAAGAGAAGACAACCAATATCTGTGTCTTTTATCAAGACAGAAGACAACCAATGTCAGTGTGTTTTATCAAGACAAAAGACAACCAAAGTCAGTGTGTTTTATCAAGACAGAAGACAACCTACGTCAATGTGTTTAATCAAGAGAAGACAACCAATGTCAGTGTGTTTTATCAAGAGAAGACAACCAATGTCAGTGTGTTTCATCAAGAGAAGACAACCAATGTCAGTGTGTTTTATCAAGACAGAAGACAACCAATGTCAGTGTGTTTTATCAAGACAGAAGACAACCAATGTCTGTGTGTTTTATCAAGAGAAGACAAACAATGTCAGTGTGTTTTATCAAGAGAAGACAACCAATGTCAGTGTGTTTTATCAAAACAGAAGACAACCAATGTCAGTGTGTTTTATCAAGAGAAGACAACCAATGCCAGTGTGTTTTATCAAGAGAAGACAACCAATGTAAGTGTGTTTTATCAAGACAGAAGACAACCAATGTCAGTGTGTTTTATCAAGACAGAAGACAACCAATGTCAGTGTGTTTTATCAAGAGAAGACAACCAATGTCAGTGTGTTTTATCAAGAGAAGACAACCAATGTCTGTGTGTTTTAACAAGAGAAGACAACCAATGTCAGTGTGTTTTATCAAGACAGAAGACAACCAATGTCAGTGTGATTTATCAAGAGAAGACAACCAATGTCAGTGTGTTTTATCAAGACAGAAGACAACCAATGTCAGTGTTTTATCAAGAGAAGACAACCAATGTCAGTGTATTTTATCAAGAGAAGACAGCCAATGTCAGTGTGTTTCATCAAGACAGAAGACAACCAATGTCAGTGTGTTTTATCAAGAGAAGACAACCAATGTCAGTGTGTTTTATCAAGACAGAAGACAACCAATGTCCGTGTGTTTTATCAAGAGAAGACAACCAATGTCAGTGTGTTTTATCAAGAGAAGACAACCAATGTCAGTGTGTTTTATCAAGAGAAGACAACCAATGTCTGTGTTTTATCAAGACAGAAGACAACCAATGTCAGTGTGTTTTATCAAGACAGAAGACAACCAATGTCAATGTGTTTTATCAAGGGAAGACAACCTACGTCAATGTGTTTAATCAAGAGAAGACAACCAATGTCAGTGTGTTTTATCAAGAGACGACAAACAATGCCTGTGTGTTTTATCAAGAGAAGACAACCAATGTAAGTGTGTTTTATCAAGACAGAAGACAACCAATGTCAGTGTGTTTTGTCAAGACAGAAGACAACCAATGTCTGTGTGTTTAATCAAGACAGAAGACAACCAATGTCAGTATGTTTTATCAAGAGAAGACAACCAATGTCAGTGTGTTTTATCAAGAGAAAACAACCTACGTCAATGTGTTTAATCAAGAGAAGACAACCAATGTCAGTGTGTTTTATCAAGAGAAGACAACCAATGTCAGTGTGTTTCATTAAGAGAAGACAACCAATGTCAGTGTGTTTTATCAAGACAGAAGACAACCAATGTCAGTGTGTTTTATCAAGACAGAAGACAACCAATGTCTGTGTGTTTTATCAAGACAGAAGACAACCAATGTCAGTGTGTTTTATCAAGAGAAGACAACCAATGTCAGTGTGTTTTATCAAGACAGAAGACAACCAATGTCAATGTGTTTTATCAAGAGAAGACAACCAATGTCAGTGTGTTTTATCAAGACAGAAGACAACCAATGTCAGTGTGTTTTATCAAGACAGAAGACAACCAATGTCAGTGTGTTTTATCAAGACAGAAGACAACCAATGTCTGTGTGTTTTATCAAGACAGAAGACAACCAATGTCAGTGTGTTTTATCAAGACAGAAGACAACCAATGTCTGTGTGTTTTATCAAGACAGAAGACAACCAATGTCAGTGTGTTTTATAAAGACAGAAGACAACCAATGTCAGTGTGTATAATCAAGACAGAAGACAACCAATGTCAGTGTGTTTTATCAAGATAGAAGACAACCAATGTCAGTGTGTTTTATCAAGACAGAAGACAACCAATGTCAGTGTGTTTTATCAAGACAGAAGACAACCAATGTCTGTGTGTTTTATCAAGACAGAAGACAACCAATGTCTGTGTGTTTTATCAAGACAGAAGACAACCAATGTCAGTGTGTTTTATCAAGAGAAGACAACCAATGTCAGTGTGTTTTATCAAGAGAAGACAACCTACGTCAATGTGTTTAATCAAGAGAAGACAACCAATGTCAGTGTGTTTTATCAAGACAGAAGACAACCAATGTCAGTGTGTTTTATCAAGAGAAGACAACCAATGTCTGTGTGTTTTATCAAGACAGAAGACAACCTACGTCAATGTGTTTAATCAAGAGAAGACAACCAATGTCTGTGTGTTTTATCAGGAGAAGACAACCAATGTCAGTGTGTTTCATCAAGAGAAGACAACCAATGTCAGTGTGTTTTATCAAGACAGAAGACAACCAATGTTAGTGTGTTTTATCGAGACAGAAGACAACCAATGTCTGTGTGTTTTATCAAGAAAAGACAACCAATGTCAGTGTGTTTTATCAAGACAGAAGACAACCAATGTCAGTGTGTTTTATCAAGAGAAGACAACCAATGTCAGTGTGTTTTATCAAGACAGAAGACAACCAATGTCAGTGTGTTTTATCAAGACAGAAGACAACCAATGTCTGTGTGTTTCATCAAGACAGAAGACAACCAATGTCAGTGTGTTTTATCAAGACAGAAGACAACCAATGTCAGTGTGTTTTATCAAGAGAAGACAACCAATGTCAGTGTGTTTTATCGAGACAGAAGACAACCAATGTATGTGTGTTTTATCAAGAGAAGACAACCAATGTTAGTGTGTTTTATCAAGACAGAAGACAACCAATGTCTGTGTGTTTTATCAAGACAGAAGACAGCCAATGTCTGTGTATTTTATCAAGACAGAAGACAACCAATGTCAGTGTGTTTTATCAAGACAGAAGACAACCAATGTCAGTGTGTTTTATCAAGACAGAAGACAACCAATGTCTGTGTGTTTTATCAAGACAGAAGACAACCAATGTATGTGTGTTTTATCAAGACAGAAGACAACCAATGTCAGTGTGTTTTATCAAGACAGAAGACAGCCAATGTCAGTGTGTTTTATCAAGACAGAAGACAACCAATGTCAGTGTGTTTTATGAAGACAGAAGACAACCAATGTCAGTGTGTTTTATCAAGACAGAAGACAACCAGTGTCAGTGTGTTTTATCAATACAGAAGACAACCAATGTCAGTGTGTTTTATCAAGACAGAAGACAACCAATGTCAGTGTGTTTTATCAAGAGAAGACAACCAATGTCAGTGTGTTTTATCAAGACATAAGACAACCAATGTCAGTGTGTTTTATCAAGACAGAAGACAACCAATGTCTGTGTGTTTTATCAAGACAGAAGACAACCAATGTCTGTGTGTTTTATCAAGACAGAAGACAACCAATGTCAGTGTGTTTTATCAAGACAGAAGACAACCAATGTCAGTGTGTTTTATCAAGACAGAAGACAACCAATGTCAGTGTGTTTTATCAAGACAGAAGACAACCAATGTCTGTGTGTTTTATCAAGACAGAAGACAACCAATGTCAGTGTGTTTTATCAAGACAGAATACAACCAAGGTCAGTGTGTTTTATCAAGACAGAAGACAACCAATGTCAGTGTGTTTTATCAAGACAGAAGACAACCAATGTCAGTGTGTTTTATCAAGATAGAAGACAACCAATGTCAGTGTGTTTTATCAAGACAGAAGACAACCAATGTCAGTGTGTTTTATCAGGACAGAAGACAACCAATGTCTGTGTGTTTTATCAAGACAGAAGACAACCAATGTCAGTGTGTTTTATCAAGACAGAAGACAACCAATGTCTGTGTGTTTTATCAAGACAGAAGACAACCAATGTCAGTGTTTTATCAAGACAGAAGACAACCAATGTCAGTGTGTTTTATCAAGACAAGACAACCAATGTCAGTGTGTTTTATCAAGACAGAAGACAACCAATGTCAGTGTGTTTTATCAAGACAGAAGACAACCAATGTCAGTGTGTTTTATCAAGACAGAAGACAACCAATGTCAGTGTGTTTTATCAAGACAGAAGACAACCAATGTCAGTGTGTTTTATCAAGACAGAAGACAACCAATGTCTGTGTGTTTTATCAAGACAGAAGACAACCAATGTCAGTGTGTTTTATCAAGAGAAGACAACCAATGTCAGTGTGTTTTATCAAGAGAAGACAACCTACGTCAATGTGTTTAATCAAGAGAAGACAACCAATGTCAGTGTGTTTTATCAAGACAGAAGACAACCAATGTCAGTGTGTTTTATCAAGAGAAGACAACCAATGTCTGTGTGTTTTATCAAGACAGAAGACAACCTACGTCAATGTGTTTAATCAAGAGAAGACAACCAATGTCTGTGTGTTTTATCAGGAGAAGACAACCAATGTCAGTGTGTTTCATCAAGAGAAGACAACCAATGTCAGTGTGTTTTATCAAGACAGAAGACAACCAATGTTAGTGTGTTTTATCGAGACAGAAGACAACCAATGTCTGTGTGTTTTATCAAGAAAAGACAACCAATGTCAGTGTGTTTTATCAAGACAGAAGACAACCAATGTCAGTGTGTTTTATCAAGAGAAGACAACCAATGTCAGTGTGTTTTATCAAGACAGAAGACAACCAATGTCAGTGTGTTTTATCAAGACAGAAGACAACCAATGTCTGTGTGTTTCATCAAGACAGAAGACAACCAATGTCAGTGTGTTTTATCAAGACAGAAGACAACCAATGTCAGTGTGTTTTATCAAGAGAAGACAACCAATGTCAGTGTGTTTTATCGAGACAGAAGACAACCAATGTATGTGTGTTTTATCAAGAGAAGACAACCAATGTTAGTGTGTTTTATCAAGACAGAAGACAACCAATGTCTGTGTGTTTTATCAAGACAGAAGACAGCCAATGTCTGTGTATTTTATCAAGACAGAAGACAACCAATGTCAGTGTGTTTTATCAAGACAGAAGACAACCAATGTCAGTGTGTTTTATCAAGACAGAAGACAACCAATGTCTGTGTGTTTTATCAAGACAGAAGACAACCAATGTATGTGTGTTTTATCAAGACAGAAGACAACCAATGTCAGTGTGTTTTATCAAGACAGAAGACAGCCAATGTCAGTGTGTTTTATCAAGACAGAAGACAACCAATGTCAGTGTGTTTTATGAAGACAGAAGACAACCAATGTCAGTGTGTTTTATCAAGACAGAAGACAACCAGTGTCAGTGTGTTTTATCAATACAGAAGACAACCAATGTCAGTGTGTTTTATCAAGACAGAAGACAACCAATGTCAGTGTGTTTTATCAAGAGAAGACAACCAATGTCAGTGTGTTTTATCAAGACATAAGACAACCAATGTCAGTGTGTTTTATCAAGACAGAAGACAACCAATGTCTGTGTGTTTTATCAAGACAGAAGACAACCAATGTCTGTGTGTTTTATCAAGACAGAAGACAACCAATGTCAGTGTGTTTTATCAAGACAGAAGACAACCAATGTCAGTGTGTTTTATCAAGACAGAAGACAACCAATGTCAGTGTGTTTTATCAAGACAGAAGACAACCAATGTCTGTGTGTTTTATCAAGACAGAAGACAACCAATGTCAGTGTGTTTTATCAAGACAGAATACAACCAAGGTCAGTGTGTTTTATCAAGACAGAAGACAACCAATGTCAGTGTGTTTTATCAAGACAGAAGACAACCAATGTCAGTGTGTTTTATCAAGATAGAAGACAACCAATGTCAGTGTGTTTTATCAAGACAGAAGACAACCAATGTCAGTGTGTTTTATCAGGACAGAAGACAACCAATGTCTGTGTGTTTTATCAAGACAGAAGACAACCAATGTCAGTGTGTTTTATCAAGACAGAAGACAACCAATGTCTGTGTGTTTTATCAAGACAGAAGACAACCAATGTCAGTGTTTTATCAAGACAGAAGACAACCAATGTCAGTGTGTTTTATCAAGACAAGACAACCAATGTCAGTGTGTTTTATCAAGACAGAAGACAACCAATGTCAGTGTGTTTTATCAAGACAGAAGACAACCAATGTCAGTGTGTTTTATCAAGACAGAAGACAACCAATGTCAGTGTGTTTTATCAAGACAGAAGACAACCAATGTCAGTGTGTTTTATCAAGACAGAAGACAACCTACGTCAATGTGTTTAATCAAGAGAAGACAACCAATGTCTGTGTGTTTTATCAGGAGAAGACAACCAATGTCAGTGTGTTTCATCAAGAGAAGACAACCAATGTCAGTGTGTTTTATCAAGACAGAAGACAACCAATGTTAGTGTGTTTTATCGAGACAGAAGACAACCAATGTCTGTGTGTTTTATCAAGAAAAGACAACCAATGTCAGTGTGTTTTATCAAGACAGAAGACAACCAATGTCAGTGTGTTTTATCAAGAGAAGACAACCAATGTCAGTGTGTTTTATCAAGACAGAAGACAACCAATGTCAGTGTGTTTTATCAAGACAGAAGACAACCAATGTCTGTGTGTTTTATCAAGACAGAAGACAACCAATGTCAGTGTGTTTTATCAAGACAGAAGACAACCAATGTCAGTGTGTTTTATCAAGAGAAGACAACCAATGTCAGTGTGTTTTATCAAGACAGAAGACAACCAATGTCTGTGTGTTTTATCGAGACAGAAGACAACCAATGTATGTGTGTTTTATCAAGAGAAGACAACCAATGTTAGTGTGTTTTATCAAGACATAAGACAACCAATGTCAGTGTGTTTTATCAAGACAGAAGACAACCAATGTCTGTGTGTTTTATCAAGACAGAAGACAGCCAATGTCTGTGTGTTTTATCAAGACAGAAGACAACCAATGTCAGTGTGTTTTATCAAGACAGAAGACAACCAATGTCAGTGTGTTTTATCAAGACAGAAGACAACCAATGTCTGTGTGTTTTATCAAGACAGAAGACAACCAATGTATGTGTGTTTTATCAAGACAGAAGACAACCAATGTCAGTGTGTTTTATCAAGACAGAAGACAGCCAATGTCAGTGTGTTTTATCAAGACAGAAGACAACCAATGTCAGTGTGTTTTATCAAGACAGAAGACAACCAATGTCAGTGTGTTTTATCAAGACAGAAGACAACCAGTGTCAGTGTGTTTTATCAATACAGAAGACAACCAATGTCAGTGTGTTTTATCAAGACAGAAGACAACCAATGTCAGTGTGTTTTATCAAGAGAAGACAACCAATGTCAGTGTGTTTTATCAAGACATAAGACAACCAATGTCAGTGTGTTTTATCAAGACAGAAGACAACCAATGTCTGTGTGTTTTATCAAGACAGAAGACAACCAATGTCTGTGTGTTTTATCAAGACAGAAGACAACCAATGTCAGTGTGTTTTATCAAGACAGAAGACAACCAATGTCAGTGTGTTTTATCAAGACAGAAGACAACCAATGTCAGTGTGTTTTATCAAGACAGAAGACAACCAATGTCTGTGTGTTTTATCAAGACAGAAGACAACCAATGTCAGTGTGTTTTATCAAGACAGAATACAACCAAGGTCAGTGTGTTTTATCAAGACAGAAGACAACCAATGTCAGTGTGTTTTATCAAGACAGAAGACAACCAATGTCAGTGTGTTTTATCAAGACAGAAGACAACCAATGTCAGTGTGTTTTATCAAGACAGAAGACAACCAGTGTCAGTGTGTTTTATCAATACAGAAGACAACCAATGTCAGTGTGTTTTATCAAGACAGAAGACAACCAATGTCAGTGTGTTTTATCAAGAGAAGACAACCAATGTCAGTGTGTTTTATCAAGACATAAGACAACCAATGTCAGTGTGTTTTATCAAGACAGAAGACAACCAATGTCTGTGTGTTTTATCAAGACAGAAGACAACCAATGTCTGTGTGTTTTATCAAGACAGAAGACAACCAATGTCAGTGTGTTTTATCAAGACAGAAGACAACCAATGTCAGTGTGTTTTATCAAGACAGAAGACAACCAATGTCAGTGTGTTTTATCAAGACAGAAGACAACCAATGTCTGTGTGTTTTATCAAGACAGAAGACAACCAATGTCAGTGTGTTTTATCAAGACAGAATACAACCAAGGTCAGTGTGTTTTATCAAGACAGAAGACAACCAATGTCAGTGTGTTTTATCAAGACAGAAGACAACCAATGTCAGTGTGTTTTATCAAGATAGAAGACAACCAATGTCAGTGTGTTTTATCAAGACAGAAGACAACCAATGTCAGTGTGTTTTATCAGGACAGAAGACAACCAATGTCTGTGTGTTTTATCAAGACAGAAGACAACCAATGTCAGTGTGTTTTATCAAGACAGAAGACAACCAATGTCTGTGTGTTTTATCAAGACAGAAGACAACCAATGTCAGTGTTTTATCAAGACAGAAGACAACCAATGTCAGTGTGTTTTATCAAGACAAGACAACCAATGTCAGTGTGTTTTATCAAGACAGAAGACAACCAATGTCAGTGTGTTTTATCAAGACAGAAGACAACCAATGTCAGTGTGTTTTATCAAGACAGAAGACAACCAATGTCAGTGTGTTTTATCAAGACAGAAGACAACCAATGTCAGTGTGTTTTATCAAGACAGAAGACAACCTACGTCAATGTGTTTAATCAAGAGAAGACAACCAATGTCTGTGTGTTTTATCAGGAGAAGACAACCAATGTCAGTGTGTTTCATCAAGAGAAGACAACCAATGTCAGTGTGTTTTATCAAGACAGAAGACAACCAATGTTAGTGTGTTTTATCGAGACAGAAGACAACCAATGTCTGTGTGTTTTATCAAGAAAAGACAACCAATGTCAGTGTGTTTTATCAAGACAGAAGACAACCAATGTCAGTGTGTTTTATCAAGAGAAGACAACCAATGTCAGTGTGTTTTATCAAGACAGAAGACAACCAATGTCAGTGTGTTTTATCAAGACAGAAGACAACCAATGTCTGTGTGTTTTATCAAGACAGAAGACAACCAATGTCAGTGTGTTTTATCAAGACAGAAGACAACCAATGTCAGTGTGTTTTATCAAGAGAAGACAACCAATGTCAGTGTGTTTTATCAAGACAGAAGACAACCAATGTCTGTGTGTTTTATCGAGACAGAAGACAACCAATGTATGTGTGTTTTATCAAGAGAAGACAACCAATGTTAGTGTGTTTTATCAAGACATAAGACAACCAATGTCAGTGTGTTTTATCAAGACAGAAGACAACCAATGTCTGTGTGTTTTATCAAGACAGAAGACAGCCAATGTCTGTGTGTTTTATCAAGACAGAAGACAACCAATGTCAGTGTGTTTTATCAAGACAGAAGACAACCAATGTCAGTGTGTTTTATCAAGACAGAAGACAACCAATGTCTGTGTGTTTTATCAAGACAGAAGACAACCAATGTATGTGTGTTTTATCAAGACAGAAGACAACCAATGTCAGTGTGTTTTATCAAGACAGAAGACAGCCAATGTCAGTGTGTTTTATCAAGACAGAAGACAACCAATGTCAGTGTGTTTTATCAAGACAGAAGACAACCAATGTCAGTGTGTTTTATCAAGACAGAAGACAACCAGTGTCAGTGTGTTTTATCAATACAGAAGACAACCAATGTCAGTGTGTTTTATCAAGACAGAAGACAACCAATGTCAGTGTGTTTTATCAAGAGAAGACAACCAATGTCAGTGTGTTTTATCAAGACATAAGACAACCAATGTCAGTGTGTTTTATCAAGACAGAAGACAACCAATGTCTGTGTGTTTTATCAAGACAGAAGACAACCAATGTCTGTGTGTTTTATCAAGACAGAAGACAACCAATGTCAGTGTGTTTTATCAAGACAGAAGACAACCAATGTCAGTGTGTTTTATCAAGACAGAAGACAACCAATGTCAGTGTGTTTTATCAAGACAGAAGACAACCAATGTCTGTGTGTTTTATCAAGACAGAAGACAACCAATGTCAGTGTGTTTTATCAAGACAGAATACAACCAAGGTCAGTGTGTTTTATCAAGACAGAAGACAACCAATGTCAGTGTGTTTTATCAAGACAGAAGACAACCAATGTCAGTGTGTTTTATCAAGATAGAAGACAACCAATGTCAGTGTGTTTTATCAAGACAGAAGACAACCAATGTCAGTGTGTTTTATCAAGACAGAAGACAACCAATGTCTGTGTGTTTTATCAAGACAGAAGACAACCAATGTCAGTGTGTTTTATCAAGACAGAAGACAACCAATGTCTGTGTGTTTTATCAAAACAGAAGACAACCAATGTCAGTGTGTTTTATCAAGACAGAAGACAACCAATGTCAGTGTGTTTTATCAAGACAGAAGACAACCAATGTCAGTGTGTTTTATCAAGACAGAAGACAACCAATGTCAGTGTGTTTTATCAAGAGAAGACAACCAATGTCAGTGTGTTTTATCAAGACATAAGACAACCAATGTCAGTGTGTTTTATCAAGACAGGAGACAACCAATGTCTGTGTGTTTTATTAAGACAGAAGACAACCAATGTCTGTGTGTTTTATCAAGACAGAAGACAACCAATGTCTGTGTGTTTTATCAAGACAGAAGACAACCAATGTCAGTGTGTTTTATCAAGACAGAATACAACCAATGTCAGTGTGTTTTATCAAGACAGAAGACAACCAATGTCAGTGTGTTTTATCAAGATAGAAGACAACCAATGTCAGTGTGTTTTATCAAGACAGAAGACAACCAATGTCAGTGTGTTTTATCAAGACAGAAGACAACCAATGTCTGTGTGTTTTATCAAGACAGAAGACAACCAATGTCAGTGTGTTTTATCAAGACAGAAGACAACCAATGTCTGTGTGTTTTATCAAGACAGAAGACAACCAATGTCAGTGTTTTATCAAGACAGAAGACAACCAATGTCAGTGTGTTTTATCAAGAGAAGACAACCAATGTCAGTGTGTTTTATCAAGAGAAGACAACCTACGTCAATGTGTTTAATCAAGAGAAGACAACCAATGTCAGTGTGTTTTATCAAGACAGAAGACAACCAATGTCAGTGTGTTTTATCAAGAGAAGACAACCAATGTCTGTGTGTTTTATCAAGACAGAAGACAACCTACGTCAATGTGTTTAATCAAGAGAAGACAACCAATGTCTGTGTGTTTTATCAAGAGAAGACAACCAATGTCAGTGTGTTTCATCAAGAGAAGACAACCAATGTCAGTGTGTTTTATCAAGACAGAAGACAACCAATGTCAGTGTGTTTTATCAAGACAGAAGACAACCAATGTCAGTGTGTTTTATCAAGAGAAGACAACCAATGTCTGTGTGTTTTATCAAGACAGAAGACAACCTACGTCAATGTGTTTAATCAAGAGAAGACAACCAATGTCTGTGTGTTTTATCAAGACAGAAGACAACCAATGTCAGTGTGTTTTATCAAGACAGAAGACAACCAATGTCAGTGTGTTTTATCAAGAGAAGACAACCAATGTCAGTGTGTTTTATCAAGACAGAAGACAACCAATGTCTGTGTGTTTTATCGAGACAGAAGACAACCAATGTATGTGTGTTTTATCAAGAGAAGACAACCAATGTTAGTGTGTTTTATCAAGACATAAGACAACCAATGTCAGTGTGTTTTATCAAGACAGAAGACAACCAATGTCTGTGTGTTTTATCAAGACAGAAGACAGCCAATGTCTGTGTGTTTTATCAAGACAGAAGACAACCAATGTCAGTGTGTTTTATCAAGACAGAAGACAACCAATGTCAGTGTGTTTTATCAAGACAGAAGACAACCAATGTCTGTGTGTTTTATCAAGACAGAAGACAACCAATGTATGTGTGTTTTATCAAGACAGAAGACAACCAATGTCAGTGTGTTTTATCAAGACAGAAGACAGCCAATGTCAGTGTGTTTTATCAAGACAGAAGACAACCAATGTCAGTGTGTTTTATCAAGACAGAAGACAACCAATGTCAGTGTGTTTTATCAAGACAGAAGACAACCAGTGTCAGTGTGTTTTATCAATACAGAAGACAACCAATGTCAGTGTGTTTTATCAAGACAGAAGACAACCAATGTCAGTGTGTTTTATCAAGAGAAGACAACCAATGTCAGTGTGTTTTATCAAGACATAAGACAACCAATGTCAGTGTGTTTTATCAAGACAGAAGACAACCAATGTCTGTGTGTTTTATCAAGACAGAAGACAACCAATGTCTGTGTGTTTTATCAAGACAGAAGACAACCAATGTCAGTGTGTTTTATCAAGACAGAAGACAACCAATGTCAGTGTGTTTTATCAAGACAGAAGACAACCAATGTCAGTGTGTTTTATCAAGACAGAAGACAACCAATGTCTGTGTGTTTTATCAAGACAGAAGACAACCAATGTCAGTGTGTTTTATCAAGACAGAATACAACCAAGGTCAGTGTGTTTTATCAAGACAGAAGACAACCAATGTCAGTGTGTTTTATCAAGACAGAAGACAACCAATGTCAGTGTGTTTTATCAAGATAGAAGACAACCAATGTCAGTGTGTTTTATCAAGACAGAAGACAACCAATGTCAGTGTGTTTTATCAAGACAGAAGACAACCAATGTCTGTGTGTTTTATCAAGACAGAAGACAACCAATGTCAGTGTGTTTTATCAAGACAGAAGACAACCAATGTCTGTGTGTTTTATCAAAACAGAAGACAACCAATGTCAGTGTGTTTTATCAAGACAGAAGACAACCAATGTCAGTGTGTTTTATCAAGACAGAAGACAACCAATGTCAGTGTGTTTTATCAAGACAGAAGACAACCAATGTCAGTGTGTTTTATCAAGAGAAGACAACCAATGTCAGTGTGTTTTATCAAGACATAAGACAACCAATGTCAGTGTGTTTTATCAAGACAGGAGACAACCAATGTCTGTGTGTTTTATTAAGACAGAAGACAACCAATGTCTGTGTGTTTTATCAAGACAGAAGACAACCAATGTCTGTGTGTTTTATCAAGACAGAAGACAACCAATGTCAGTGTGTTTTATCAAGACAGAATACAACCAATGTCAGTGTGTTTTATCAAGACAGAAGACAACCAATGTCAGTGTGTTTTATCAAGATAGAAGACAACCAATGTCAGTGTGTTTTATCAAGACAGAAGACAACCAATGTCAGTGTGTTTTATCAAGACAGAAGACAACCAATGTCTGTGTGTTTTATCAAGACAGAAGACAACCAATGTCAGTGTGTTTTATCAAGACAGAAGACAACCAATGTCTGTGTGTTTTATCAAGACAGAAGACAACCAATGTCAGTGTTTTATCAAGACAGAAGACAACCAATGTCAGTGTGTTTTATCAAGAGAAGACAACCAATGTCAGTGTGTTTTATCAAGAGAAGACAACCTACGTCAATGTGTTTAATCAAGAGAAGACAACCAATGTCAGTGTGTTTTATCAAGACAGAAGACAACCAATGTCAGTGTGTTTTATCAAGAGAAGACAACCAATGTCTGTGTGTTTTATCAAGACAGAAGACAACCTACGTCAATGTGTTTAATCAAGAGAAGACAACCAATGTCTGTGTGTTTTATCAAGAGAAGACAACCAATGTCAGTGTGTTTCATCAAGAGAAGACAACCAATGTCAGTGTGTTTTATCAAGACAGAAGACAACCAATGTCAGTGTGTTTTATCAAGAGAAGACAACCTACGTCAATGTGTTTAATCAAGAGAAGACAACCAATGTCAGTGTGTTTTATCAAGAGAAGACAACCAATGTCAGTGTGTTTCATCAAGAGAAGACAACCAATGTCAGTGTGTTTTATCGAGACAGAAGACAACCAATGTCTGTGTGTTTTATCAAGAGAAGACAACCAATGTCAGTGTGTTTTATCAAGACAGAAGACAACCAATGTCAGTGTGTTTTATCAAGAGAAGACAACCAATGTCAGTGTGTTTTATCAAGACAGAAGACAACCAATGTCAGTGTGTTTTATCAAGACAGAAGACAAACAATGTCTGTGTGTTTTATCAAGACAGAAGACAACCAATGTCAGTGTGTTTTATCAAGACAGAAGACAACCAATGTCAGTGTGTTTTATCAAGAGAAGACAACCAATGTCAGTGTGTTTTATCAAGAGAAGACAACCTACGTCAATGTGTTTAATCAAGAGAAGACAACCAATGTCAGTGTGTTTTATCAAGACAGAAGACAACCAATGTCAGTGTGTTTTATCAAGAGAAGACAACCAATGTCAGTGTATTTCATCAAGACAGAAGACAACCAATGTCAGTGTGTTTTATCAAGACAGAAGACAACCAATGTCAGTGTGTTTTATCAAGAGAAGACAACCTACGTCAATGTGTTTAATCAAGAGAAGACAACCAATGTCAGTGTGTTTTATCAAGAGAAGACAACCAATGTCAGTGTGTTTCATCAAGAGAAGACAACCAATGTCAGTGTGTTTTATCAAGACAGAAGACAACCAATGTTTGTGTGTTTTATCAAGACAGAAGACAACCAATGTCAGTGTGTTTTATCAAGAGAAGACAACCTACGTCAATGTGTCTTATCAAGACAGAAGACAACCAATGTCAGTGTGTTTTATCAAGACAGAAGACAACCAATGTCTGTGTGTTTTATCAAGACAGAAGACAACCAATGTCAGTGTGTTTTATCAAGAGAAGACAACCAATGTCAGTGTGTTTTATCAAGACAGAAGACAACCAATGTCAGTGTGTTTTATCAAGACAGAAGACAACCAATGTCTGTGTGTTTTATCAAGAGAAGACAACCAATGTCAGTGTGTTTTATCAAGAGAAGACAACCTACGTGAATGTGTTTAATCAAGAGAAGACAACCAATGTCAGTGTGTTTTATCAAGACAGAAGACAACCAATGTCAGTGTGTTTTATCAAGAGAAGACAACCAATGTCTGTGTGTTTTATCAAGACAGAAGACAACCTACGTCAATGTGTTTAATCAAGAGAAGACAACCAATGTCTGTGTGTTTTATCAAGAGAAGACAACCAATGTCAGTGTGTTTCATCAAGAGAAGACAACCAATGTCAGTGTGTTTTATCAAGACAGAAGACAACCAATGTCAGTGTGTTTTATCGAGACAGAAGACAACCAATGTCAGTGTGTTTTATCGAGACAGAAGACAACCAATGTCTGTGTGTTTTATCAAGAGAAGACAACCAATGTCAGTGTGTTTTATCAAGACAGAAGACAACCAATGTCAGTGTGTTTTATCAAGAGAAGACAACCAATGTCAATGTGTTTTATCAAGACAGAAGACAACCAATGTCAGTGTGTTTTATCAAGACAGAACACAACCAATGTCTGTGTGTTTTATCAAGACAGAAGACAACCAATGTCAGTGTGTTTTATCAAGACAGAAGACAACCAATGTCAGTGTGTTTTATCAAGAGAAGACAACCAATGTCAGTGTGTTTTATCAAGAGAAGACAACCTACGTCAATGTGTTTAATCAAGAGAAGACAACCAATGTCAGTGTGTTTTATCAAGAGAAGACAACCAATGTCAGTGTGTTTCATCAAGAGAAGACAACCAAAGTCAGTGTGTTTTATCAAGACAGAAGACAACCAATGTCTGTGTGTTTTATCAAGACAGAAGACAACCAATGTCAATGTGTTTTATCAAGAGAAGACAACCTACGTCAATGTGTCTTATCAAGACAGAAGACAACCAATGTCAGTGTGTTTTATCAAGACAGAAGACAACCAATGTCTGTGTGTTTTATCAAGACAGAAGACAACCAATGTCAGTGTGTTTTATCAAGAGAAGACAACCTACGTCAATGTGTCTTATCAAGACAGAAGTCAACCAATGTCAGTGTGTTTTATCAAGAGAAGACAACCTACGTCAATGTGTTTAATCAAGAGAAGACAACCAATGTCAGTGTGTTTTATCAAGAGAAGACAACCAATGTCAGTGTGTTTCATCAAGAGAAGACAACCAAAGTCAGTGTGTTTTATCAAGACAGAAGACAACCAATGTCTGTGTGTTTTATCAAGACAGAAGACAACCAATGTCAGTGTGTTTTATCAAGAGAAGACAACCTACGTCAATGTGTCTTATCAAGACAGAAGACAACCAATGTCAGTGTGTTTTATCAAGACAGAAGACAACCAATGTCTGTGTGTTTTATCAAGACAGAAGACAGCCAATGTCAGTGTGTTTTATCAAGAGAAGACAACCTACGTCAATGTGTTTAATCAAGAGAAGACAACCAATGTCAGTGTGTTTTATCAAGAGAAGACAACCAATGTCAATGTGTTTTATCAAGACAGAAGACAACCAATGTCAGTGTGTTTTATCAAGAGAAGACAACCAATGTCAGTGTGTTTCATCAAGAGAAGACAACCAATATCAGTGTGTTTTAACAAGAGAAGACAACCAATGTCAGTGTGTTTTATCAAGACAGAAGACAACCAATATCAGTGTGATTTATCAAGAGAAGACAACCAATGTAAGTGTGTTTTATCAAGACAGAAGACAACCAATGTCAGTGTGTTTTATCAAGACAGAAGACAACCAATGTCTGTGTGTTTTATCAAGACACAAGACAACCAATGTCAGTGTTTTATCAAGACAGAAGACAACCAATGTCAGTGTGTTTTATCAAGAGAAGACAACCAATGTCAGTGTGTTTTATCAAGAGAAGACAACCTACGTCAATGTGTTTAATCAACAGAAGACAACCAATGTCAGTGTGTTTTATCAAGACAGAAGACAACCAATGTCAGTGTGTTTTATCAAGAGAACACAACCAATGTCTGTGTGTTTTATCAAGAGAAGACGAACAATGTCAGTGTGTTTCATCAAGAGGAGACAACCAATGTCAGTGTGTTTTATCAAGACAGAAGACAACCAATGTCAGTGTGTTTTATCAAGAGAAGACCACCAATGTCAGTGTGTTTTATCAAGAGAAGACAACCAATGTCAATGTGTTTTATCAAGACAGAAGACAACCAATGTCAGTGTGTTTTATCAAGAGAAGACAACCAATGTCAGTGTGTTTTATCAAGAGAAGAGAACCAATATCAGTGTGTTTTATCAAGAGAGGACAACCAATGTCAGTGTGTTTTATCAAGAGAAGACAACCAATGTCAGTGTGTTTCATCAAGAGAAGACAACCAATATCAGTGTGTTTTAACAAGAGAAGACAACCAATGTCAGTGTGTTTTATCAAGACAGAAGACAACCAATATCAGTGTGATTTATCAAGAGAAGACAACCAATGTAAGTGTGTTTTATCAAGACAGAAGACAACCAATGTCAGTGTGTTTTATCAAGACAGAAGACAACCAATGTCTGTGTGTTTTATCAAGACACAAGACAACCAATGTCAGTGTTTTATCAAGACAGAAGACAACCAATGTCAGTGTGTTTTATCAAGAGAAGACAACCAATGTCAGTGTGTTTTATCAAGAGAAGACAACCTACGTCAATGTGTTTAATCAACAGAAGACAACCAATGTCTGTGTTTTATCAAGACAGAAGACAACCAATGTCAGTGTGTTTTATCAAGAGAAGACAACCAATGTCTGTGTGTTTTATCAAGAGAAGACGAACAATGTCAGTGTGTTTCATCAAGAGGAGACAACCAATGTCAGTGTGTTTTATCAAGACAGAAGACAACCAATGTCAGTGTGTTTTATCGAGACAGAAGACAACCAATGTCTGTGTGTTTTATCAAGAGAAGACAACCAATGTAAGTGTGTTTTATCAAGACAGAAGACAACCAATGTCAGTGTGTTTTATCAAGACAGAAGACAACCAATGTCTGTGTGTTTAATCAAGACAGAAGACAACCAATGTCAGTGTGTTTTATCAAGAGAACACAACCAATGCCAGTGTGTTTTATCAAGAGAAGACAACCAATGTCAGTGTGTTTTATCAAGAGAAGACAACCAATGTCAGTGTGTTTTAACAAGAGAAGACAACCAATGTCAGTGTGTTTTATCAAGACAGAAGACAACCAATGTCAGTGTGTTTTATCAAGACAGAAAACAACCAATGTCAGTGTGTTTTATCAAGAGAAGACAACCAATGCCAGTATGTTTTATCAAGAGAAGACAACCAATGTCAGTGTGTTTTATCAAGAGAAGACAACCAATGTCAGTGTGTTTTAACAAGAGAAGACAACCAATGTCAGTGTGTTTTATCAAGACAGAAGACAACCAATGTCAGTGTTATTTATCAAGAGAAGACAACCAATGTCAGTGTGTTTTATCAAGACAGAAGACAACCAATGTCAGTGTTTTATCAAGAGAAGACAACCAATGTCAGTGTATTTTATCAAGAGAAGACAGCCAATGTCAGTGTGTTTCATCAAGACAGAAGACAACCAATGTCAGTGTGTTTTATCAAGAGAAGACAACCAATGTCAGTGTGTTTTATCAAGACAGAAGACAACCGATGTCCGTGTGTTTTATCAAGAGAAGACAACCAATGTCAGTGTGTTTTATCAAGAGAAGACAACCAATGTCAGTGTGTTTTATCAAGAGAAGACAACTAATGTCTGTGTTTTATCAAGACAGAAGACAACCAATGTCAGAGTGTTTTATCAAGACAGAAGACAACCAATGTCAATGTGTTTTATCAAGAGAAGACAACCTACGTCAATGTGTTTAATCAAGAGAAGACAACCAATGTCAGTGTGTTTTATCAAGAGAAGACAACCAATGTCAGTGTGTTTTATCAAGACAGAAGACAACCAATGTCAGTGTGTTTTATCAAGAGAAGACAACCAATATCAGTGTGTTTTATCAAGATAGAAGACAACCAATGTCAGTGTGTTTTATCAAGAGAAGACAACCAATATCTGTGTCTTTTATCAAGACAGAAGACAACCAATGTCAGTGTGTTTTATCAAGACAAAAGACAACGAAAGTCAGTGTGTTTTATCAAGACAGAAGACAACCTACGTCAATGTGTTTAATCAAGAGAAGACAACCAATGTCAGTGTGTTTTATCAAGAGAAGACAACCAATGTCAGTGTGTTTCATCAAGAGAAGACAACCAATGTCAGTGTGTTTTATCAAGACAGAAGACACCCAATGTCAGTGTGTTTTATCAAGAGAGAAGACAACCAATGTCAGTGTGTTTTATCAAGAGAAGACAACCAATGTAAGTGTGTTTTATCAAGACAGAAGACAACCAATGTCAGTGTGTTTTATCAAGACAGAAGACAACCAATGTCTGTGTGTTTAATCAAGACAGAAGACAACCAATGTCAGTGTGTTTTATCAAGACAGAAGACAACCAATGTCAGTGTGTTTTATCAAGAGAAGACAACCAATGTCAGTGTGTTTTATCAAGAGAAAACAACCTACGTCAATGTGTTTAATCAAGAGAAGACAACCAATGTCAGTGTGTTTTATCAAGAGAAGACAACCAATGTCAGTGTGTTTCATTAAGAGAAGACAACCAATGTCAGTGTGTTTTATCAAGACAGAAGACAACCAATGTCAGTGTGTTTTATCAAGACAGAAGACAACCAATGTCTGTGTGTTTTATCAAGACAGAAGACAACCAATGTCAGTGTGTTTTATCAAGAGAAGACAACCAATGTCAGTGTGTTTTATCAAGACAGAAGACAACCAATGTCAGTGTGTTTTATCAAGAGAAGACAACCAATGTCAGTGTGTTTTATCAAGAGAAGACAACCAATGTCTGTGTTTTAACAAGAGAAGACAACCAATGTCAGTGTGTTTTATCAAGACAGAAGACAACCAATGTCAGTGTGATTTATCAAGAGAAGACAACCAATGTCAGTGTGTTTTATCAAGACAGAAGACAACCAATGTCAGTGTTTTATCAAGAGAAGACAACCAATGTCAGTGTATTTTATCAAGAGAAGACAGCCAATGTCAGTGTGTTTTATCAAGACAGAATACAACCAAGGTCAGTGTGTTTTATCAAGACAGAAGACAACCAATGTCAGTGTGTTTTATCAAGACAGAAGACAACCAATGTCAGTGTGTTTTATCAAGAGAAGACAACCAATGTCAGTGTGTTTTATCAAGACAGAAGACAACCAATGTCCGTGTGTTTTATCAAGAGAAGACAACCAATGTCAGTGTGTTTTATCAAGAGAAGACAACCAATGTCAGTGTGTTTTATCAAGAGAAGACAACCAATGTCTGTGTTTTATCAAGACAGAAGACAACCAATGTCAGTGTGTTTTATCAAGACAGAAGACAACCAATGTCAATGTGTTTTATCAAGGGAAGACAACCTACGTCAATGTGTTTAATCAAGAGAAGACAACCAATGTCAGTGTGTTTTATCAAGAGAGGACAAACAATGCCTGTGTGTTTTATCAAGAGAAGACAACCAATGTAAGTGTGTTTTATCAAGACAGAAGACAACCAATGTCAGTGTGTTTTGTCAAGACAGAAGACAACCAATGTCTGTGTGTTTAATCAAGACAGAAGACAACCAATGTCAGTATGTTTTATCAAGAGAAGACAACCAATGTCAGTGTGTTTTATCAAGAGAAAACAACCTACGTCAATGTGTTTAATCAAGAGAAGACAACCAATGTCAGTGTGTTTTATCAAGAGAAGACAACCAATGTCAGTGTGTTTCATTAAGAGAAGACAACCAATGTCAGTGTGTTTTATAAAGACAGAAGACAACCAATGTCAGTGTGTTTTATAAAGACAGAAGACAACCAATGTCTGTGTGTTTTATCAAGACAGAAGACAACCAATGTCAGTGTGTTTTATCAAGAGAAGACAACCAATGTCAGTGTGTTTTATCAAGACAGAAGACAACCAATGTCAATGTGTTTTATCAAGAGAAGACAACCAATGTCTGTGTGTTTTATCAAGACAGAAGACAACCAATGTCAGTGTGTTTTATCAAGACAGAAGACAACCAATGTCTGTGTGTTTTATTAAGACAGAAGACAACCAATGTCAGTGTGTTTTATCAAGACAGAAGACAACAAATGTCAGTGTGTTTTATCAAGACAGAAGACAACCAATGTCAGTGTGTTTTATCAAGATAGAAGACAACCAATGTCAGTGTGTTTTCTCAAGACAGAAGACAACCAATGTCAGTGTGTTTTATCAAGACAGAAGACAACCAATGTCTGTGTGTTTTATCAAGACAGAAGACAACCAATGTCAGTGTGTTTTATCAAGACAGAAGACAACCAATGTCTGTGTGTTTTATCAAGACAGAAGACAACCAATGTCAGTGTTTTATCAAGACAGAAGACAACCAATGTCAGTGTGTTTTATCAAGAGAAGACAACCAATGTCAGTGTGTTTTATCAAGAGAAGACAACCTACGTCAATGTGTTTAATCAAGAGAAGACAACCAATGTCAGTGTGTTTTATCAAGAGAAGACAACCAATGTCAGTGTGTTTTATCAAGAGAAGACAACCAATGTCTGTGTGTTTTATCAAGACAGAAGACAACCTACGTCAATGTGTTTAATCAAGAGAAGACAACCAATGTCTGTGTGTTTTATCAGGAGAAGACAACCAATGTCAGTGTGTTTCATCAAGAGAAGACAACCAATGTCAGTGTGTTTTATCAAGACAGAAGACAACCATTGTTAGTGTGTTTTATCGAGACAGAAGACAACCAAAGTCTGTGTGTTTTATCAAGAAAAGACAACCAATGTCAGTGTGTTTTATCAAGACAGAAGACAACCAATGTCAGTGTGTTTTATCAAGAGAAGACAACCAATGTCAGTGTGTTTTATCAAGACAGAAGACAACCAATGTCAGTGTGTTTTATCAAGACAGAAGACAACCAATGTCTGTGTGTTTTATCAAGACAGAAGACAACCAATGTCAGTGTGTTTTATCAAGACAGAAGACAACCAATGTCAGTGTGTTTTATCAAGAGAAGACAACCAATGTCAGTGTGTTTTATCAAGACAGAAGACAACCAATGTCTCTGTGTTTTATCGAGACAGAAGACAACCAATGTATGTGTGTTTTATCAAGAGAAGACAACCAATGTTAGTGTGTTTTATCAAGACATAAGACAACCAATGTCAGTGTGTTTTATCAAGACAGAAGACAACCAATGTCTGTGTGTTTTATCAAGACAGAAGACAGCCAATGTCTGTGTGTTTTATCAAGACAGAAGACAACCAATGTCAGTGTGTTTTATCAAGACAGAAGACAACCAATGTCAGTGTGTTTTATCAAGACAGAAGACAACCAATGTCAGTGTGTTTTATCAAGACAGAAGACAACCAATGTCTGTGTGTTTTATCAAGACAGAAGACAACCAATGTCTGTGTGTTTTATCAAGACAGAAGACAGCCAATGTCTGTGTGTTTTATCAAGACAGAAGACAACCAATGTCAGTGTGTTTTATCAAGACAGAAGACAACCAATGTCAGTGTGTTTTATCAAGACAGAAGACAACCAATGTCTGTGTGTTTTATCAAGACAGAAGACAACCAATGTCAGTGTGTTTTATCAAGACAGAAGACAGCCAATGTCAGTGTGTTTTATCAAGACAGAAGACAACCAATGTCAGTGTGTTTTATCAAGACAGAAGACAACCAATGTCAGTGTGTTTTATCAAGACAGAAGACAACCAGTGTCAGTGTGTTTTATCAATACAGAAGACAACCAATGTCAGTGTGTTTTATCAAGACAGAAGACAACCAATGTCAGTGTGTTTTATCAAGAGAAGACAACCAATATCTGTGTCTTTTATCAAGACAGAAGACAACCAATGTCAGTGTGTTTTATCAAGACAGAAGACAACCAATGTCTGTGTGTTTTATCAAGACAGAAGACAACCAATGTCTGTGTGTTTTATCAAGACAGAAGACAACCAATGTCAGTGTGTTTTATCAAGACAGAAGACAACCAATGTCAGTGTGTTTTATCAAGACAGAAGACAACCAATGTCAGTGTGTTTTATCAAGACAGAAGACAACCAATGTCTGTGTGTTTTATCAAGACAGAAGACAACCAATGTCAGTGTGTTTTATCAAGACAGAATACAACCAATGTCAGTGTGTTTTATCAAGACAGAAGACAACCAATGTCAGTGTGTTTTATCAAGATAGAAGACAACCAATGTCAGTGTGTTTTATCAAGACAGAAGACAACCAATGTCAGTGTGTTTTATCAAGACAGAAGACAACCAATGTCTGTGTGTTTTATCAAGACAGAAGACAACCAATGTCAGTGTGTTTTATCAAGACAGAAGACAACCAATGTCTGTGTGTTTTATCAAGACAGAAGACAACCAATGTCAGTGTTTTATCAAGACAGAAGACAACCAATGTCAGTGTGTTTTATCAAGACAAGACAACCAATGTCAGTGTGTTTTATCAAGACAGAAGACAACCAATGTCAGTGTGTTTTATCAAGACAGAAGACAACCAATGTCAGTGTGTTTTATCAAGACAGAAGACAACCAATGTCAGTGTGTTTTATCAAGACAGAAGACAACCAATGTCAGTGTGTTTTATCAAGACAGAAGACAACCAATGTCAGTGTGTTTTATCAAGAGAAGACAACCAATGTCAGTGCGTTTTATCAAGACATAAGACAACCAATGTCAGTGTGTTTTATCAAGACAGAAGACAACCAATGTCTGTGTGTTTTATTAAGACAGAAGACAACCAATGTCTGTGTGTTTTATCAAGACAGAAGACAACCAATGTCAGTGTGTTTTATCAAGACAGAAGACAACCAATGTCAGTGTGTTTTATCAAGACAGAAGACAACCAATGTCAGTGTGTTTTATCAAGACAGAAGACAACCAATGTCTGTGTGTTTTATCAAGACAGAAGACAACCAATGTCAGTGTGTTTTATCAAGACAGAATACAACCAATGTCAGTGTGTTTTATCAAGACAGAAGACAACCAATGTCAGTGTGTTTTATCAAGATAGAAGACAACCAATGTCAGTGTGTTTTATCAAGACAGAAGACAACCAATGTCAGTGTGTTTTATCAAGACAGAAGACAACCAATGTCAGTGTGTTTTATCAAGACAGAAGACAACCAATGTCTGTGTGTTTTATCAAGACAGAAGACAACCAATGTCAGTGTTTTATCAAGACAGAAGACAACCAATGTCAGTGTGTTTTATCAAGAGAAGACAACCAATGTCAGTGTGTTTTATCAAGAGAAGACAACCTACGTCAATGTGTTTAATCAAGAGAAGACAACCAATGTCAGTGTGTTTTATCAAGACAGAAGACAACCAATGTCAGTGTGTTTTATCAAGAGAAGACAACCAATGTCAGTGTGTTTTATCAAGAGAAGACAACCTACGTCAATGTGTTTAATCAAGAGAAGACAACCAATGTCAGTGTGTTTTATCAAGAGAAGACAACCAATGTCAGTGTGTTTTATCAAGAGAAGACAACCAATGTCTGTGTGTTTTATCAAGACAGAAGACAACCTACGTCAATGTGTTTAATCAAGAGAAGACAACCAATGTCTGTGTGTTTTATCAGGAGAAGACAACCAATGTCAGTGTGTTTCATCAAGAGAAGACAACCAATGTCAGTGTGTTTTATCAAGACAGAAGACAACCAATGTTAGTGTGTTTTATCGAGACAGAAGACAACCAAAGTCTGTGTGTTTTATGAAGAAAAGACAACCAATGTCAGTGTGTTTTATCAAGACAGAAGACAACCAATGTCAGTGTGTTTTATCAAGAGAAGACAACCAATGTCAGTGTGTTTTATCAAGACAGAAGACAACCAATGTCAGTGTGTTTTATCAAGACAGAAGACAACCAATGTCTGTGTGTTTTATCAAGACAGAAGACAACCAATGTCAGTGTGTTTTATCAAGACAGAAGACAACCAATGTCAGTGTGTTTTATCAAGAGAAGACAACCAATGTCAGTGTGTTTTATCAAGACAGAAGACAACCAATGTCTGTGTGTTTTATCGAGACAGAAGACAACCAATGTATGTGTGTTTTATCAAGAGAAGACAACCAATGTTAGTGTGTTTTATCAAGACATAAGACAACCAATGTCAGTGTGTTTTATCAAGACAGAAGACAACCAATGTCTGTGTGTTTTATCAAGACAGAAGACAGCCAATGTCTGTGTGTTTTATCAAGACAGAAGACAACCAATGTCAGTGTGTTTTATCAAGACAGAAGACAACCAATGTCAGTGTGTTTTATCAAGACAGAAGACAACCAATGTCAGTGTGTTTTATCAAGACAGAAGACAACCAATGTCTGTGTGTTTTATCAAGACAGAAGACAACCAATGTCTGTGTGTTTTATCAAGACAGAAGACAGCCAATGTCTGTGTGTTTTATCAAGACAGAAGACAACCAATGTCAGTGTGTTTTATCAAGACAGAAGACAACCAATGTCAGTGTGTTTTATCAAGACAGAAGACAACCAATGTCTGTGTGTTTTATCAAGACAGAAGACAACCAATGTCAGTGTGTTTTATCAAGACAGAAGACAGCCAATGTCAGTGTGTTTTATCAAGACAGAAGACAACCAATGTCAGTGTGTTTTATCAAGACAGAAGACAACCAATGTCAGTGTGTTTTATCAAGACAGAAGACAACCAGTGTCAGTGTGTTTTATCAATACAGAAGACAACCAATGTCAGTGTGTTTTATCAAGACAGAAGACAACCAATGTCAGTGTGTTTTATCAAGAGTAGACAACCAATATCTGTGTCTTTTATCAAGACAGAAGACAACCAATGTCAGTGTGTTTTATCAAGACAGAAGACAACCAATGTCTGTGTGTTTTATCAAGACAGAAGACAACCAATGTCTGTGTGTTTTATCAAGACAGAAGACAACCAATGTCAGTGTGTTTTATCAAGACAGAAGACAACCAATGTCAGTGTGTTTTATCAAGACAGAAGACAACCAATGTCAGTGTGTTTTATCAAGACAGAAGACAACCAATGTCTGTGTGTTTTATCAAGACAGAAGACAACCAATGTCAGTGTGTTTTATCAAGACAGAATACAACCAATGTCAGTGTGTTTTATCAAGACAGAAGACAACCAATGTCAGTGTGTTTTATCAAGATAGAAGACAACCAATGTCAGTGTGTTTTATCAAGACAGAAGACAACCAATGTCAGTGTGTTTTATCAAGACAGAAGACAACCAATGTCTGTGTGTTTTATCAAGACAGAAGACAACCAATGTCAGTGTGTTTTATCAAGACAGAAGACAACCAATGTCTGTGTGTTTTATCAAGACAGAAGACAACCAATGTCAGTGTTTTATCAAGACAGAAGACAACCAATGTCAGTGTGTTTTATCAAGACAAGACAACCAATGTCAGTGTGTTTTATCAAGACAGAAGACAACCAATGTCAGTGTGTTTTATCAAGACAGAAGACAACCAATGTCAGTGTGTTTTATCAAGACAGAAGACAACCAATGTCAGTGTGTTTTATCAAGACAGAAGACAACCAATGTCAGTGTGTTTTATCAAGACAGAAGACAACCAATGTCAGTGTGTTTTATCAAGAGAAGACAACCAATGTCAGTGCGTTTTATCAAGACATAAGACAACCAATGTCAGTGTGTTTTATCAAGACAGAAGACAACCAATGTCTGTGTGTTTTATTAAGACAGAAGACAACCAATGTCTGTGTGTTTTATCAAGACAGAAGACAACCAATGTCAGTGTGTTTTATCAAGACAGAAGACAACCAATGTCAGTGTGTTTTATCAAGACAGAAGACAACCAATGTCAGTGTGTTTTATCAAGACAGAAGACAACCAATGTCTGTGTGTTTTATCAAGACAGAAGACAACCAATGTCAGTGTGTTTTATCAAGACAGAATACAACCAATGTCAGTGTGTTTTATCAAGACAGAAGACAACCAATGTCAGTGTGTTTTATCAAGATAGAAGACAACCAATGTCAGTGTGTTTTATCAAGACAGAAGACAACCAATGTCAGTGTGTTTTATCAAGACAGAAGACAACCAATGTCTGTGTGTTTTATCAAGACAGAAGACAACCAATGTCAGTGTGTTTTATCAAGACAGAAGACAACCAATGTCTGTGTGTTTTATCAAGACAGAAGACAACCAATGTCAGTGTTTTATCAAGACAGAAGACAACCAATGTCAGTGTGTTTTATCAAGAGAAGACAACCAATGTCAGTGTGTTTTATCAAGAGAAGACAACCTACGTCAATGTGTTTAATCAAGAGAAGACAACCAATGTCAGTGTGTTTTATCAAGACAGAAGACAACCAATGTCAGTGTGTTTTATCAAGAGAAGACAACCAATGTCTGTGTGTTTTATCAAGACAGAAGACAACCTACGTCAATGTGTTTAATCAAGAGAAGACAACCAATGTCTGTGTGTTTTATCAAGAGAAGACAACCAATGTCAGTGTGTTTCATCAAGAGAAGACAACCAATGTCAGTGTGTTTTATCAAGACAGAAGACAACCAATGTCAGTGTGTTTTATCGAGACAGAAGACAACCAATGTCTGTGTGTTTTATCAAGAGAAGACAACCAATGTCAGTGTGTTTTATCAAGACAGAAGACAACCAATGTCAGTGTGTTTTATCAAGAGAAGACAACCAATGTCAGTGTGTTTTATCAAGACAGAAGACAACCAATGTCAGTGTGTTTTATCAAGACAGAAGACAACCAATGTCTGTGTGTTTTATCAAGACAGAAGACAACCAATGTCAGTGTGTTTTATCAAGACAGAAGACAACCAATGTCAGTGTGTTTTATCAAGAGAAGACAACCAATGTCAGTGTGTTTTATCAAGAGAAGACAACCTACGTCAATGTGTTTAATCAAGAGAAGACAACCAATGTCAGTGTGTTTTATCAAGACAGAAGACAACCAATGTCAGTGTGTTTTATCAAGAGAAGACAACCAATGTCAGTGTGTTTCATCAAGACAGAAGACAACCAATGTCAGTGTGTTTTATCAAGACAGAAGACAACCAATGTCAGTGTGTTTTATCAAGAGAAGACAACCTACGTCAATGTGTTTAATCAAGAGAAGACAACCAATGTCAGTGTGTTTTATCAAGAGAAGACAACCAATGTCAGTGTGTTTCATCAAGAGAAGACAACCAATGTCACTGTGTTTTATCAAGACAGAAGACAACCAATGTTTGTGTGTTTTATCAAGACAGAAGACAACCAATGTCAGTGTGTTTTATCAAGAGAAGACAACCTACGTCAATGTGTCTTATCAAGACAGAAGACAACCAATGTCAGTGTGTTTTATCAAGACAGAAGACAACCAATGTCTGTGTGTTTTATCAAGACAGAAGACAACCAATGTCAGTGTGTTTTATCAAGAGAAGACAACCAATGTCAGTGTGTTTTATCAAGACAGAAGACAACCAATGTCAGTGTGTTTTATCAAGACAGAAGACAACCAATGTCTGTGTGTTTTATCAAGAGAAGACAACCAATGTCAGTGTATTTTATCAAGAGAAGACAACCTACGTCAATGTGTTTAATCAAGAGAAGACAACCAATGTCAGTGTGTTTTATCAAGACAGAAGACAACCAATGTCAGTGTGTTTTATCAAGAGAAGACAACCAATGTCTGTGTGTTTTATCAAGACAGAAGACAACCTACGTTAATGTGTTTAATCAAGAGAAGACAACCAATGTCTGTGTGTTTTATCAAGAGAAGACAACCAATGTCAGTGTGTTTCATCAAGAGAAGACAACCAATGTCAGTGTGTTTTATCAAGACAGAAGACAACCAATGTCAGTGTGTTTTATCGAGACAGAAGACAACCAATGTCAGTGTGTTTTATCGAGACAGAAGACAACCAATGTCTGTGTGTTTTATCAAGAGAAGACAACCAATGTCAGTGTGTTTTATCAAGACAGAAGACAACCAATGTCAGTGTGTTTTATCAAGAGAAGACAACCAATGTCAGTGTGTTTTATCAAGACAGAAGACAACCAATGTCAGTGTGTTTTATCAAGACAGAACACAACCAATGTCTGTGTGTTTTATCAAGACAGAAGACAACCAATGTCAGTGTGTTTTATCAAGACAGAAGACAACCAATGTCAGTGTGTTTTATCAAGAGAAGACAACCAATGTCAGTGTGTTTTATCAAGAGAAGACAACCTACGTCAATGTGTTTAATCAAGAGAAGACAACCAATGTCAGTGTGTTTTATCAAGAGAAGACAACCAATGTCAGTGTGTTTCATCAAGAGAAGACAACCAAAGTCAGTGTGTTTTATCAAGACAGAAGACAACCAATGTCTGTGTGTTTTATCAAGACAGAAGACAACCAATGTCAGTGTGTTTTATCAAGAGAAGACAACCTACGTCAATGTGTCTTATCAAGACAGAAGACAACCAATGTCAGTGTGTTTTATCAAGACAGAAGACAACCAATGTCTGTGTGTTTTATCAAGACAGAAGACAACCAATGTCAGTGTGTTTTATCAAAAGAAGACAACCTACGTCAATGTGTCTTATCAAGACAGAAGTCAACCAATGTCAGTGTGTTTTATCAAGAGAAGACAACCTACGTCAATGTGTTTAATCAAGAGAAGACAACCAATGTCAGTGTGTTTTATCAAGAGAAGACAACCAATGTCAGTGTGTTTCATCAAGAGAAGACAACCAAAGTCAGTGTGTTTTATCAAGACAGAAGACAACCAATGTCTGTGTGTTTTATCAAGACAGAAGACAACCAATGTCAGTGTGTTTTATCAAGACAGAAGACAACCAATGTCAGTGTGTTTTATCAAGAGAAGACAACCTACGTCAATGTGTTTAATCAAGAGAAGACAACCAATGTCAGTGTATTTTACCGAGAGAAGACAAACAATGTCAGTGTGTTTTATCAAGAGAAGACCACCAATGTCAGTGTGTTTTATCAAGAGAAGACAACCAATGTCAATGTGTTTTATCAAGACAGAAGACAACCAATGTCAGTGTGTTTTATCAAGAGAAGACAACCAATGTCAGTGTGTTTTATCAAGAGAAGAGAACCAATATCAGTGTGTTTTATCAAGAGAGGACAACCAATGTCAGTGTGTTTTATCAAGAGAAGACAACCAATGTCAGTTTGTTTCATCAAGAGAAGACAACCAATATCAGTGTGTTTTAACAAGAGAAGACAACCAATGTCAGTGTGTTTTATCAAGACAGAAGACAACCAATATCAGTGTGATTTATCAAGAGAAGACAACCAATGTAAGTGTGTTTTATCAAGACAGAAGACAACCAATGTCAGTGTATTTTATCAAGACAGAAGACAACCAATGTCTGTGTGTTTTATCAAGACACAAGACAACCAATGTCAGTGTTCTATCAAGACAGAAGACAACCAATGTCAGTGTGTTTTATCAAGAGAAGACAACCAATGTCAGTGTGTTTTATCAAGAGAAGACAACCTACGTCAATGTGTTTTATCAAGACAGAAGACAACCAATGTCAGTGTGTTTTATCAAGAGAAGACCACCAATGTCAGTGTGTTTTATCAAGAGAAGACAACCAATGTCAATGTGTTTTATCAAGACAGAAGACAACCAATGTCAGTGTGTTTTATCAAGAGAAGACAACCAATGTCAGTGTGTTTTATCAAGAGAAGAGAACCAATATCAGTGTGTTTTATCAAGAGAGGACAACCAATGTCAGTGTGTTTTATCAAGAGAAGACAACCAATGTCAGTGTGTTTCATCAAGAGAAGACAACCAATATCAGTGTGTTTTAACAAGAGAAGACAACCAATGTCAGTGTGTTTTATCAAGACAGAAGACAACCAATATCAGTGTGATTTATCAAGAGAAGACAACCAATGTAAGTGTGTTTTATTAAGACAGAAGACAACCAATGTCAGTGTGTTTTATCAAGACAGAAGACAACCAATGTCTGTGTGTTTTATCAAGACACAAGACAACCAATGTCAGTGTTTTATCAAGAGAAGACAATCAATCTAAGTGTGTTTTATCAAGACAGAAGACAACCAATGTCAGTGTGTTTTATCAAGACAGAAGACAACCAATGTCAGTGTGTTTTATCAAGACAGAAGACAACCAATGTCAGTGTGTTTTATCAAGAGAAGACAACCAATGCCAGTGTGTTTTATCAAGAGAAGACAACCAATGTCAGTGTGTTTTATCAAGAGAAGACAACCAATGTCAGTGTGTTTTAACAAGAGAAGACAACCAATGTCAGTGTGTTTTATCAAGACAGAAGACAACCAATGTCAGTGTGTTTTATCAAGACAGAAAACAACCAATGTCAGTGTGTTTTATCAAGAGAAGACAACCAATGCCAGTGTGTTTTATCAAGAGAAGACAACCAATGTCAGTGTGTTTTATCAAGAGAAGACAACCAATGTCAGTGTGTTTTAACAAGAGAAGACAACCAATGTCAGTGTGTTTTATCAAGACAGAAGACAACCAATGTCAGTGTGATTTATCAAGAGAAGACAACCAATGTCAGTGTGTTTTATCAAGACAGAAGACAACCAATGTCAGTGTTTTATCAAGAGAAGACAACCAATGTCAGTGTATTTTATCAAGAGAAGACAGCCAATGTCAGTGTGTTTCATCAAGACAGAAGACAACCAATGTCAGTGTGTTTTATCAAGAGAAGACAACCAATGTCAGTGTGTTTTATCAAGACAGAAGACAACCAATGTCCGTGTGTTTTATCAAGAGAAGACAACCAATGTCAGTGTGTTTTATCAAGCGAAGACAACCAATGTCAGTGTGTTTTATCAAGAGAAGACAACCAATGTCTGTGTTTTATCAAGACAGAAGACAACCAATGTCAGTGTGTTTTATCAAGACAGAAGACAACCAATGTCAATGTGTTTTATCAAGAGAAGACAACCTACGTCAATGTGTTTAATCAAGAGAAGACAACCAATGTCAGTGTGTTTTATCAAGAGAAGACAACCAATGTCAGTGTGTTTTATCAAGACAGAAGACAAGCAATGTCAGTGTGTTTTATCAAGAGAAGACAACCAATGTCAGTGTGTTTTATCAAGATAGAAGACAACCAATGTCAGTGTGTTTTATCAAGAGAAGACAACCAATATCTGTGTCTTTTATCAAGACAGAAGACAACCAATGTCAGTGTGTTTTATCACGACAAAAGACAACCAAAGTCAGTGTGTTTTATCAAGACAGAAGACAACCTACGTCAATGTGTTTAATCAAGAGAAGACAACCAATGTCAGTGTGTTTTATCAAGAGAAGACAACCAATGTCAGTGTGTTTCATCAAGAGAAGACAACCAATGTCAGTGTGTTTTATCAAGACAGAAGACAACCAATGTCAGTGTGTTTTATCAAGACAGAAGACAACCAATGTCTGTGTGTTTTATCAAGAGAAGACAAACAATGTCAGTGTGTTTTATCAAGAGAAGACAACCAATGTCAGTGTGTTTTATCAAAACAGAAGACAACCAATGTCAGTGTGTTTTATCAAGAGAAGACAACCAATGCCAGTGTGTTTTATCAAGAGAAGACAACCAATGTAAGTGTGTTTTATCAAGACAGAAGACAACCAATGTCAGTGTGTTTTATCAAGACAGAAGACAACCAATGTCTGTGTGTTTAATCAAGACAGAAGACAACCAATGTCAGTGTGTTTTATCAAGACAGAAGACAACCAATGTCAGTGTGTTTTATCAAGAGAAGACAACCAATGTCAGTGTGTTTTATCAAGAGAAAACAACCTACGTCAATGTGTTTAATCAAGAGAAGACAACCAATGTCAGTGTGTTTTATCAAGAGAAGACAACCAATGTCAGTGTGTTTCATTAAGAGAAGACAACCAATGTCAGTGTGTTTTATCAAGACAGAAGACAACCAATGTCAGTGTGTTTTATCAAGACAGAAGACAGCCAATGTCTGTGTGTTTTATCAAGACAGAAGACAACCAATGTCAGTGTGTTTTATCAAGAGAAGACAACCAATGTCAGTGTGTTTTATCAAGACAGAAGACAACCAATGTCAGTGTGTTTTATCAAGAGAAGACAACCAATGTCAGTGTGTTTTATCAAGAGAAGACAACCAATGTCTGTGTGTTTTAACAAGAGAAAGACAACCAATGTCAGTGTGTTTTATCAAGACAGAAGACAACCAATGTCAGTGTGATTTATCAAGAGAAGACAACCAATGTCAGTGTGTTTTATCAAGACAGAAGACAACCAATGTCAGTGTTTTATCAAGAGAAGACAACCAATGTCAGTGTATTTTATCAAGAGAAGACAGCCAATGTCAGTGTGATTCATCAAGACAGAAGACAACCAATGTCAGTGTGTTTTATCAAGAGAAGACAACCAATGTCAGTGTGTTTTATCAAGAGAAGACAACCAATGTCAGTGTGTTTTATCAAGAGAAGACAACCAATGTCTGTGTTTTATCAAGACAGAAGACAACCAATGTCAGTGTGTTTTATCAAGACAGAAGACAACCAATGTCAATGTGTTTTATCAAGGGAAGACAACCTACGTCAATGTGTTTAATCAAGAGAAGACAACCAATGTCAGTGTGTTTTATCAAGAGAGGACAACCAATGCCTGTGTGTTTTATCAAGAGAAGACAACCAATGTAAGTGTGTTTTATCAAGACAGAAGACAACCAATGTCAGTGTGTTTTATCAAGACAGAAGACAACCAATGTCAGTGTGTTTTATCAAGATAGAAGACAACCAATGTCAGTGTGTTTTATCAAGACAGAAGACAACCAATATCTGTGTGTTTTATCAAGACAGAAGACAACCAATGTCAGTGTGTTTTATCAAGAGAAGACAACCAATGTCAGTGTGTTTTATCAAGACAGAAGACAACCAATGTCAATGTGTTTTATCAAGAGAAGACAACCAATGTCAGTGTGTTTTATCAAGACAGAAGACAACCAATGTCAGTGTGTTTTATCAAGACAGAAGACAACCAATGTCAGTGTGTTTTATCAAGACAGAAGACAACCAATGTCTGTGTGTTTTATCAAGACAGAAGACAACCAATGTCAGTGTGTTTTATCAAGACAGAAGACAACCAATGTCTGTGTGTTTTATCAAGACAGAAGACAACCAATGTCAGTGTGTTTTATCAAGACAGAAGACAACCAATGTCAGTGTGTTTTATCAAGACAGAAGACAACCAATGTCAGTGTGTTTTATCAAGATAGAAGACAACCAATGTCAGTGTGTTTTATCAAGACAGAAGACAACCAATGTCAGTGTGTTTTATCAAGACAGAAGACAACCAATGTCAGTGTGTTTTATGAAGACAGAAGACAACCAATGTCTGTGTGTTTTATCAAGACAGAAGACAACCAATGTCAGTGATTTATCAAGACAGAAGACAACCAATGTCAGTGTGTTTTATCAAGAGAAGACAACCAATGTCAGTGTGTTTTATCGAGACAGAAGGCAACCAATGTCTGTGTGTTTTATCAAGAAAAGACAACCAATGTCAGTGTGTTTTATCAAGACAGAAGACAACCAATGTCAGTGTGTTTTATCAAGAGAAGACAACCAATGTCAGTGTGTTTCATCAAGACAGAAGACAACCAATGTCAGTGTGTTTTATCAAGAGAAGACAACCAATGTCAGTGTGTTTTATCAAGACAGAAGACAACCAATGTCCGTGTGTTTTATCAAGAGAAGACAACCAATGTCAGTGTGTTTTATCAAGAGAAGACAACCAATGTCAGTGTGTTTTATCAAGAGAAGACAACCAATGTCTGTGTTTTATCAAGACAGAAGACAACCAATGTCAGTGTGTTTTATCAAGACAGAAGACAACCAATGTCAATGTGTTTTATCAAGAGAAGACAACCTACGTCAATGTGTTTAATCAAGAGAAGACAACCAATGTCAGTGTGTTTTATCAAGAGAAGACAACCAATGTCAGTGTGTTTTATCAAGACAGAAGACAAGCAATGTCAGTGTGTTTTATCAAGAGAAGACAACCAATGTCAGTGTGTTTTATCAAGATAGAAGACAACCAATGTCAGTGTGTTTTATCAAGAGAAGACAACCAAAATCTGTGTCTTTTATCAAGACAGAAGACAACCAATGTCAGTGTGTTTTATCAAGACAAAAGACAACCAAAGTCAGTGTGTTTTATCAAGACAGAAGACAACCTACGTCAATGTGTTTAATCAAGAGAAGACAACCAATGTCAGTGTGTTTTATCAAGAAAAGACAACCAATGTCAGTGTGTTTTATCAAGACAGAAGACAACCAATGTCAGTGTGTTTTATCAAGAGAAGACAACCAATGTCAGTGTGTTTTATCAAGACAGAAGACAACCAATGTCAGTGTGTTTTATCAAGACAGAAGACAACCAATGTCTGTGTGTTTTATCAAGACAGAAGACAACCAATGTCAGTGTGTTTTATCAAGACAGAAGACAACCAATGTCAGTGTGTTTTATCAAGAGAAGACAACCAATGTCAGTGTGTTTTATCAAGACAGAAGACAACCAATGTCTGTGTGTTTTATCGAGACAGAAGACAACCAATGTATGTGTGTTTTATCAAGAGAAGACAACCAATGTTAGTTTGTTTTATCAAGACATAAGACAACCAATGTCAGTGTGTTTTATCAAGACAGAAGACAACCAATGTCAGTGTGTTTTATCGAGACAGAAGACAACCAATGTCTGTGTGTTTTATCAAGAGAAGACAATCAATCTATGTGTGTTTTATCAAGACAGAAGACAACCAATGTCAGTGTGTTTTATCAAGACAGAAGACAACCAATGTCTGTGTGTTTAATCAAGACAGAAGACAACCAATGTCAGTGTGTTTTATCAAGACAGAAGACAACCAATGTCAGTGTGTTTTATCAAGAGAAGACAACCAATGCCAGTGTGTTTTATCAAGAGAAGACAACCAATGTCAGTGTGTTTTATCAAGAGAAGACAACCAATGTCAGTGTGTTTTAACAAGAGAAGACAACCAATGTCAGTGTGTTTTATCAAGACAGAAGACAACCAATGTCAGTGTGTTTTATCAAGACAGAAAACAACCAATGTCAGTGTGTTTTATCAAGAGAAGACAACCAATGCCAGTGTGTTTTATCAAGAGAAGACAACCAATGTCAGTGTGTTTTATCAAGAGAAGACAACCAATGTCAGTGTGTTTTAACAAGAGAAGACAACCAATGTCAGTGTGTTTTATCAAGACAGAAGACAACCAATGTCAGTGTGATTTATCAAGAGAAGACAACCAATGTCAGTGTGTTTTATCAAGACAGAAGACAACCAATGTCAGTGTTTTATCAAGAGAAGACAACCAATGTCAGTGTATTTTATCAAGAGAAGACAGCCAATGTCAGTGTGTTTCATCAAGACAGAAGACAACCAATGTCAGTGTGTTTTATCAAGAGAAGACAACCAATGTCAGTGTGTTTTATCAAGACAGAAGACAACCAATGTCCGTGTGTTTTATCAAGAGAAGACAACCAATGTCAGTGTGTTTTATCAAGAGAAGACAACCAATGTCAGTGTGTTTTATCAAGAGAAGACAACCAATGTCTGTGTTTTATCAAGACAGAAGACAACCAATGTCAGTGTGTTTTATCAAGACAGAAGACAACCAATGTCAATGTGTTTTATCAAGAGAAGACAACCTATGTCAATGTGTTTAATCAAGAGAAGACAACCAATGTCAGTGTGTTTTATCAAGAGAAGACAACCAATGTCAGTGTGTTTTATCAAGACAGAAGACAAGCAATGTCAGTGTGTTTTATCAAGAGAAGACAACCAATGTCAGTGTGTTTTATCAAGATAGAAGACAACCAATGTCAGTGTGTTTTATCAAGAGAAGACAACCAATATCTGTGTCTTTTATCAAGACAGAAGACAACCAATGTCAGTGTGTTTTATCACGACAAAAGACAACCAAAGTCAGTGTGTTTTATCAAGACAGAAGACAACCTACGTCAATGTGTTTAATCAAGAGAAGACAACCAATGTCAGTGTGTTTTATCAAGAGAAGACAACGAATGTCAGTGTGTTTCATCAAGAGAAGACAACCAATGTCAGTGTGTTTTATCAAGACAGAAGACAACCAATGTCAGTGTGTTTTATCAAGACAGAAGACAACCAATGTCTGTGTGTTTTATCAAGAGAAGACAAACAATGTCAGTGTGTTTTATCAAGAGAAGACAACCAATGTCAGTGTGTTTTATCAAAACAGAAGACAACCAATGTCAGTGTGTTTTATCAAGAGAAGACAACCAATGCCAGTGTGTTTTATCAAGAGAAGACAACCAATGTAAGTGTGTTTTATCAAGACAGAAGACAACCAATGTCAGTGTGTTTTATCAAGACAGAAGACAACCAATGTCTGTGTGTTTAATCAAGACAGAAGACAACCAATGTCAGTGTGTTTTATCAAGACAGAAGACAACCAATGTCAGTGTGTTTTATCAAGAGAAGACAACCAATGTCAGTGTGTTTTATCAAGAGAAAACAACCTACGTCAATGTGTTTAATCAAGAGAAGACAACCAATGTCAGTGTGTTTTATCAAGAGAAGACAACCAATGTCAGTGTGTTTCATTAACAGAAGACAACCAATGTCAGTGTGTTTTATCAAGACAGAAGACAACCAATGTCAGTGTGTTTTATCAAGACAGAAGACAGCCAATGTCTGTGTGTTTTATCAAGACAGAAGACAACCAATGTCAGTGTGTTTTATCAAGAGAAGACAACCAATGTCAGTGTGTTTTATCAAGACAGAAGACAACCAATGTCAGTGTGTTTTATCAAGAGAAGACAACCAATGTCAGTGTGTTTTATCAAGAGAAGACAACCAATGTCTGTGTGTTTTAACAAGAGAAAGACAACCAATGTCAGTGTGTTTTATCAAGACAGAAGACAACCAATGTCAGTGTGATTTATCAAGAGAAGACAACCAATGTCAGTGTGTTTTATCAAGACAGAAGACAACCAATGTCAGTGTTTTATCAAGAGAAGACAACCAATGTCAGTGTATTTTATCAAGAGAAGACAGCCAATGTCAGTGTGATTCATCAAGACAGAAGACAACCAATGTCAGTGTGTTTTATCAAGAGAAGACAACCAATGTCAGTGTGTTTTATCAAGACAGAAGACAACCAATGTCCGTGTGTTTTATCAAGAGAAGACAACCAATGTCAGTGTGTTTTATCAAGAGAAGACAACCAATGTCTGTGTTTTATCAAGACAGAAGACAACCAATGTCAGTGTGTTTTATCAAGACAGAAGACAACCAATGTCAATGTGTTTTATCAAGGGAAGACAACCTACGTCAATGTGTTTAATCAAGAGAAGACAACCAATGTCAGTGTGTTTTATCAAGAGAGGACAACCAATGCCTGTGTGTTTTATCAAGAGAAGACAACCAATGTAAGTGTGTTTTATCAAGACAGAAGACAACCAATGTCAGTGTGTTTTGTCAAGACAGAAGACAACCAATGTCTGTGTGTTTAATCAAGACAGAAGACAACCAATGTCAGTATGTTTTATCAAGAGAAGACAACCAATGTCAGTGTGTTTTATCAAGAGAAAACAACCTACGTCAATGTGTTTAATCAAGAGAAGACAACCAATGTCAGTGTGTTTTATCAAGAGAAGACAACCAATGTCAGTGTGTTTCATTAAGAGAAGACAACCAATGTCAGTGTGTTTTATCAAGACAGAAGACAACCAATGTCAGTGTGTTTTATCAAGACAGAAGACAACCAATGTCTGTGTGTTTTATCAAGACAGAAGACAACCAATGTCAGTGTGTTTTATCAAGAGAAGACAACCAATGTCAGTGTGTTTTATCAAGACAGAAGACAACCAATGTCAATGTGTTTTATCAAGAGAAGACAACCAATGTCAGTGTGTTTTATCAAGACAGAAGACAACCAATGTCAGTGTGTTTTATCAAGACAGAAGACAACCAATGTCAGTGTGTTTTATCAAGACAGAAGACAACCAATGTCTGTGTGTTTTATCAAGACAGAAGACAACCAATGTCAGTGTGTTTTATCAAGACAGAAGACAACCAATGTCTGTGTGTTTTATCAAGACAGAAGACAACCAATGTCAGTGTGTTTTATCAAGACAGAAGACAACCAATGTCAGTGTGTTTTATCAAGACAGAAGACAACCAATGTCAGTGTGTTTTATCAAGATAGAAGACAACCAATGTCAGTGTGTTTTATCAAGACAGAAGACAACCAATGTCAGTGTGTTTTATCAAGACAGAAGACAACCAATGTCAGTGTGTTTTATGAAGACAGAAGACAACCAATGTCTGTGTGTTTTATCAAGACAGAAGACAACCAATGTCAGTGTTTTATCAAGACAGAAGACAACCATTGTCAGTGTGTTTTATCAAGAGAAGACAACCAATGTCAGTGTGTTTTATCGAGACAGAAGGCAACCAATGTCTGTGTGTTTTATCAAGAAAAGACAACCAATGTCAGTGTGTTTTATCAAGACAGAAGACAACCAATGTCAGTGTGTTTTATCAAGAGAAGACAACCAATGTCAGTGTGTTTCATCAAGACAGAAGACAACCAATGTCAGTGTGTTTTATCAAGAGAAGACAACCAATGTCAGTGTGTTTTATCAAGACAGAAGACAACCAATGTCCGTGTGTTTTATCAAGAGAAGACAACCAATGTCAGTGTGTTTTATCAAGAGAAGACAACCAATGTCAGTGTGTTTTATCAAGAGAAGACAACCAATGTCTGTGTTTTATCAAGACAGAAGACAACCAATGTCAGTGTGTTTTATCAAGACAGAAGACAACCAATGTCAATGTGTTTTATCAAGAGAAGACAACCTACGTCAATGTGTTTAATCAAGAGAAGACAACCAATGTCAGTGTGTTTTATCAAGAGAAGACAACCAATGTCAGTGTGTTTTATCAAGACAGAAGACAAGCAATGTCAGTGTGTTTTATCAAGAGAAGACAACCAATGTCAGTGTGTTTTATCAAGATAGAAGACAACCAATGTCAGTGTGTTTTATCAAGAGAAGACAACCAATATCTGTGTCTTTTATCAAGACAGAAGACAACCAATGTCAGTGTGTTTTATCAAGACAAAAGACAACCAAAGTCAGTGTGTTTTATCAAGACAGAAGACAACCTACGTCAATGTGTTTAATCAAGAGAAGACAACCAATGTCAGTGTGTTTTATCAAGAAAAGACAACCAATGTCAGTGTGTTTTATCAAGACAGAAGACAACCAATGTCAGTGTGTTTTATCAAGAGAAGACAACCAATGTCAGTGTGTTTTATCAAGACAGAAGACAACCAATGTCAGTGTGTTTTATCAAGACAGAAGACAACCAATGTCTGTGTGTTTTATCAAGACAGAAGACAACCAATGTCAGTGTGTTTTATCAAGACAGAAGACAACCAATGTCAGTGTGTTTTATCAAGAGAAGACAACCAATGTCAGTGTGTTTTATCAAGACAGAAGACAACCAATGTCTGTGTGTTTTATCGAGACAGAAGACAACCAATGTATGTGTGTTTTATCAAGAGACGACAACCAATGTTAGTGTGTTTTATCAAGACATAAGACAACCAATGTCAGTGTGTTTTATCAAGACAGAAGACAACCAATGTCTGTGTGTTTTATCAAGACAGAAGACAGCCAATGTCTGTGTGTTTTATCAAGACAGAAAACAACCAATGTCAGTGTGTTTTATCAAGACAGAAGACAACCAATGTCAGTGTGTTTTATCAAGACAGAAGACAACCAATGTCTGTGTGTTTTATCAAGACAGAAGACAACCAATGTATGTGTGTTTTATCAAGACAGAAGACAACCAATGTCAGTGTGTTTTATCAAGACAGAAGACAGCCAATGTCAGTGTGTTTTATCAAGACAGAAGACAACCAATGTCAGTGTGTTTTATCAAGACAGTGTTTTATCAATACAGAAGACAACCAATGTCAGTGTGTTTTATCAAGACAGAAGACAACCAATGTCAGTGTGTTTTATCAAGAGAAGACAACCAATGTCAGTGTGTTTTATCAAGACAGAAGACAACCAATGTCTGTGTGTTTTATCAAGACAGAAGACAACCAATGTCAGTGTGTTTTATCAAGACAGAAGACAACCAATTCAAGTGTGTTTTATCAAGACAGAAGACAACCAATGTCAGTGTGTTTTATCAAGATAGAAGACAACCAATGTCAGTGTGTTTTATCAAGACAGAAGACAACCAATGTCAGTGTGTTTTATCAAGACAGAAGACAACCAATGTCAGTGTGTTTTATGAAGACAGAAGACAACCAATGTCTGTGTGTTTTATCAAGACAGAAGACAACCAATGTCAGTGTTTTATCAAGACAGAAGACAACCATTGTCAGTGTGTTTTATCAAGAGAAGACAACCAATGTCAGTGTGTTTTATCGAGACAGAAGGCAACCAATGTCTGTGTGTTTTATCAAGAAAAGACAACCAATGTCAGTGTGTTTTATCAAGACAGAAGACAACCAATGTCAGTGTGTTTTATCAAGAGAAGACAACCAATGTCAGTGTGTTTCATCAAGACAGAAGACAACCAATGTCAGTGTGTTTTATCAAGAGAAGACAACCAATGTCAGTGTGTTTTATCAAGACAGAAGACAACCAATGTCCGTGTGTTTTATCAAGAGAAGACAACCAATGTCAGTGTGTTTTATCAAGAGAAGACAACCAATGTCAGTGTGTTTTATCAAGAGAAGACAACCAATGTCTGTGTTTTATCAAGACAGAAGACAACCAATGTCAGTGTGTTTTATCAAGACAGAAGACAACCAATGTCAATGTGTTTTATCAAGAGAAGACAACCTACGTCAATGTGTTTAATCAAGAGAAGACAACCAATGTCAGTGTGTTTTATCAAGAGAAGACAACCAATGTCAGTGTGTTTTATCAAGACAGAAGACAAGCAATGTCAGTGTGTTTTATCAAGAGAAGACAACCAATGTCAGTGTGTTTTATCAAGATAGAAGACAACCAATGTCAGTGTGTTTTATCAAGAGAAGACAACCAATATCTGTGTCTTTTATCAAGACAGAAGACAACCAATGTCAGTGTGTTTTATCAAGACAAAAGACAACCAAAGTCAGTGTGTTTTATCAAGACAGAAGACAACCTACGTCAATGTGTTTAATCAAGAGAAGACAACCAATGTCAGTGTGTTTTATCAAGAAAAGACAACCAATGTCAGTGTGTTTTATCAAGACAGAAGACAACCAATGTCAGTGTGTTTTATCAAGAGAAGACAACCAATGTCAGTGTGTTTTATCAAGACAGAAGACAACCAATGTCAGTGTGTTTTATCAAGACAGAAGACAACCAATGTCTGTGTGTTTTATCAAGACAGAAGACAACCAATGTCAGTGTGTTTTATCAAGACAGAAGACAACCAATGTCAGTGTGTTTTATCAAGAGAAGACAACCAATGTCAGTGTGTTTTATCAAGACAGAAGACAACCAATGTCTGTGTGTTTTATCGAGACAGAAGACAACCAATGTATGTGTGTTTTATCAAGAGACGACAACCAATGTCAGTGTGTTTTATCAAGACAGAAGACAACCAATGTCTGTGTGTTTTATCAAGACAGAAGACAGCCAATGTCTGTGTGTTTTATCAAGACAGAAGACAACCAATGTCAGTGTGTTTTATCAAGACAGAAGACAACCAATGTCAGTGTGTTTTATCAAGACAGAAGACAACCAATGTCTGTGTGTTTTATCAAGACAGAAGACAACCAATGTATGTGTGTTTTATCAAGACAGAAGACAACCAATGTCAGTGTGTTTTATCAAGACAGAAGACAGCCAATGTCAGTGTGTTTTATCAAGACAGAAGACAACCAATGTCAGTGTGTTTTATCAAGACAGTGTTTTATCAATACAGAAGACAACCAATGTCAGTGTGTTTTATCAAGACAGAAGACAACCAATGTCAGTGTGTTTTATCAAGAGAAGACAGCCAATGTCAGTGTGTTTTATCAAGACATAAGACAACCAATGTCAGTGTGTTTTATCAAGACAGAAGACAACCAATGTCTGTGTGTTTTATCAAGACAGAAGACAACCAATGTCTGTGTGTTTTATCAAGACAGAAGACAACCAATGTCAGTGTGTTTTATCAAGACAGAAGACAACCAATGTCAGTGTGTTTTATCAAGACAGAAGACAACCAATGTCAGTGTGTTTTATCAAGACAGAAGACAACCAATGTCTGTGTGTTTTATCAAGACAGAAGACAACCAATGTCAGTGTGTTTTATCAAGACAGAATACAACCAATGTCAGTGTGTTTTATCAAGACAGAAGACAACCAATGTCAGTGTGTTTTATCAAGATAGAAGACAACCAATGTCAGTGTGTTTTATCAAGACAGAAGACAACCAATGTCAGTGTGTTTTATCAAGACAGAAGACAACCAATGTCAGTGTGTTTTATCAAGACAGAAGACAACCAATGTCTGTGTGTTTTATCAAGACAGAAGACAACCAATGTCAGTGTTTTATCAAGACAGAAGACAACCAATGTCAGTGTGTTTTATCAAGACAAGACAACCAATGTCAGTGTGTTTTATCAAGACAGAAGACAACCAATGTCAGTGTGTTTTATCAAGACAGAAGACAACCAATGTCAGTGTGTTTTATCAAGACAGAAGACAACCAATGTCAGTGTGTTTTATCAAGACAGAAGACAACCAATGTCAGTGTGTTTTATCAAGACAGAAGACAACCAATGTCAGTGTGTTTTATCAAGAGAAGACAACCAATGTCAGTGTGTTTTATCAAGAGAAGACAACCTACGTCAATGTGTTTAATCAAGAGAAGACAACCAATGTCAGTGTGTTTTATCAAGACAGAAGACAACCAATGTCAGTGTGTTTTATCAAGAGAAGACAACCAATGTCTGTGTGTTTTATCAAGACAGAAGACAACCTACGTCAATGTGTTTAATCAAGAGAAGACAACCAATGTCTGTGTGTTTTATCAAGAGAAGACAACCAATGTCAGTGTGTTTCATCAAGAGAAGACAACCAATGTCAGTGTGTTTTATCAAGACAGAAGACAACCAATGTCAGTGTGTTTTATCGAGACAGAAGACAACCAATGTCTGTGTGTTTTATCAAGAGAAGACAACCAATGTCAGTGTGTTTTATCAAGACAGAAGACAACCAATGTCAGTGTGTTTTATCAAGAGAAGACAACCAATGTCAGTGTGTTTTATCAAGACAGAAGACAACCAATGTCAGTGTGTTTTATCAAGACAGAAGACAACCAATGTCTGTGTGTTTTATCAAGACAGAAGACAACCAATGTCAGTGTGTTTTATCAAGACAGAAGACAACCAATGTCAGTGTGTTTTATCAAGAGAAGACAACCAATGTCAGTGTGTTTTATCAAGAGAAGACAACCTACGTCAATGTGTTTAATCAAGAGAAGACAACCAATGTCAGTGTGTTTTATCAAGACAGAAGACAACCAATGTCAGTGTGTTTTATCAAGAGAAGACAACCAATGTCAGTGTGTTTCATCAAGACAGAAGACAACCAATGTCAGTGTGTTTTATCAAGACAGAAGACAACCAATGTCAGTGTGTTTTATCAAGAGAAGACAACCTACGTCAATGTGTTTAATCAAGAGAAGACAACCAATGTCAGTGTGTTTTATCAAGAGAAGACAAACAATGTCAGTGTGTTTCATCAAGAGAAGACAACCAATGTCAGTGTGTTTTATCAAGATAGAAGACAACCAATGTTTGTGTGTTTTATCAAGACAGAAGACAACCAATGTCAGTGTGTTTTATCAAGAGAAGACAACCTACGTCAATGTGTCTTATCAAGACAGAAGACAACCAATGTCAGTGTGTTTTATCAAGACAGAAGACAACCAATGTCTGTGTGTTTTATCAAGACAGAAGACAACAAATGTCAGTGTGTTTTATCAAGAGAAGACAACCAATGTCAGTGTGTTTTATCAAGACAGAAGACAACCAATGTCAGTGTGTTTTATCAAGACAGAAGACAACCAATGTCTGTGTGTTTTATCAATAGAAGACAACCAATGTCAGTGTGTTTTATCAAGAGAAGACAACCTACGTCAATGTGTTTAATCAAGAGAAGACAACCAATGTCAGTGTGTTTTATCAAGACAGAAGACAACCAATGTCAGTGTGTTTTATCAAGAGAAGACAACCAATGTCTGTGTGTTTTATCAAGACAGAAGACAACCTACGTCAATGTGTTTAATTAAGAGAAGACAACCAATGTCTGTGTGTTTTATCAAGAGAAGACAACCAATGTCAGTGTGTTTCATCAAGAGAAGACAACCAATGCCAGTGTGTTTTATCAAGACAAAAGACAACCAATGTCAGTGTGTTTTATCGAGACAGAAGACAACCAATGTCAGTGTGTTTTATCGAGACAGAAGACAACCAATGTCTGTGTGTTTTATCAAGAGAAGACAACCAATGTCAGTGTGTTTTATCAAGACAGAAGACAACCAATGTCAGTGTGTTTTATCAAGAGAAGACAACCAATGTCAGTGTGTTTTATCAAGACAGAAGACAACCAATGTCAGTGTGTTTTATCAAGACAGAAGACAACCAATGTCTGTGTGTTTTATCAAGACAGAAGACAACCAATGTCAGTGTGTTTTATCAAGACAGAAGACAACCAATGTCAGTGTGTTTTATCAAGAGAAGACAACCAATGTCAGTGTGTTTTATCAAGAGAAGACAACCTACGTCAATGTGTTTAATCAAGAGAAGACAACCAATGTCAGTGTGTTTTATCAAGAGAAGACAACCAATGTCAGTGTGTTTCATCAAGAGAAGACAACCAAAGTCAGTGTGTTTTATCAAGACAGAAGACAACCAATGTCTGTGTGTTTTATCAAGACAGAAGACAACCAATGTCAGTGTGTTTTATCAAGAGAAGACAACCTACGTCAATGTGTCTTATCAAGACAGAAGACAACCAATGTCAGTGTGTTTTATCAAGACAGAAGACAACCAATGTCTGTGTGTTTTATCAAGACAGAAGACAACCAATGTCAGTGTGTTTTATCAAGAGAAGACAACATACGTCAATGTGTCTTATCAAGACAGAAGTCAACCAATGTCAGTGTGTTTTATCAAGACAGAAGACAACCAATGTCTGTGTGTTTTATCAAGACAGAAGACAACCAATGTCAGTGTGTTTTATCAAGAGAAGACAACCTACGTCAATGTGTCTTATCAAGACAGAAGACAACCAATGTCAGTGTGTTTTATCGAGACAGAAGACAACCAATGTCTGTGTGTTTTATCAAGAGAAGACAACCAATGTCAGTGTGTTTTATCAAGACAGAAGACAACCAATGTCAGTGTGTTTTATCAAGAGAAGACAACCAATGTCAGTGTGTTTTATCAAGACAGAAGACAACCAATGTCAGTGTGTTTTATCAAGACAGAAGACAACCAATGTCTGTGTGTTTTATCAAGACAGAAGACAACCAATGTCAGTGTGTTTTATCAAGAGAGAAGACAACCAATGTCAGTGTGTTTTATCAAGAGAAGACAACCAATGTCAGTGTGTTTTATCAAGAGAAGACAACCTACGTCAATGTGTTTAATCAAGAGAAGACAACCAATGTCAGTGTGTTTTATCAAGACAGAAGACAACCAATGTCAGTGTGTTTTATCAAGAGAAGACAACCAATGTCAGTGTGTTTCATCAAGACAGAAGACAACCAATGTCAGTGTGTTTTATCAAGACAGAAGACAACCAATGTCAGTGTGTTTTATCAAGAGAAGACAACCTACGTCAATGTGTTTAATCAAGAGAAGACAACCAATGTCAGTGTGTTTTATCAATAGAAGACAAACAATGTCAGTGTGTTTCATCAAGAGAAGACAACCAATGTCAGTGTGTTTTATCAAGACAGAAGACAACCAATGTTTGTGTGTTTTATCAAGACAGAAGACAACCAATGTCAGTGTGTTTTATCAAGAGAAGACAACCTACGTCAATGTGTCTTATCAAGACAGAAGACAACCAATGTCAGTGTGTTTTATCAAGACAGAAGACAACCAATGTCTGTGTGTTTTATCAAGACAGAAGACAACCAATGTCAGTGTGTTTTATCAAGAGAAGACAACCAATGTCAGTGTGTTTTATCAAGACAGAAGACAACCAATGTCTGTGTGTTTTATCAAGACAGAAGACAACCAATGTCAGTGTGTTTTATCAAGAGAAGACAACCTACGTCAATGTGTCTTATCAAGACAGAAGACAACCAATGTCAGTGTGTTTTATCAAGACAGAAGACAACCAATGTCTGTGTGTTTTATCAAGACAGAAGACAACCAATGTCAGTGTGTTTTATCAAGAGAAGACAACATACGTCAATGTGTCTTATCAAGACAGAAGTCAACCAATGTCAGTGTGTTTTATCAAGACAGAAGACAACCAATGTCTGTGTGTTTTATCAAGACAGAAGACAACCAATGTCAGTGTGTTTTATCAAGAGAAGACAACCTACGTCAATGTGTCTTATCAAGACAGAAGACAACCAATGTCAGTGTGTTTTATCGAGACAGAAGACAACCAATGTCTGTGTGTTTTATCAAGAGAAGACAACCAATGTCAGTGTGTTTTATCAAGACAGAAGACAACCAATGTCAGTGTGTTTTATCAAGAGAAGACAACCAATGTCAGTGTGTTTTATCAAGACAGAAGACAACCAATGTCAGTGTGTTTTATCAAGACAGAAGACAACCAATGTCTGTGTGTTTTATCAAGACAGAAGACAACCAATGTCAGTGTGTTTTATCAAGAGAGAAGACAACCAATGTCAGTGTGTTTTATCAAGAGAAGACAACCAATGTCAGTGTGTTTTATCAAGAGAAGACAACCTACGTCAATGTGTTTAATCAAGAGAAGACAACCAATGTCAGTGTGTTTTATCAAGACAGAAGACAACCAATGTCAGTGTGTTTTATCAAGAGAAGACAACCAATGTCAGTGTGTTTCATCAAGACAGAAGACAACCAATGTCAGTGTGTTTTATCAAGACAGAAGACAACCAATGTCAGTGTGTTTTATCAAGAGAAGACAACCTACGTCAATGTGTTTAATCAAGAGAAGACAACCAATGTCAGTGTGTTTTATCAATAGAAGACAAACAATGTCAGTGTGTTTCATCAAGAGAAGACAACCAATGTCAGTGTGTTTTATCAAGACAGAAGACAACCAATGTTTGTGTGTTTTATCAAGACAGAAGACAACCAATGTCAGTGTGTTTTATCAAGAGAAGACAACCTACGTCAATGTGTCTTATCAAGACAGAAGACAACCAATGTCAGTGTGTTTTATCAAGACAGAAGACAACCAATGTCTGTGTGTTTTATCAAGACAGAAGACAACCAATGTCAGTGTGTTTTATCAAGAGAAGACAACCAATGTCAGTGTGTTTTATCAAGACAGAAGACAACCAATGTCAGTGTGTTTTATCAAGACAGAAGACAACCAATGTCTGTGTGTTTTATCAATAGAAGACAACCAATGTCAGTGTGTTTTATCAAGAGAAGACAACCTACGTCAATGTGTTTAATCAAGAGAAGACAACCAATGTCAGTGTGTTTTATCAAGACAGAAGACAACCAATGTCAGTGTGTTTTATCAAGAGAAGACAACCAATGTCTGTGTGTTTTATCAAGACAGAAGACAACCTACGTCAATGTGTTTAATCAAGAGAAGACAACCAATGTCTGTGTGTTTTATCAAGAGAAGACAACCAATGTCAGTGTGTTTCATCAAGAGAAGACAACCAATGCCAGTGTGTTTTATCAAGACAGAAGACAACCAATGTCAGTGTGTTTTATCGAGACAGAAGACAACCAATGTCAGTGTGTTTTATCGAGACAGAAGACAACCAATGTCTGTGTGTTTTATCAAGAGAAGACAACCAATGTCAGTGTGTTTTATCAAGACAGAAGACAACCAATGTCAGTGTGTTTTATCAAGAGAAGACAACCAATGTCAGTGTGTTTTATCAAGACAGAAGACAACCAATGTCAGTGTGTTTTATCAAGACAGAACACAACCAATGTCTGTGTGTTTTATCAAGACAGAAGACAACCAATGTCAGTGTGTTTTATCAAGACAGAAGACAACCAATGTCAGTGTGTTTTATCAAGAGAAGACAACCAATGTCAGTGTGTTTTATCAAGAGAAGACAACCTACGTCAATGTGTTTAATCAAGAGAAGACAACCAATGTCAGTGTGTTTTATCAAGAGAAGACAACCAATGTCAGTGTGTTTCATCAAGAGAAGACAACCAAAGTCAGTGTGTTTTATCAAGACAGAAGACAACCAATGTCTGTGTGTTTTATCAAGACAGAAGACAACCAATGTCAGTGTGTTTTATCAAGAGAAGACAACCTACGTCAATGTGTCTTATCAAGACAGAAGACAACCAATGTCAGTGTGTTTTATCAAGACAGAAGACAACCAATGTCTGTGTGTTTTATCAAGACAGAAGACAACCAATGTCAGTGTGTTTTATCAAGAGAAGACAACCTACGTCAATGTGTCTTATCAAGACAGAAGTCAACCAATGTCAGTGTGTTTTATCAAGACAGAAGACAACCAATGTCTGTGTGTTTTATCAAGACAGAAGACAACCAATGTCAGTGTGTTTTATCAAGAGAAGACAACCTACGTCAATGTGTCTTATCAAGACAGAAGACAACCAATGTCAGTGTGTTTTATCAAGAGAAGACAACCAATGTCAGTGTGTCTTATCAAGACAGAAGACAACCAATGTCAGTGTGTTTTATCAAGAGAAGACAACCAATGTCAGTGTGTTTTATCAAGAGAAGACAACCAATGTCAGTGTGTTTTATCAAGAGAAGACAACCAATGTCAGTGTGTTTTATCAAGACAGAAGACAACCAATGTCAGTGTGTTTTATCAAGAGAAGACAACCAATGTCAGTGTGTTTTATCAAGACAGAAGACAACCAATGTCTGTGTGTTTTATCGAGACAGAAGACAACCAATGTATGTGTGTTTTATCAAGAGAAGACAACCAATGTTAGTGTGTTTTATCAAGACATAAGACAACCAATGTCAGTGTGTTTTATCAAGACAGAAGACAACCAATGTCTGTGTGTTTTATCAAGACAGAAGACAGCCAATGTCTGTGTGTTTTATCAAGACAGAAGACAACCAATGTCAGTTTGTTTTATCAAGACAGAAGACAACCAATGTCAGTGTGTTTTATCAAGACAGAAGACAACCAATGTCTGTGTGTTTTATCAAGACAGAAGACAACCAATGTATGTGTGTTTTATCAAGACAGAAGACAACCAATGTCAGTGTGTTTTATCAAGAGAAGACAACCAATGTCAGTGTGTTTTATCAAGACAGAAGACAACCAATGTCAATGTGTTTTATCAAGAGAAGACAACCAATGTCAGTGTGTTTTATCAAGACAGAAGACAACCAATGTCAGTGTGTTTTATCAAGAGAAGACAACCAATGTCAGTGTGTTTTATCAAGACAGAAGACAACCAATGTCAGTGTGTTTTATCAAGACAGAACACAACCAATGTCTGTGTGTTTTATCAAGACAGAAGACAACCAATGTCAGTGTGTTTTATCAAGACAGAAGACAACCAATGTCAGTGTGTTTTATCAAGAGAAGACAACCAATGTCAGTGTGTTTTATCAAGAGAAGACAACCTACGTCAATGTGTTTAATCAAGAGAAGACAACCAATGTCAGTGTGTTTTATCAAGAGAAGACAACCAATGTCAGTGTGTTTCATCAAGAGAAGACAACCAAAGTCAGTGTGTTTTATCAAGACAGAAGACAACCAATGTCTGTGTGTTTTATCAAGACAGAAGACAACCAATGTCAGTGTGTTTTATCAAGAGAAGACAACCTACGTCAATGTGTCTTATCAAGACAGAAGACAACCAATGTCAGTGTGTTTTATCAAGACAGAAGACAACCAATGTCTGTGTGTTTTATCAAGACAGAAGACAACCAATGTCAGTGTGTTTTATCAAGAGAAGACAACCTACGTCAATGTGTCTTATCAAGACAGAAGTCAACCAATGTCAGTGTGTTTTATCAAGACAGAAGACAACCAATGTCTGTGTGTTTTATCAAGACAGAAGACAACCAATGTCAGTGTGTTTTATCAAGAGAAGACAACCTACGTCAATGTGTCTTATCAAGACAGAAGACAACCAATGTCAGTGTGTTTTATCAAGAGAAGACAACCAATGTCAGTGTGTCTTATCAAGACAGAAGACAACCAATGTCAGTGTGTTTTATCAAGAGAAGACAACCAATGTCAGTGTGTTTTATCAAGAGAAGACAACCAATGTCAGTGTGTTTTATCAAGAGAAGACAACCAATGTCAGTGTGTTTTATCAAGACAGAAGACAACCAATGTCAGTGTGTTTTATCAAGAGAAGACAACCAATGTCAGTGTGTTTTATCAAGACAGAAGACAACCAATGTCTGTGTGTTTTATCGAGACAGAAGACAACCAATGTATGTGTGTTTTATCAAGAGAAGACAACCAATGTTAGTGTGTTTTATCAAGACATAAGACAACCAATGTCAGTGTGTTTTATCAAGACAGAAGACAACCAATGTCAGTGTGTTTTATCAAGACAGAACACAACCAATGTCTGTGTGTTTTATCAAGACAGAAGACAACCAATGTCAGTGTGTTTTATCAAGACAGAAGACAACCAATGTCAGTGTGTTTTATCAAGAGAAGACAACCAATGTCAGTGTGTTTTATCAAGAGAAGACAACCTACGTCAATGTGTTTAATCAAGAGAAGACAACCAATGTCAGTGTGTTTTATCAAGAGAAGACAACCAATGTCAGTGTGTTTCATCAAGAGAAGACAACCAAAGTCAGTGTGTTTTATCAAGACAGAAGACAACCAATGTCTGTGTGTTTTATCAAGACAGAAGACAACCAATGTCAGTGTGTTTTATCAAGAGAAGACAACCTACGTCAATGTGTCTTATCAAGACAGAAGACAACCAATGTCAGTGTGTTTTATCAAGACAGAAGACAACCAATGTCTGTGTGTTTTATCAAGACAGAAGACAACCAATGTCAGTGTGTTTTATCAAGAGAAGACAACCTACGTCAATGTGTCTTATCAAGACAGAAGTCAACCAATGTCAGTGTGTTTTATCAAGACAGAAGACAACCAATGTCTGTGTGTTTTATCAAGACAGAAGACAACCAATGTCAGTGTGTTTTATCAAGAGAAGACAACCTACGTCAATGTGTCTTATCAAGACAGAAGACAACCAATGTCAGTGTGTTTTATCAAGAGAAGACAACCAATGTCAGTGTGTCTTATCAAGACAGAAGACAACCAATGTCAGTGTGTTTTATCAAGAGAAGACAACCAATGTCAGTGTGTTTTATCAAGAGAAGACAACCAATGTCAGTGTGTTTTATCAAGAGAAGACAACCAATGTCAGTGTGTTTTATCAAGACAGAAGACAACCAATGTCAGTGTGTTTTATCAAGAGAAGACAACCAATGTCAGTGTGTTTTATCAAGACAGAAGACAACCAATGTCTGTGTGTTTTATCGAGACAGAAGACAACCAATGTATGTGTGTTTTATCAAGAGAAGACAACCAATGTTAGTGTGTTTTATCAAGACATAAGACAACCAATGTCAGTGTGTTTTATCAAGACAGAAGACAACCAATGTCTGTGTGTTTTATCAAGACAGAAGACAGCCAATGTCTGTGTGTTTTATCAAGACAGAAGACAACCAATGTCAGTTTGTTTTATCAAGACAGAAGACAACCAATGTCAGTGTGTTTTATCAAGACAGAAGACAACCAATGTCTGTGTGTTTTATCAAGACAGAAGACAACCAATGTATGTGTGTTTTATCAAGACAGAAGACAACCAATGTCAGTGTGTTTTATCAAGAGAAGACAACCAATGTCAGTGTGTTTTATCAAGACAGAAGACAACCAATGTCAATGTGTTTTATCAAGAGAAGACAACCAATGTCAGTGTGTTTTATCAAGACAGAAGACAACCAATGTCAGTGTGTTTTATCAAGACAGAAGACAACCAATGTCAGTGTGTTTTATCAAGACAGAAGACAACCAATGTCTGTGTGTTTTATCAAGACAGAAGACAACCAATGTCAGTGTGTTTTATCAAGACAGAAGACAACCAATGTCTGTGTGTTTTATCAAGACAGAAGACAACCAATGTCAGTGTGTTTTATCAAGACAGAAGACAACCAATGTCAGTGTGTTTTATCAAGACAGAAGACAACCAATGTCAGTGTGTTTTATCAAGATAGAAGACAACCAATGTCAGTGTGTTTTATCAAGACAGAAGACAACCAATGTCAGTGTGTTTTATCAAGACAGAAGACAACCAATGTCAGTGTGTTTTATCAAGACAGAAGACAACCAATGTCTTTTTTTTTTTATCAAGACAGAAGACAACCAATGTCAGTGTTTTATCAAGACAGAAGACAACCAATGTCAGTGTGTTTTATCAAGAGAAGACAACCAATGTCAGTGTGTTTTATCGAGACAGAAGGCAACCAATGTCTGTGTGTTTTATCAAGAAAAGACAACCAATGTCAGTGTGTTTTATCAAGACAGAAGACAACCAATGTCAGTGTGTTTTATCAAGAGAAGACAACCAATGTCAGTGTGTTTTATCAAGACAGAAGACAACCAATGTCAGTGTGTTTTATCAAGACAGAAGACAACCAATGTCTGTGTGTTTTATCAAGACAGAAGACAACCAATGTCAGTGTGTTTTATCAAGACAGAAGACAACCAATGTCAGTGTGTTTTATCAAGAGAAGACAACCAATGTCAGTGTGTTTTATCAAGACAGAAAACAACCAATGTCTGTGTGTTTTATCGAGACAGAAGACAACCAATGTATGTGTGTTTTATCAGGAGAAGACAACCAATGTTAGTGTGTTTTATCAAGACATAAGACAACCAATGTCAGTGTGTTTTATCAAGACAGAAGACAACCAATGTCTGTGTGTTTTATCAAGACAGAAGACAGCCAATGTCTGTGTGTTTTATCAAGACAGAAGACAACCAATGTCAGTGTGTTTTATCAAGACAGAAGACAACCAATGTCAGTGTGTTTTATCAAGACAGAAGACAACCAATGTCAGTGTGTTTTATCAAGACAGAAGACAACCAATGTATGTGTGTTTTATCAAGACAGAAGACAACCAATGTCAGTGTGTTTTATCACGACAGAAGACAGCCAATGTCAGTGTGTTTTATCAAGACAGAAGACAACCAATGTCAGTGTGTTTTATCAAGACAGTGTTTTATCAATACAGAAGACAACCAATGTCAGTGTGTTTTATCAAGACAGAAGACAACCAATGTCAGTGTGTTTTATCAAGAGAAGACAACCAATGTCAGTGTGTTTTATCAAGACATAAGACAACCAATGTCAGTGTGCTTTATCAAGACAGAAGACAACCAATGTCTGTGTGTTTTATCAAGACAGAAGACAACCAATGTCTGTGTGTTTTATCAAGACAGAAGACAACCAATGTCAGTGTGTTTTATCAAGACAGAAGACAACCAATGTCAGTGTGTTTTATCAAGACAGAAGACAACCAATGTCAGTGTGTTTTATCAAGACAGAAGACAACCAATGTCTGTGTGTTTTATCAAGACAGAAGACAACCAATGTCAGTGTGTTTTATCAAGACAGAATACAACCAATGTCAGTGTGTTTTATCAAGACAGAAGACAACCAATGTCAGTGTGTTTTATCAAGATAGAAGACAACCAATGTCAGTGTGTTTTATCAAGACAGAAGACAACCAATGTCAGTGTGTTTTATCAAGACAGAAGACAACCAATGTCTGTGTGTTTTATCAAGACAGAAGACAACCAATGTCAGTGTGTTTTATCAAGACAGAAGACAACCAATGTCTGTGTGTTTTATCAAGACAGAAGACAACCAATGTCAGTGTTTTATCAAGACAGAAGACAACCAATGTCAGTGTGTTTTATCAAGACAAGACAACCAATGTCAGTGTGTTTTATCAAGACAGAAGACAACCAATGTCAGTGTGTTTTATCAAGACAGAAGACAACCAATGTCAGTGTGTTTTATCAAGACAGAAGACAACCAATGTCAGTGTGTTTTATCAAGACAGAAGACAACCAATGTCAGTGTGTTTTATCAAGACAGAAGACAACCAATGTCAGTGTGTTTTATCAAGAGAAGACAACCAATGTCAGTGTGTTTTATCAAGACATAAGACAACCAATGTCAGTGTGTTTTATCAAGACAGAAGACAACCAATGTCTGTGTGTTTTATTAAGACAGAAGACAACCAATGTCTGTGTGTTTTATCAAGACAGAAGACAACCAATGTCAGTGTGTTTTATCAAGACAGAAGACAACCAATGTCAGTGTGTTTTATCAAGACAGAAGACAACCAATGTCAGTGTGTTTTATCAAGACAGAAGACAAACAATGTCTGTGTGTTTTATCAAGACAGAAGACAACCAATGTCAGTGTGTTTTATCAAGACAGAATACAACCAATATCAGTGTGTTTTATCAAGACAGAAGACAACCAATGTCAGTGTGTTTTATCAAGATAGAAGACAACAAATGTCAGTGTGTTTTATCAAGACAGAAGACAACGAATGTCAGTGTGTTTTATCAAGACAGAAGACAACCAATGTCTGTGTGTTTTATCAAGACAGAAGACAACCAATGTCAGTGTGTTTTATCAAGACAGAAGACAACCAATGTCTGTGTGTTTTATCAAGACAGAAGACAACCAATGTCAGTGTTTTATCAAGACAGAAGACAACCAATGTCAGTGTGTTTTATCAAGAGAAGACAACCAATGTCAGTGTGTTTTATCAAGAGAAGACAACCTACGTCAATGTGTTTAATCAAGAGAAGACAACCAATGTCAGTGTGTTTTATCAAGACAGAAGACAACCAATGTCAGTGTGTTTTATCAAGAGAAGACAACCAATGTCTGTGTGTTTTATCAAGACAGAAGACAACCTACGTCAATGTGTTTAATCAAGAGAAGACAACCAATGTCTGTGTGTTTTATTAAGACAGAAGACAACCAATGTCTGTGTGTTTTATCAAGACAGAAGACAACCAATGTCAGTGTGTTTTATCAAGACAGAAGACAACCAATGTCAGTGTGTTTCATCAAGAGAAGACAACCAATGTCAGTGTGTTTTATCAAGACAGAAGACAACCAATGTCAGTGTGTTTTATCGAGACAGAAGACAACCAATGTCTGTGTGTTTTATCAAGAGAAGACAACCAATGTCAGTGTGTTTTATCAAGACAGAAGACAACCAATGTCAGTGTGTTTTATCAAGAGAAGACAACCAATGTCAGTGTGTTTTATCAAGACAGAAGACAACCAATGTCAGTGTGTTTTATCAAGACAGAAGACAACCAATGTCTGTGTGTTTTATCAAGACAGAAGACAACCAATGTCAGTGTGTTTTATCAAGACAGAAGACAACCAATGTCAGTGTGTTTTATCAAGAGAAGACAACCAATGTCAGTGTGTTTTATCAAGAGAAGACAACCTACGTCAATGTGTTTAATCAAGAGAAGACAACCAATGTCAGTGTGTTTTATCAAGACAGAAGACAACCAATGTCAGTGTGTTTCATCAAGACAGAAGACAACCAATGTCAGTGTGTTTTATCAAGACAGAAGACAACCAATGTCAGTGTGTTTTATCAAGAGAAGACAACCTACGTCAATGTGTTTAATCAAGAGAAGACAACCAATGTCAGTGTGTTTTATCAAGAGAAGACAAACAATGTCAGTGTGTTTCATCAAGAGAAGACAACCAATGTCAGTGTGTTTTATCAAGACAGAAGACAACCAATGTTTGTGTGTTTTATCAAGACAGAAGACAACCAATGTCAGTGTGTTTTATCAAGAGAAGACAACCTACGTCAATCTGTCTTATCAAGACAGAAGACAACCAATGTCAGTGTGTTTTATCAAGACAGAAGACAACCAATGTCTGTGTGTTTTATCAAGACAGAAGACAACCAATGTCAGTGTGTTTTATCAAGAGAAGACAACCAATGTCAGTGTGTTTTATCAAGACAGAAGACAACCAATGTCAGTGTGTTTTATCAAGACAGAAGACAACCAATGTCTGTGTGTTTTATCAATAGAAGACAACCAATGTCAGTGTGTTTTATCAAGAGAAGACAACCTACGTCAATGTGTTTAATCAAGAGAAGACAACCAATGTCAGTGTGTTTTATCAAGACAGAAGACAACCAATGTCAGTGTGTTTTATCAAGAGAAGACAACCAATGTCTGTGTGTTTTATCAAGACAGAAGACAACCTACGTCAATGTGTTTAATCAAGAGAAGACAACCAATGTCAGTGTGTTTCATCAAGAGAAGACAACCAATGCCAGTGTGTTTTATCAAGACAGAAGACAACCAATGTCAGTGTGTTTTATCGAGACAGAAGACAACCAATGTCAGTGTGTTTTATCGAGACAGAAGACAACCAATGTCTGTGTGTTTTATCAAGAGAAGACAACCAATGTCAGTGTGTTTTATCAAGACAGAAGACAACCAATGTCAGTGTGTTTTATCAAGAGAAGACAACCAATGTCAGTGTGTTTTATCAAGACAGAAGACAACCAATGTCAGTGTGTTTTATCAAGACAGAACACAACCAATGTCTGTGTGTTTTATCAAGACAGAAGACAACCAATGTCAGTGTGTTTTATCAAGACAGAAGACAACCAATGTCAGTGTGTTTTATCAAGAGAAGACAACCAATGTCAGTGTGTTTTATCAAGAGAAGACAACCTACGTCAATGTGTTTAATCAAGAGAAGACAACCAATGTCAGTGTGTTTTATCAAGAGAAGACAACCAATGTCAGTGTGTTTCATCAAGAGAAGACAACCAAAGTCAGTGTGTTTTATCAAGACAGAAGACAACCAATGTCTGTGTGTTTTATCAAGACAGAAGACAACCAATGTCAGTGTGTTTTATCAAGAGAAGACAACCTACGTCAATGTGTCTTATCAAGACAGAAGACAACCAATGTCAGTGTGTTTTATCAAGACAGAAGACAACCAATGTCTGTGTGTTTTATCAAGACAGAAGACAACCAATGTCAGTGTGTTTTATCAAGAGAAGACAACCTACGTCAATGTGTCTTATCAAGACAGAAGTCAACCAATGTCAGTGTGTTTTATCAAGACAGAAGACAACCAATGTCTGTGTGTTTTATCAAGACAGAAGACAACCAATGTCAGTGTGTTTTATCAAGAGAAGACAACCTACGTCAATGTGTCTTATCAAGACAGAAGACAACCAATGTCAGTGTGTTTTATCAAGAGAAGACAACCAATGTCAGTGTGTCTTATCAAGACAGAAGACAACCAATGTCAGTGTGTTTTATCAAGAGAAGACAACCAATGTCAGTGTGTTTTATCAAGAGAAGACAACCAATGTCAGTGTGTTTTATCAAGAGAAGACAACCAATGTCAGTGTGTTTTATCAAGACAGAAGACAACCAATGTCAGTGTGTTTTATCAAGAGAAGACAACCAATGTCAGTGTGTTTTATCAAGACAGAAGACAACCAATGTCTGTGTGTTTTATCGAGACAGAAGACAACCAATGTATGTGTGTTTTATCAAGAGAAGACAACCAATGTTAGTGTGTTTTATCAAGACATAAGACAACCAATGTCAGTGTGTTTTATCAAGACAGAAGACAACCAATGTCTGTGTGTTTTATCAAGACAGAAGACAGCCAATGTCTGTGTGTTTTATCAAGACAGAAGACAACCAATGTCAGTGTGTTTTATCAAGACAGAAGACAACCAATGTCAGTGTGTTTTATCAAGACAGAAGACAACCAATGTCTGTGTGTTTTATCAAGACAGAAGACAACCAATGTATGTGTGTTTTATCAAGACAGAAGACAACCAATGTCAGTGTGTTTTATCAAGACAGAAGACAGCCAATGTCAGTGTGTTTTATCAAGACAGAAGACAACCAATGTCAGTGTGTTTTATCAAGACAGAAGACAACCAATGTCAGTGTGTTTTATCAAGAGAAGACAACCAATGTCAGTGTGTTTTATCAAGACATAAGACAACCAATGTCAGTGTGTTTTATCAAGACAGAAGACAACCAATGTCTGTGTGTTTTATCAAGACAGAAGACAACCAATGTCTGTGTGTTTTATCAAGACAGAAGACAACCAATGTCAGTGTGTTTTATCAAGACAGAAGACAACCAATGTCAGTGTGTTTTATCAAGACAGAAGACAACCAATGTCAGTGTGTTTTATCAAGACAGAAGACAACCAATGTCTGTGTGTTTTATCAAGACAGAAGACAACCAATGTCAGTGTGTTTTATCAAGACAGAATACAACCAATGTCAGTGTGTTTTATCAAGACAGAAGACAACCAATGTCAGTGTGTTTTATCAAGATAGAAGACAACCAATGTCAGTGTGTTTTATCAAGACAGAAGACAACCAATGTCAGTGTGTTTTATCAAGACAGAAGACAACCAATGTCTGTGTGTTTTATCAAGACAGAAGACAACCAATGTCAGTGTGTTTTATCAAGACAGAAGACAACCAATGTCTGTGTGTTTTATCAAGACAGAAGACAACCAATGTCAGTGATTTTATCAAGACAGAAGACAACCAATGTCAGTGTGTTTTATCAAGACAAGACAACCAATGTCAGTGTGTTTTATCAAGACAGAAGACAACCAATGTCAGTGTGTTTTATCAAGACAGAAGACAACCAATGTCAGTGTGTTTTATCAAGACAGAAGACAACCAATGTCAGTGTGTTTTATCAAGACAGAAGACAACCAATGTCAGTGTGTTTTATCAAGAGAAGACAACCAATGTCAGTGTGTTTTATCAAGACATAAGACAACCAATGTCAGTGTGTTTTATCAAGACAGAAGACAACCAATGTCTGTGTGTTTTATGAAGACAGAAGACAACCAATGTCTGTGTGTTTTATCAAGACAGAAGACAACCAATGTCAGTGTGTTTTATCAAGACAGAAGACAACCAATGTCAGTGTGTTTTATCAAGACAGAAGACAACCAATGTCAGTGTGTTTTATCAAGACAGAAGACAACCAATGTCTGTGTGTTTTATCAAGACAGAAGACAACCAATGTCAGTGTGTTTTATCAAGACAGAATACAACCAATGTCAGTGTGTTTTATCAAGACAGAAGACAACCAATGTCAGTGTGTTTTATCAAGATAGAAGACAACCAATGTCAGTGTGTTTTATCAAGACAGAAGACAACCAATGTCAGTGTGTTTTATCAAGACAGAAGACAACCAATGTCTGTGTGTTTTATCAAGACAGAAGACAACCAATGTCAGTGTGTTTTATCAAGACAGAAGACAACCAATGTCTGTGTGTTTTATCAAGACAGAAGACAACCAATGTCAGTGTTTTATCAAGACAGAAGACAACCAATGTCAGTGTGTTTTATCAAGAGAAGACAACCAATGTCAGTGTGTTTTATCAAGAGAAGACAACCTACGTCAATGTGTTTAATCAAGAGAAGACAACCAATGTCAGTGTGTTTTATCAAGACAGAAGACAACCAATGTCAGTGTGTTTTATCAAGAGAAGACAACCAATGTCTGTGTGTTTTATCAAGACAGAAGACAACCTACGTCAATGTGTTTAATCAAGAGAAGACAACCAATGTCTGTGTGTTTTATCAAGAGAAGACAACCAATGTCAGTGTGTTTCATCAAGAGAAGACAACCAATGTCAGTGTGTTTTATCAAGACAGAAGACAACCAATGTCAGTGTGTTTTATCAAGACAGAAGACAACCAATGTCTGTGTGTTTTATCAAGACAGAAGACAACCAATGTCAGTGTGTTTTATCAAGACAGAAGACAACCAATGTCAGTGTGTTTTATCAAGAGAAGACAACCAATGTCAGTGTGTTTTATCAAGAGAAGACAACCTACGTCAATGTGTTTAATCAAGAGAAGACAACCAATGTCAGTGTGTTTTATCAAGACAGAAGACAACCAATGTCAGTGTGTTTTATCAAGAGAAGACAACCAATGTCAGTGTGTTTCATCAAGACAGAAGACAACCAATGTCAGTGTGTTTTATCAAGACAGAAGACAACCAATGTCAGTGTGTTTTATCAAGAGAAGACAACCTACGTCAATGTGTTTAATCAAGAGAAGACAACCAATGTCAGTGTGTTTTATCAAGAGAAGACAACCAATGTCAGTGTGTTTCATCAAGAGAAGACAACCAATGTCAGTGTGTTTTATCAAGACAGAAGACAACCAATGTTTGTGTGTTTTATCAAGACAGAAGACAACCAATGTCAGTGTGTTTTATCAAGAGAAGACAACCTACGTCAATGTGTCTTATCAAGACAGAAGACAACCAATGTCAGTGTGTTTTATCAAGACAGAAGACAACCAATGTCTGTGTGTTTTATCAAGACAGAAGACAACCAATGTCAGTGTGTTTTATCAAGAGAAGACAACCAATGTCAGTGTGTTTTATCAAGACAGAAGACAACCAATGTCAGTGTGTTTTAGCAAGACAGAAGACAACCAATGTCTGTGTGTTTTATCAAGAGAAGACAACCAATGTCAGTGTGTTTTATCAAGAGAAGACAACCTACGTCAATGTGTTTAATCAAGAGAAGACAACCAATGTCAGTGTGTTTTATCAAGACAGAGGACAACCAATGTCAGTGTGTTTTATCAAGAGAAGACAACCAATGTCTGTGTGTTTTATCAAGACAGAAGACAACCTACGTCAATGTGTTTAATCAAGAGAAGACAACCAATGTCTGTGAGTTTTATCAAGAGAAGACAACCAATGTCAGTGTGTTTCATCAAGAGAAGACAACCAATGTCAGTGTGTTTTATCAAGACAGAAGACAACCAATGTCAGTGTGTTTTATCGAGACAGAAGACAACCAATGTCAGTGTGTTTTATCGAGACAGAAGACAACCAATGTCTGTGTGTTTTATCAAGAGAAGACAACCAATGTCAGTGTGTTTTATCAAGACAGAAGACAACCAATGTCAGTGTGTTTTATCAAGAGAAGACAACCAATGTCAGTGTGTTTTATCAAGACAGAAGACAACCAATGTCAGTGTGTTTTATCAAGACAGAACACAACCAATGTCTGTGTGTTTTATCAAGACAGAAGACAACCAATGTCAGTGTGTTTTATCAAGACAGAAGACAACCAATGTCAGTGTGTTTTATCAAGAGAAGACAACCAATGTCAGTGTGTTTTATCAAGAGAAGACAACCTACGTCAATGTGTTTAATCAAGAGAAGACAACCAATGTCAGTGTGTTTTATCAAGAGAAGACAACCAATGTCAGTGTGTTTCATCAAGAGAAGACAACCAAAGTCAGTGTGTTTTATCAAGACAGAAGACAACCAATGTCTGTGTGTTTTATCAAGACAGAAGACAACCAATGTCAGTGTGTTTTATCAAGAGAAGACAACCTACGTCAATGTGTCTTATCAAGACAGAAGACAACCAATGTCAGTGTGTTTTATCAAGACAGAAGACAACCAATGTCTGTGTGTTTTATCAAGACAGAAGACAACCAATGTCAGTGTGTTTTATCAAGAGAAGACAACCTACGTCAATGTGTCTTATCAAGACAGAAGTCAACCAATGTCAGTGTGTTTTATCAAGACAGAAGACAACCAATGTCTGTGTGTTTTATCAAGACAGAAGACAACCAATGTCAGTGTGTTTTATCAAGAGAAGACAACCTACGTCAATGTGTCTTATCAAGACAGAAGACAACCAATGTCAGTGTGTTTTATCAAGAGAAGACAACCAATGTCAGTGTGTCTTATCAAGACAGAAGACAACCAATGTCAGTGTGTTTTATCAAGACAGAAGACAACCAATGTCTGTGTGTTTTATCAAGACAGAAGACAACCAATGTCAGTGTGTTTTATCAAGAGAAGACAACCTACGTCAATGTGTCTTATCAAGACAGAAGACAACCAATGTCAGTGTGTTTTATCAAGAGAAGACAACTAATGTCAGTGTGTCTTATCAAGACAGAAGACAACCAATGTCAGTGTGTTTTATCAAGAGAAGACAACCAATGTCAGTGTGTTTTATCAAGAGAAGACAACCAATGTCAGTGTGTTTTATCAAGAGAAGACAACCAATGTCAGTGTGTTTTATCAAGAGAAGACAACCAATGTCAGTGTGTTTTATCAAGACAGAAGACAACCAATGTCTGTGTGTTTTATCGAGACAGAAGACAACCAATGTATGTGTGTTTTATCAAGAGAAGACAACCAATGTTAGTGTGTTTTATCAAGACATAAGACAACCAATGTCAGTGTGTTTTATCAAGACAGAAGACAACCAATATCTGTGTGTTTTATCAAGACAGAAGACAGCCAATGTCTGTGTGTTTTATCAAGACAGAAGACAACCAATGTCAGTGTGTTTTATCAAGACAGAAGACAACCAATGTCAGTGTGTTTTATCAAGACAGAAGACAACCAATGTCTGTGTGTTTTATCAAGACAGAAGACAACCAATGTATGTGTGTTTTATCAAGACAGAAGACAACCAATGTCAGTGTGTTTTATCAAGACAGAAGACAGCCAATGTCAGTGTGTTTATCAAGACAGAAGACAACCAATGTCAGTGTGTTTTATCAAGACAGAAGACAACCAATGTCAGTGTGTTTTATCAAGACAGAAGACAACCAGTGTCAGTGTGTTTTATCAATACAGAAGACAACCAATGTCAGTGTGTTTTATCAAGACAGAAGACAACCAATGTCAGTGTGTTTTATCAAGAGAAGACAACCAATGTCAGTGTGGTTTATCAAGACAGAAGACAACCAATGTCTGTGTGTTTTATCAAGACAGAAGACAACCAATGTCAGTGTGTTTTATCAAGACAGAATACAACCAATGTCAGTGTGTTTTATCAAGACAGAAGACAACCAATGTCAGTGTGTTTTATCAAGATAGAAGACAACCAATGTCAGTGTGTTTTATCAAGACAGAAGACAACCAATGTCTGTGTGTTTTATCAAGACAGAAGACAACCAATGTCAGTGTGTTTTATCAAGACAGAAGACAACCAATGTCTGTGTGTTTTATCAAGACAGAAGACAACCAATGTCAGTGATTTTATCAAGACAGAAGACAACCAATGTCAGTGTGTTTTATCAAGACAAGACAACCAATGTCAGTGTGTTTTATCAAGACAGAAGACAACCAATGTCAGTGTGTTTTATCAAGACAGAAGACAACCAATGTCAGTGTGTTTTATCAAGACAGAAGACAACCAATGTCAGTGTGTTTTATCAAGACAGAAGACAACCAATGTCAGTGTGTTTTATCAAGAGAAGACAACCAATGTCAGTGTGTTTTATCAAGACAGAAGACAACCAATGTCAGTGTGTTTTATCAAGACAGAAGACAACCAATGTCTGTGTGTTTTATCAATAGAAGACAACCAATGTCAGTGTGTTTTATCAAGAGAAGACAACCTACGTCAATGTGTTTAATCAAGAGAAGACAACCAATGTCAGTGTGTTTTATCAAGACAGAAGACAACCAATGTCAGTGTGTTTTATCAAGAGAAGACAACCAATGTCTGTGTGTTTTATCAAGACAGAAGACAACCTACGTCAATGTGTTTAATCAAGAGAAGACAACCAATGTCAGTGTGTTTCATCAAGAGAAGACAACCAATGCCAGTGTGTTTTATCAAGACAGAAGACAACCAATGTCAGTGTGTTTTATCGAGACAGAAGACAACCAATGTCAGTGTGTTTTATCGAGACAGAAGACAACCAATGTCTGTGTGTTTTATCAAGAGAAGACAACCAATGTCAGTGTGTTTTATCAAGACAGAAGACAACCAATGTCAGTGTGTTTTATCAAGAGAAGACAACCAATGTCAGTGTGTTTTATCAAGACAGAAGACAACCAATGTCAGTGTGTTTTATCAAGACAGAACACAACCAATGTCTGTGTGTTTTATCAAGACAGAAGACAACCAATGTCAGTGTGTTTTATCAAGACAGAAGACAACCAATGTCAGTGTGTTTTATCAAGAGAAGACAACCAATGTCAGTGTGTTTTATCAAGAGAAGACAACCTACGTCAATGTGTTTAATCAAGAGAAGACAACCAATGTCAGTGTGTTTTATCAAGAGAAGACAACCAATGTCAGTGTGTTTCATCAAGAGAAGACAACCAAAGTCAGTGTGTTTTATCAAGACAGAAGACAACCAATGTCTGTGTGTTTTATCAAGACAGAAGACAACCAATGTCAGTGTGTTTTATCAAGAGAAGACAACCTACGTCAATGTGTCTTATCAAGACAGAAGACAACCAATGTCAGTGTGTTTTATCAAGACAGAAGACAACCAATGTCTGTGTGTTTTATCAAGACAGAAGACAACCAATGTCAGTGTGTTTTATCAAGAGAAGACAACCTACGTCAATGTGTCTTATCAAGACAGAAGTCAACCAATGTCAGTGTGTTTTATCAAGACAGAAGACAACCAATGTCTGTGTGTTTTATCAAGACAGAAGACAACCAATGTCAGTGTGTTTTATCAAGAGAAGACAACCTACGTCAATGTGTCTTATCAAGACAGAAGACAACCAATGTCAGTGTGTTTTATCAAGAGAAGACAACCAATGTCAGTGTGTCTTATCAAGACAGAAGACAACCAATGTCAGTGTGTTTTATCAAGAGAAGACAACCAATGTCAGTGTGTTTTATCAAGAGAAGACAACCAATGTCAGTGTGTTTTATCAAGAGAAGACAACCAATGTCAGTGTGTTTTATCAAGACAGAAGACAACCAATGTCAGTGTGTTTTATCAAGAGAAGACAACCAATGTCAGTGTGTTTTATCAAGACAGAAGACAACCAATGTCTGTGTGTTTTATCGAGACAGAAGACAACCAATGTATGTGTGTTTTATCAAGAGAAGACAACCAATGTTAGTGTGTTTTATCAAGACATAAGACAACCAATGTCAGTGTGTTTTATCAAGACAGAAGACAACCAATGTCTGTGTGTTTTATCAAGACAGAAGACAGCCAATGTCTGTGTGTTTTATCAAGACAGAAGACAACCAATGTCAGTGTGTTTTATCAAGACAGAAGACAACCAATGTCAGTGTGTTTTATCAAGACAGAAGACAACCAATGTCTGTGTGTTTTATCAAGACAGAAGACAACCAATGTATGTGTGTTTTATCAAGACAGAAGACAACCAATGTCAGTGTGTTTTATCAAGACAGAAGACAGCCAATGTCAGTGTGTTTTATCAAGACAGAAGACAACCAATGTCAGTGTGTTTTATCAAGACAGAAGACAACCAATGTCAGTGTGTTTTATCAAGAGAAGACAACCAATGTCAGTGTGTTTTATCAAGACATAAGACAACCAATGTCAGTGTGTTTTATCAAGACAGAAGACAACCAATGTCTGTGTGTTTTATCAAGACAGAAGACAACCAATGTCTGTGTGTTTTATCAAGACAGAAGACAACCAATGTCAGTGTGTTTTATCAAGACAGAAGACAACCAATGTCAGTGTGTTTTATCAAGACAGAAGACAACCAATGTCAGTGTGTTTTATCAAGACAGAAGACAACCAATGTCTGTGTGTTTTATCAAGACAGAAGACAACCAATGTCAGTGTGTTTTATCAAGACAGAATACAACCAATGTCAGTGTGTTTTATCAAGACAGAAGACAACCAATGTCAGTGTGTTTTATCAAGATAGAAGACAACCAATGTCAGTGTGTTTTATCAAGACAGAAGACAACCAATGTCAGTGTGTTTTATCAAGACAGAAGACAACCAATGTCTGTGTGTTTTATCAAGACAGAAGACAACCAATGTCAGTGTGTTTTATCAAGACAGAAGACAACCAATGTCTGTGTGTTTTATCAAGACAGAAGACAACCAATGTCAGTGATTTTATCAAGACAGAAGACAACCAATGTCAGTGTGTTTTATCAAGACAAGACAACCAATGTCAGTGTGTTTTATCAAGACAGAAGACAACCAATGTCAGTGTGTTTTATCAAGACAGAAGACAACCAATGTCAGTGTGTTTTATCAAGACAGAAGACAACCAATGTCAGTGTGTTTTATCAAGACAGAAGACAACCAATGTCAGTGTGTTTTATCAAGAGAAGACAACCAATGTCAGTGTGTTTTATCAAGACATAAGACAACCAATGTCAGTGTGTTTTATCAAGACAGAAGACAACCAATGTCTGTGTGTTTTATGAAGACAGAAGACAACCAATGTCTGTGTGTTTTATCAAGACAGAAGACAACCAATGTCAGTGTGTTTTATCAAGACAGAAGACAACCAATGTCAGTGTGTTTTATCAAGACAGAAGACAACCAATGTCAGTGTGTTTTATCAAGACAGAAGACAACCAATGTCTGTGTGTTTTATCAAGACAGAAGACAACCAATGTCAGTGTGTTTTATCAAGACAGAATACAACCAATGTCAGTGTGTTTTATCAAGACAGAAGACAACCAATGTCAGTGTGTTTTATCAAGATAGAAGACAACCAATGTCAGTGTGTTTTATCAAGACAGAAGACAACCAATGTCAGTGTGTTTTATCAAGACAGAAGACAACCAATGTCTGTGTGTTTTATCAAGACAGAAGACAACCAATGTCAGTGTGTTTTATCAAGACAGAAGACAACCAATGTCTGTGTGTTTTATCAAGACAGAAGACAACCAATGTCAGTGTTTTATCAAGACAGAAGACAACCAATGTCAGTGTGTTTTATCAAGAGAAGACAACCAATGTCAGTGTGTTTTATCAAGAGAAGACAACCTACGTCAATGTGTTTAATCAAGAGAAGACAACCAATGTCAGTGTGTTTTATCAAGACAGAAGACAACCAATGTCAGTGTGTTTTATCAAGAGAAGACAACCAATGTCTGTGTGTTTTATCAAGACAGAAGACAACCTACGTCAATGTGTTTAATCAAGAGAAGACAACCAATGTCTGTGTGTTTTATCAAGAGAAGACAACCAATGTCAGTGTGTTTCATCAAGAGAAGACAACCAATGTCAGTGTGTTTTATCAAGACAGAAGACAACCAATGTCAGTGTGTTTTATCAAGACAGAAGACAACCAATGTCTGTGTGTTTTATCAAGACAGAAGACAACCAATGTCAGTGTGTTTTATCAAGACAGAAGACAACCAATGTCAGTGTGTTTTATCAAGAGAAGACAACCAATGTCAGTGTGTTTTATCAAGAGAAGACAACCTACGTCAATGTGTTTAATCAAGAGAAGACAACCAATGTCAGTGTGTTTTATCAAGACAGAAGACAACCAATGTCAGTGTGTTTTATCAAGAGAAGACAACCAATGTCAGTGTGTTTCATCAAGACAGAAGACAACCAATGTCAGTGTGTTTTATCAAGACAGAAGACAACCAATGTCAGTGTGTTTTATCAAGAGAAGACAACCTACGTCAATGTGTTTAATCAAGAGAAGACAACCAATGTCAGTGTGTTTTATCAAGAGAAGACAACCAATGTCAGTGTGTTTCATCAAGAGAAGACAACCAATGTCAGTGTGTTTTATCAAGACAGAAGACAACCAATGTTTGTGTGTTTTATCAAGACAGAAGACAACCAATGTCAGTGTGTTTTATCAAGAGAAGACAACCTACGTCAATGTGTCTTATCAAGACAGAAGACAACCAATGTCAGTGTGTTTTATCAAGACAGAAGACAACCAATGTCTGTGTGTTTTATCAAGACAGAAGACAACCAATGTCAGTGTGTTTTATCAAGAGAAGACAACCAATGTCAGTGTGTTTTATCAAGACAGAAGACAACCAATGTCAGTGTGTTTTAGCAAGACAGAAGACAACCAATGTCTGTGTGTTTTATCAAGAGAAGACAACCAATGTCAGTGTGTTTTATCAAGAGAAGACAACCTACGTCAATGTGTTTAATCAAGAGAAGACAACCAATGTCAGTGTGTTTTATCAAGACAGAGGACAACCAATGTCAGTGTGTTTTATCAAGAGAAGACAACCAATGTCTGTGTGTTTTATCAAGACAGAAGACAACCTACGTCAATGTGTTTAATCAAGAGAAGACAACCAATGTCTGTGAGTTTTATCAAGAGAAGACAACCAATGTCAGTGTGTTTCATCAAGAGAAGACAACCAATGTCAGTGTGTTTTATCAAGACAGAAGACAACCAATGTCAGTGTGTTTTATCGAGACAGAAGACAACCAATGTCAGTGTGTTTTATCGAGACAGAAGACAACCAATGTCTGTGTGTTTTATCAAGAGAAGACAACCAATGTCAGTGTGTTTTATCAAGACAGAAGACAACCAATGTCAGTGTGTTTTATCAAGAGAAGACAACCAATGTCAGTGTGTTTTATCAAGACAGAAGACAACCAATGTCAGTGTGTTTTATCAAGACAGAACACAACCAATGTCTGTGTGTTTTATCAAGACAGAAGACAACCAATGTCAGTGTGTTTTATCAAGACAGAAGACAACCAATGTCAGTGTGTTTTATCAAGAGAAGACAACCAATGTCAGTGTGTTTTATCAAGAGAAGACAACCTACGTCAATGTGTTTAATCAAGAGAAGACAACCAATGTCAGTGTGTTTTATCAAGAGAAGACAACCAATGTCAGTGTGTTTCATCAAGAGAAGACAACCAAAGTCAGTGTGTTTTATCAAGACAGAAGACAACCAATGTCTGTGTGTTTTATCAAGACAGAAGACAACCAATGTCAGTGTGTTTTATCAAGAGAAGACAACCTACGTCAATGTGTCTTATCAAGACAGAAGACAACCAATGTCAGTGTGTTTTATCAAGACAGAAGACAACCAATGTCTGTGTGTTTTATCAAGACAGAAGACAACCAATGTCAGTGTGTTTTATCAAGAGAAGACAACCTACGTCAATGTGTCTTATCAAGACAGAAGTCAACCAATGTCAGTGTGTTTTATCAAGACAGAAGACAACCAATGTCTGTGTGTTTTATCAAGACAGAAGACAACCAATGTCAGTGTGTTTTATCAAGAGAAGACAACCTACGTCAATGTGTCTTATCAAGACAGAAGACAACCAATGTCAGTGTGTTTTATCAAGAGAAGACAACCAATGTCAGTGTGTCTTATCAAGACAGAAGACAACCAATGTCAGTGTGTTTTATCAAGACAGAAGACAACCAATGTCTGTGTGTTTTATCAAGACAGAAGACAACCAATGTCAGTGTGTTTTATCAAGAGAAGACAACCTACGTCAATGTGTCTTATCAAGACAGAAGACAACCAATGTCAGTGTGTTTTATCAAGAGAAGACAACTAATGTCAGTGTGTCTTATCAAGACAGAAGACAACCAATGTCAGTGTGTTTTATCAAGAGAAGACAACCAATGTCAGTGTGTTTTATCAAGAGAAGACAACCAATGTCAGTGTGTTTTATCAAGAGAAGACAACCAATGTCAGTGTGTTTTATCAAGAGAAGACAACCAATGTCAGTGTGTTTTATCAAGACAGAAGACAACCAATGTCTGTGTGTTTTATCGAGACAGAAGACAACCAATGTATGTGTGTTTTATCAAGAGAAGACAACCAATGTTAGTGTGTTTTATCAAGACATAAGACAACCAATGTCAGTGTGTTTTATCAAGACAGAAGACAACCAATATCTGTGTGTTTTATCAAGACAGAAGACAGCCAATGTCTGTGTGTTTTATCAAGACAGAAGACAACCAATGTCAGTGTGTTTTATCAAGACAGAAGACAACCAATGTCAGTGTGTTTTATCAAGACAGAAGACAACCAATGTCTGTGTGTTTTATCAAGACAGAAGACAACCAATGTATGTGTGTTTTATCAAGACAGAAGACAACCAATGTCAGTGTGTTTTATCAAGACAGAAGACAGCCAATGTCAGTGTGTTTTATCAAGACAGAAGACAACCAATGTCAGTGTGTTTTATCAAGACAGAAGACAACCAATGTCAGTGTGTTTTATCAAGACAGAAGACAACCAGTGTCAGTGTGTTTTATCAATACAGAAGACAACCAATGTCAGTGTGTTTTATCAAGACAGAAGACAACCAATGTCAGTGTGTTTTATCAAGACAGAAGACAACCAATGTCTGTGTGTTTTATCAAGACAGAAGACAACCAATGTCAGTGTGTTTTATCAAGACAGAAGACAACCAATGTCTGTGTGTTTTATCAAGACAGAAGACAACCAATGTCAGTGATTTTATCAAGACAGAAGACAACCAATGTCAGTGTGTTTTATCAAGACAAGACAACCAATGTCAGTGTGTTTTATCAAGACAGAAGACAACCAATGTCAGTGTGTTTTATCAAGACAGAAGACAACCAATGTCAGTGTGTTTTATCAAGACAGAAGACAACCAATGTCAGTGTGTTTTATCAAGACAGAAGACAACCAATGTCAGTGTGTTTTATCAAGAGAAGACAACCAATGTCAGTGTGTTTTATCAAGACATAAGACAACCAATGTCAGTGTGTTTTATCAAGACAGAAGACAACCAATGTCTGTGTGTTTTATGAAGACAGAAGACAACCAATGTCTGTGTGTTTTATCAAGACAGAAGACAACCAATGTCAGTGTGTTTTATCAAGACAGAAGACAACCAATGTCAGTGTGTTTTATCAAGACAGAAGACAACCAATGTCAGTGTGTTTTATCAAGACAGAAGACAACCAATGTCTGTGTGTTTTATCAAGACAGAAGACAACCAATGTCAGTGTGTTTTATCAAGACAGAATACAACCAATGTCAGTGTGTTTTATCAAGACAGAAGACAACCAATGTCAGTGTGTTTTATCAAGATAGAAGACAACCAATGTCAGTGTGTTTTATCAAGACAGAAGACAACCAATGTCAGTGTGTTTTATCAAGACAGAAGACAACCAATGTCTGTGTGTTTTATCAAGACAGAAGACAACCAATGTCAGTGTGTTTTATCAAGACAGAAGACAACCAATGTCTGTGTGTTTTATCAAGACAGAAGACAACCAATGTCAGTGTTTTATCAAGACAGAAGACAACCAATGTCAGTGTGTTTTATCAAGAGAAGACAACCAATGTCAGTGTGTTTTATCAAGAGAAGACAACCTACGTCAATGTGTTTAATCAAGAGAAGACAACCAATGTCAGTGTGTTTTATCAAGACAGAAGACAACCAATGTCAGTGTGTTTTATCAAGAGAAGACAACCAATGTCTGTGTGTTTTATCAAGACAGAAGACAACCTACGTCAATGTGTTTAATCAAGAGAAGACAACCAATGTCTGTGTGTTTTATCAAGAGAAGACAACCAATGTCAGTGTGTTTCATCAAGAGAAGACAACCAATGTCAGTGTGTTTTATCAAGACAGAAGACAACCAATGTCAGTGTGTTTTATCAAGACAGAAGACAACCAATGTCTGTGTGTTTTATCAAGACAGAAGACAACCAATGTCAGTGTGTTTTATCAAGACAGAAGACAACCAATGTCAGTGTGTTTTATCAAGAGAAGACAACCAATGTCAGTGTGTTTTATCAAGAGAAGACAACCTACGTCAATGTGTTTAATCAAGAGAAGACAACCAATGTCAGTGTGTTTTATCAAGACAGAAGACAACCAATGTCAGTGTGTTTTATCAAGAGAAGACAACCAATGTCAGTGTGTTTCATCAAGACAGAAGACAACCAATGTCAGTGTGTTTTATCAAGACAGAAGACAACCAATGTCAGTGTGTTTTATCAAGAGAAGACAACCTACGTCAATGTGTTTAATCAAGAGAAGACAACCAATGTCAGTGTGTTTTATCAAGAGAAGACAACCAATGTCAGTGTGTTTCATCAAGAGAAGACAACCAATGTCAGTGTGTTTTATCAAGACAGAAGACAACCAATGTTTGTGTGTTTTATCAAGACAGAAGACAACCAATGTCAGTGTGTTTTATCAAGAGAAGACAACCTACGTCAATGTATCTTATCAAGACAGAAGACAACCAATGTCAGTGTGTTTTATCAAGACAGAAGACAACCAATGTCTGTGTGTTTTATCAAGACAGAAGACAACCAATGTCAGTGTGTTTTATCAAGAGAAGACAACCAATGTCAGTGTGTTTTATCAAGACAGAAGACAACCAATGTCAGTGTGTTTTATCAAGACAGAAGACAACCAATGTCTGTGTGTTTTATCAAGAGAAGACAACCAATGTCAGTGTGTTTTATCAAGAGAAGACAACCTACGTCAATGTGTTTAATCAAGAGAAGACAACCAATGTCAGTGTGTTTTATCAAGACAGAGGACAACCAATGTCAGTGTGTTTTATCAAGAGAAGACAACCAATGTCTGTGTGTTTTATCAAGACAGAAGACAACCTACGTCAATGTGTTTAATCAAGAGAAGACAACCAATGTCTGTGAGTTTTATCAAGAGAAGACAACCAATGTCAGTGTGTTTCATCAAGAGAAGACAACCAATGTCAGTGTGTTTTATCAAGACAGAAGACAACCAATGTCAGTGTGTTTTATCGAGACAGAAGACAACCAATGTCAGTGTGTTTTATCGAGACAGAAGACAACCAATGTCTGTGTGTTTTATCAAGAGAAGACAACCAATGTCAGTGTGTTTTATCAAGACAGAAGACAACCAATGTCAGTGTGTTTTATCAAGAGAAGACAACCAATGTCAGTGTGTTTTATCAAGACAGAAGACAACCAATGTCAGTGTGTTTTATCAAGACAGAACACAACCAATGTCTGTGTGTTTTATCAAGACAGAAGACAACCAATGTCAGTGTGTTTTATCAAGACAGAAGACAACCAATGTCAGTGTGTTTTATCAAGAGAAGACAACCAATGTCAGTGTGTTTTATCAAGAGAAGACAACCTACGTCAATGTGTTTAATCAAGAGAAGACAACCAATGTCAGTGTGTTTTATCAAGAGAAGACAACCAATGTCAGTGTGTTTCATCAAGAGAAGACAACCAAAGTCAGTGTGTTTTATCAAGACAGAAGACAACCAATGTCTGTGTGTTTTATCAAGACAGAAGACAACCAATGTCAGTGTGTTTTATCAAGAGAAGACAACCTACGTCAATGTGTCTTATCAAGACAGAAGACAACCAATGTCAGTGTGTTTTATCAAGACAGAAGACAACCAATGTCTGTGTGTTTTATCAAGACAGAAGACAACCAATGTCAGTGTGTTTTATCAAGAGAAGACAACCTACGTCAATGTGTCTTATCAAGACAGAAGTCAACCAATGTCAGTGTGTTTTATCAAGACAGAAGACAACCAATGTCTGTGTGTTTTATCAAGACAGAAGACAACCAATGTCAGTGTGTTTTATCAAGAGAAGACAACCTACGTCAATGTGTCTTATCAAGACAGAAGACAACCAATGTCAGTGTGTTTTATCAAGAGAAGACAACCAATGTCAGTGTGTCTTATCAAGACAGAAGACAACCAATGTCAGTGTGTTTTATCAAGACAGAAGACAACCAATGTCTGTGTGTTTTATCAAGACAGAAGACAACCAATGTCAGTGTGTTTTATCAAGAGAAGACAACCTACGTCAATGTGTCTTATCAAGACAGAAGACAACCAATGTCAGTGTGTTTTATCAAGAGAAGACAACTAATGTCAGTGTGTCTTATCAAGACAGAAGACAACCAATGTCAGTGTGTTTTATCAAGAGAAGACAACCAATGTCAGTGTGTTTTATCAAGAGAAGACAACCAATGTCAGTGTGTTTTATCAAGAGAAGACAACCAATGTCAGTGTGTTTTATCAAGAGAAGACAACCAATGTCAGTGTGTTTTATCAAGACAGAAGACAACCAATGTCTGTGTGTTTTATCGAGACAGAAGACAACCAATGTATGTGTGTTTTATCAAGAGAAGACAACCAATGTTAGTGTGTTTTATCAAGACATAAGACAACCAATGTCAGTGTGTTTTATCAAGACAGAAGACAACCAATATCTGTGTGTTTTATCAAGACAGAAGACAGCCAATGTCTGTGTGTTTTATCAAGACAGAAGACAACCAATGTCAGTGTGTTTTATCAAGACAGAAGACAACCAATGTCAGTGTGTTTTATCAAGACAGAAGACAACCAATGTCTGTGTGTTTTATCAAGACAGAAGACAACCAATGTATGTGTGTTTTATCAAGACAGAAGACAACCAATGTCAGTGTGTTTTATCAAGACAGAAGACAGCCAATGTCAGTGTGTTTTATCAAGACAGAAGACAACCAATGTCAGTGTGTTTTATCAAGACAGAAGACAACCAATGTCAGTGTGTTTTATCAAGACAGAAGACAACCAGTGTCAGTGTGTTTTATCAATACAGAAGACAACCAATGTCAGTGTGTTTTATCAAGACAGAAGACAACCAATGTCAGTGTGTTTTATCAAGAGAAGACAACCAATGTCAGTGTGGTTTATCAAGACAGAAGACAACCAATGTCTGTGTGTTTTATCAAGACAGAAGACAACCAATGTCAGTGTGTTTTATCAAGACAGAATACAACCAATGTCAGTGTGTTTTATCAAGACAGAAGACAACCAATGTCAGTGTGTTTTATCAAGATAGAAGACAACCAATGTCAGTGTGTTTTATCAAGACAGAAGACAACCAATGTCAGTGTGTTTTATCAAGACAGAAGACAACCAATGTCTGTGTGTTTTATCAAGACAGAAGACAACCAATGTCAGTGTGTTTATCAAGACAGAAGACAACCAATGTCTGTGTGTTTTATCAAGACAGAAGACAACCAATGTCAGTGTTTTATCAAGACAGAAGACAACCAATGTCAGTGTGTTTTATCAAGACAAGACAACCAATGTCAGTGTGTTTTATCAAGACAGAAGACAACCAATGTCAGTGTGTTTTATCAAGACAGAAGACAACCAATGTCAGTGTGTTTTATCAAGACAGAAGACAACCAATGTCAGTGTGTTTTATCAAGACAGAAGACAACCAATGTCAGTGTGTTTTATCAAGAGAAGACAACCAATGTCAGTGTGTTTTATCAAGACATAAGACAACCAATGTCAGTGTGTTTTATCAAGACAGAAGACAACCAATGTCTGTGTGTTTTATTAAGACAGAAGACAACCAATGTCTGTGTGTTTTATCAAGACAGAAGACAACCAATGTCAGTGTGTTTTATCAAGACAGAAGACAACCAATGTCAGTGTGTTTTATCAAGACAGAAGACAACCAATGTCAGTATGTTTTATCAAGACAGAAGACAACCAATGTCTGTGTGTTTTATCATGACAGAAGACAACCAATGTCAGTGTGTTTTATCAAGACAGAATACAACCAATGTCAGTGTGTTTTATCAAGACAGAAGACAACCAATGTCAGTGTGTTTTATCAAGATAGAAGACAACCAATGTCAGTGTGTTTTATCAAGACAGAAGACAACCAATGTCAGTGTGTTTTATCAAGACAGAAGACAACCAATGTCTGTGTGTTTTATCAAGACAGAAGACAACCAATGTCAGTGTGTTTTATCAAGACAGAAGACAACCAATGTCTGTGTGTTTTATCAAGACAGAAGACAACCAATGTCAGTGTTTTATCAAGACAGAAGACAACCAATGTCAGTGTGTTTTATCAAGAGAAGACAACCAATGTCAGTGTGTTTTATCAAGAGAAGACAACCTACGTCAATGTGTTTAATCAAGAGAAGACAACCAATGTCAGTGTGTTTTATCAAGACAGAAGACAACCAATGTCAGTGTGTTTTATCAAGACAGAAGACAACCAATGTCAGTGTGTTTTATCAAGACAGAAGACAACCAATGTCTGTGTGTTTTATCAAGACAGAAGACAACCAATGTCAGTGTGTTTTATCAAGACAGAAGACAACCAATGTCAGTGTGTTTTATCAAGAGAAGACAACCAATGTCAGTGTGTTTTATCAAGAGAAGACAACCTACGTCAATGTGTTTAATCAAGAGAAGACAACCAATGTCAGTGTGTTTTATCAAGACAGAAGACAACCAATGTCAGTGTGTTTTATCAAGACAGAAGACAACCAATGTCAGTGTGTTTTATCAAGAGAAGACAACCTACGTCAATGTGTCTTATCAAGACAGAAGTCAACCAATGTCAGTGTGTTTTATCAAGACAGAAGACAACCAATGTCTGTGTGTTTTATCAAGAGAAGACAACCAATGTCAGTGTGTTTTATCAAGAGAAGACAACCTACGTCAATGTGTTTAATCAAGAGAAGACAACCAATGTCAGTGTGTTTTATCAAGACAGAAGACAACCAATGTCAGTGTGTTTTATCAAGAGAAGACAACCAATGTCTGTGTGTTTTATCAAGACAGAAGACAACCTACGTCAATGTGTTTAATCAAGAGAAGACAACCAATGTCTGTGTGTTTTATCAAGAGAAGACAACCAATGTCAGTGTGTTTCATCAAGAGAAGACAACCAATGTCAGTGTGTTTTATCAAGACAGAAGACAACCAATGTCAGTGTGTTTTATCGAGACAGAAGACAACCAATGTCAGTGTGTTTTATCGAGACAGAAGACAACCAATGTCTGTGTGTTTTATCAAGACAGAACACAACCAATGTCTGTGTGTTTTATCAAGACAGAAGACAACCAATGTCAGTGTGTTTTATCAAGACAGAAGACAACCAATGTCAGTGTGTTTTATCAAGAGAAGACAACCAATGTCAGTGTGTTTTATCAAGAGAAGACAACCTACGTCAATGTGTTTAATCAAGAGAAGACAACCAATGTCAGTGTGTTTTATCAAGACAGAAGACAACCAATGTCAGTGTGTTTTATCAAGAGAAGACAACCAATGTCAGTGTGTTTTATCAAGACAGAAGACAACCAATGTCAGTGTGTTTTATCAAGACAGAACACAACCAATGTCTGTGTGTTTTATCAAGACAGAAGACAACCAATGTCAGTGTGTTTTATCAAGACAGAAGACAACCAATGTCAGTGTGTTTTATCAAGAGAAGACAACCAATGTCAGTGTGTTTTATCAAGAGAAGACAACCTACGTCAATGTGTTTAATCAAGGGAAGACAACCAATGTCAGTGTGTTTTATCAAGAGAAGACAACCAATGTCAGTGTGTTTCATCAAGAGAAGACAACCAAAGTCAGTGTGTTTTATCAAGACAGAAGACAACCAATGTCTGTGTGTTTTATCAAGACAGAAGACAACCAATGTCAGTGTGTTTTATCAAGAGAAGACAACCTACGTCAATGTGTCTTATCAAGACAGAAGACAACCAATGTCAGTGTGTTTTATCAAGACAGAAGACAACCAATGTCTGTGTGTTTTATCAAGACAGAAGACAACCAATGTCAGTGTGTTTTATCAAGAGAAGACAACCTACGTCAATGTGTCTTATCAAGACAGAAGTCAACCAATGTCAGTGTGTTTTATCAAGACAGAAGACAACCAATGTCTGTGTGTTTTATCAAGACAGAAGACAACCAATGTCAGTGTGTTTTATCAAGAGAAGACAACCTACGTCAATGTGTCTTATCAAGACAGAAGACAACCAATGTCAGTGTGTTTTATCAAGAGAAGACAACCAATGTCAGTGTGTCTTATCAAGACAGAAGACAACCAATGTCAGTGTGTTTTATCAAGAGAAGACAACCAATGTCAGTGTGTTTTATCAAGAGAAGACAACCAATGTCAGTGTGTTTTATCAAGAGAAGACAACCAATGTCAGTGTGTTTTATCAAGACAGAAGACAACCAATGTCTGTGTGTTTTATCGAGACAGAAGACAACCAATGTATGTGTGTTTTATCAAGAGAAGACAACCAATGTTAGTGTGTTTTATCAAGACATAAGACAACCAATGTCAGTGTGTTTTATCAAGACAGAAGACAACCAATATCTGTGTGTTTTATCAAGACAGAAGACAGCCAATGTCTGTGTGTTTTATCAAGACAGAAGACAACCAATGTCAGTGTGTTTTATCAAGACAGAAGACAACCAATGTCAGTGTGTTTTATCAAGACAGAAGACAACCAATGTCTGTGTGTTTTATCAAGACAGAAGACAACCAATGTATGTGTGTTTTATCAAGACAGAAGACAACCAATGTCAGTGTGTTTTATCAAGACAGAAGACAGCCAATGTCAGTGTGTTTTATCAAGACAGAAGACAACCAATGTCAGTGTGTTTTATCAAGACAGAAGACAACCAATGTCAGTGTGTTTTATCAAGACAGAAGACAACCAGTGTCAGTGTGTTTTATCAATACAGAAGACAACCAATGTCAGTGTGTTTTATCAAGACAGAAGACAACCAATGTCAGTGTGTTTTATCAAGAGAAGACAACCAATGTCAGTGTGGTTTATCAAGACAGAAGACAACCAATGTCTGTGTGTTTTATCAAGACAGAAGACAACCAATGTCAGTGTGTTTTATCAAGACAGAATACAACCAATGTCAGTGTGTTTTATCAAGACAGAAGACAACCAATGTCAGTGTGTTTTATCAAGATAGAAGACAACCAATGTCAGTGTGTTTTATCAAGACAGAAGACAACCAATGTCAGTGTGTTTTATCAAGACAGAAGACAACCAATGTCTGTGTGTTTTATCAAGACAGAAGACAACCAATGTCAGTGTGTTTTATCAAGACAGAAGACAACCAATGTCTGTGTGTTTTATCAAGACAGAAGACAACCAATGTCAGTGTTTTATCAAGACAGAAGACAACCAATGTCAGTGTGTTTTATCAAGACAAGACAACCAATGTCAGTGTGTTTTATCAAGACAGAAGACAACCAATGTCAGTGTGTTTTATCAAGACAGAAGACAACCAATGTCAGTGTGTTTTATCAAGACAGAAGACAACCAATGTCAGTGTGTTTTATCAAGACAGAAGACAACCAATGTCAGTGTGTTTTATCAAGACAGAAGACAACCAATGTCAGTGTGTTTTATCAAGAGAAGACAACCAATGTCAGTGTGTTTTATCAAGACATAAGACAACCAATGTCAGTGTGTTTTATCAAGACAGAAGACAACCAATGTCTGTGTGTTTTATTAAGACAGAAGACAACCAATGTCTGTGTGTTTTATCAAGACAGAAGACAACCAATGTCAGTGTGTTTTATCAAGACAGAAGACAACCAATGTCAGTGTGTTTTATCAAGACAGAAGACAACCAATGTCAGTGTGTTTTATCAAGACAGAAGACAACCAATGTCTGTGTGTTTTATCATGACAGAAGACAACCAATGTCAGTGTGTTTTATCAAGACAGAATACAACCAATGTCAGTGTGTTTTATCAAGACAGAAGACAACCAATGTCAGTGTGTTTTATCAAGATAGAAGACAACCAATGTCAGTGTGTTTTATCAAGACAGAAGACAACCAATGTCAGTGTGTTTTATCAAGACAGAAGACAACCAATGTCTGTGTGTTTTATCAAGACAGAAGACAACCAATGTCAGTGTGTTTTATCAAGACAGAAGACAACCAATGTCTGTGTGTTTTATCAAGACAGAAGACAACCAATGTCAGTGTTTTATCAAGACAGAAGACAACCAATGTCAGTGTGTTTTATCAAGAGAAGACAACCAATGTCAGTGTGTTTTATCAAGAGAAGACAACCTACGTCAATGTGTTTAATCAAGAGAAGACAACCAATGTCAGTGTGTTTTATCAAGACAGAAGACAACCAATGTCAGTGTGTTTTATCAAGACAGAAGACAACCAATGTCAGTGTCTTTTATCAAGACAGAAGACAACCAATGTCTGTGTGTTTTATCAAGACAGAAGACAACCAATGTCAGTGTGTTTTATCAAGACAGAAGACAACCAATGTCAGTGTGTTTTATCAAGAGAAGACAACCAATGTCAGTGTGTTTTATCAAGAGAAGGCAACCTACGTCAATGTGTTTAATCAAGAGAAGACAACCAATGTCAGTGTGTTTTATCAAGACAGAAGACAACCAATGTCAGTGTGTTTTATCAAGACAGAAGACAACCAATGTCTGTGTGTTTTATCAAGACAGAAGACAACCAATGTCAGTGTGTTTTATCAAGAGAAGACAACCTACGTCAATGTGTCTTATCAAGACAGAAGTCAACCAATGTCAGTGTGTTTTATCAAGACAGAAGACAACCAATGTCTGTGTGTTTTATCAAGACAGAAGACAACCAATGTCAGTGTGTTTTATCAAGAGAAGACAACCTACGTCAATGTGTCTTATCAAGACAGAAGACAACCAATGTCAGTGTGTTTTATCAAGAGAAGACAACCAATGTCAGTGTGTCTTATCAAGACAGAAGACAACCAATGTCAGTGTGTTTTATCAAGAGAAGACAACCAATGTCTGTGTGTTTTATCAAGACAGAAGACAACCTACGTCAATGTGTTTAATCAAGAGAAGACAACCAATGTCTGTGTGTTTTATCAAGAGAAGACAACCAATGTCAGTGTGTTTCATCAAGAGAAGACAACCAATGTCAGTGTGTTTTATCAAGACAGAAGACAACCAATGTCAGTGTGTTTTATCGAGACAGAAGACAACCAATGTCTGTGTGTTTTATCAAGAGAAGACAACCAATGTCAGTGTGTTTTATCAAGACAGAAGACAACCAATGTCAGTGTGTTTTATCAAGAGAAGACAACCAATGTCAGTGTGTTTTATCAAGACAGAAGACAACCAATGTCAGTGTGTTTTATCAAGACAGAAGACAACCAATGTCTGTGTGTTTTATCAAGACAGAAGACAACCAATGTCAGTGTGTTTTATCAAGACAGAAGACAACCAATGTCAGTGTGTTTTATCAAGAGAAGACAACCAATGTCAGTGTGTTTTATCAAGAGAAGACAACCTACGTCAATGTGTTTAATCAAGAGAAGACAACCAATGTCAGTGTGTTTTATCAAGACAGAAGACAACCAATGTCAGTGTGTTTTATCAAGAGAAGACAACCAATGTCAGTGTGTTTCATCAAGACAGAAGACAACCAATGTCAGTGTGTTTTATCAAGACAGAAGACAACCAATGTCAGTGTGTTTAATCAAGAGAAGACAACCTACGTCAATGTGTTTAATCAAGAGAAGACAACCAATGTCAGTGTGTTTTATCAAGAGAAGACAACCAATGTCAGTGTGTTTCATCAAGAGAAGACAACCAATGTCAGTGTGTTTTATCAAGACAGAAGACAACCAATGTTTGTGTGTTTTATCAAGACAGAAGACAACCAATGTCAGTGTGTTTTATCAAGAGAAGACAACCTACGTCAATGTGTCTTATCAAGACAGAAGACAACCAATGTCAGTGTGTTTCATCAAGAGAAGACAACCAATGTCAGTGTGTTTTATCAAGACAGAAGACAACCAATGTTTGTGTGTTTTATCAAGACAGAAGACAACCAATGTCAGTGTGTTTTATCAAGAGAAGACAACCTACGTCAATGTGTCTTATCAAGACAGAAGACAACCAATGTCAGTGTGTTTTATCAAGACAGAAGACAACCAATGTCTGTGTGTTTTATCAAGACAGAAGACAACCAATGTCAGTGTGTTTTATCAAGAGAAGACAACCAATGTCAGTGTGTTTTATCAAGACAGAAGACAACCAATGTCAGTGTGTTTTATCAAGACAGAAGACAACCAATGTCTGTGTGTTTTATCAAGAGAAGACAACCAATGTCAGTGTGTTTTATCAAGAGAAGACAACCTACGTCAATGTGTTTAATCAAGAGAAGACAACCAATGTCAGTGTGTTTTATCAAGACAGAAGACAACCAATGTCAGTGTGTTTTATCAAGAAAGACAACCAATGTCTGTGTGTTTTATCAAGACAGAAGACAACCTACGTCAATGTGTTTAATCAAGAGAAGACAACCAATGTCTGTGTGTTTTATCAAGAGAAGACAACCAATGTCAGTGTGTTTCATCAAGAGAAGACAACCAATGTCAGTGTGTTTTATCAAGACAGAAGACAACCAATGTCAGTGTGTTTTATCGAGACAGAAGACAACCAATGTCAGTGTGTTTTATCGAGACAGAAGACAACCAATGTCTGTGTGTTTTATCAAGAGAAGACAACCAATGTCAGTGTGTTTTATCAAGACAGAAGACAACCAATGTCAGTGTGTTTTATCAAGAGAAGACAACCAATGTCAGTGTGTTTTATCAAGACAGAAGACAACCAATGTCAGTGTGTTTTATCAAGACAGAACACAACCAATGTCTGTGTGTTTTATCAAGACAGAAGACAACCAATGTCAGTGTGTTTTATCAAGACAGAAGACAACCAATGTCAGTGTGTTTTATCAAGAGAAGACAACCAATGTCAGTGTGTTTTATCAAGAGAAGACAACCTACGTCAATGTGTTTAATCAAGAGAAGACAACCAATGTCAGTGTGTTTTATCAAGAGAAGACAACCAATGTCAGTGTGTTTCATCAAGAGAAGACAACCAAAGTCAGTGTGTTTTATCAAGACAGAAGACAACCAATGTCTGTGTGTTTTATCAAGACAGAAGACAACCAATGTCAGTGTGTTTTATCAAGAGAAGACAACCAATGTCAGTGTGTTTTATCAAGACAGAAGACAACCAATGTCAGTGTGTTTTATCAAGACAGAACACAACCAATGTCTGTGTGTTTTATCAAGACAGAAGACAACCAATGTCAGTGTGTTTTATCAAGACAGAAGACAACCAATGTCAGTGTGTTTTATCAAGAGAAGACAACCAATGTCAGTGTGTTTTATCAAGAGAAGACAACCTACGTCAATGTGTTTAATCAAGAGAAGACAACCAATGTCAGTGTGTTTTATCAAGAGAAGACAACCAATGTCAGTGTGTTTCATCAAGAGAAGACAACCAAAGTCAGTGTGTTTTATCAAGACAGAAGACAACCAATGTCTGTGTGTTTTATCAAGACAGAAGACAACCAATGTCAGTGTGTTTTATCAAGAGAAGACAACCTACGTCAATGTGTCTTATCAAGACAGAAGACAACCAATGTCAGTGTGTTTTATCAAGACAGAAGACAACCAATGTCTGTATGTTTTATCAAGACAGAAGACAACCAATGTCAGTGTGTTTTATCAAGAGAAGACAACCTACGTCAATGTGTCTTATCAAGACAGAAGTCAACCAATGTCAGTGTGTTTTATCAAGACAGAAGACAACCAATGTCTGTGTGTTTTATCAAGACAGAAGACAACCAATGTCAGTGTGTTTTATCAAGAGAAGACAACCTACGTCAATGTGTCTTATCAAGACAGAAGACAACCAATGTCAGTGTGTTTTATCAAGAGAAGACAACCAATGTCAGTGTGTCTTATCAAGACAGAAGACAACCAATGTCAGTGTGTTTTATCAAGAGAAGACAACCAATGTCAGTGTGTTTTATCAAGAGAAGACAACCAATGTCAGTGTGTTTTATCAAGAGAAGACAACCAATGTCAGTGGGTTTTATCAAGAGAAGACAACCAATGTCAGTGGGTTTTATCAAGAGAAGACAACCAATGTCAGTGTGTTTTATCAAGACAATAAACCCAATGTCAATGTGTTTTTGGGCGTAGCTGGAAGAAGAGGTAATACAAATGCCGGTGAGAGTCCTTCAATGTCGGAGGCCATTTATTGAAAAACATACTTATAGATATATATTTCTGAGAGAATTATGGTAGTAATTGTAAGGGTTTTTGGGTAGAGATAAAGTTCGCTAAAAACAAGTTTCATATTGTCTTTGTATGGGAATAATGAAAATACTTGTATGTGAGAAATAGAGTAGGATAGAATTGGAGAGTAACTCTCGTGAAATTATAAACACAGGAAAAGTTGATAGTGGCCAACAACACAGACAGACGGATACACACACATATATACATATGTATGAGTGTGTGTCTGTCTGTGTATGTATGATGTACACACACACATATATACATATGTATGAGTGTGTGTCTGTCTGTGTATGTATGATGTACACACACACACATACATATGTATGAGTGTGTGTCTGTCTGTGTATGCATGATGTACACACACGCACATATACATATGTATGAGTGTGTGTCTGTCTGTGTATGCATGATGTACACACACATATACATATATATGAGTGTGTGTCTGTCTGTGTATGTATGTTGTACACACACACACATATACATATATATGAGTGTGTGTCTGTCTGTGTATGCATGATGTACACACACACATATACATATGTATGAGTGTGTGTCTGTCTGTGTATGCATGATGTACACACACACATATACATATGTATGAGTGTGTGTCTGTCTGTGTATGCATGATGTACACACACACATATACATATATATGAGTGTGTGTCTGTCTGTGTATGCATGATGTACACACACATATACATATGTATGAGTGTGTGTCTGTCTGTGTATGCATGATGTACACACACATATACATATATATGAGTGTGTGTCTGTCTGTGTATGCATGTTGTACACACACACACATATACATATGTATGAGTGTGTGTCTGTCTGTGTATGCATGTTGTACACACACACACATATACATATGTATGAGTGTGTGTCTGTCTGTGTATGCATGATGTACACACACGCACATATACATATGTATGAGTGTGTGTCTGTCTGTGTATGCATGATGTACACACACATATACATATATATGAGTGTGTGTCTGTCTGTGTATGTATGTTGTACACACACACACATATACATATATATGAGTGTGTGTCTGTCTGTGTATGCATGATGTACACACACACACATACATATGTATGAGTGTGTGTCTGTCTGTGTATGCATGTTGTACACACACACATATATACATATGTATGAGTGTGTGTCTGTCTGTGTATGTATGTTGTACACACACACACATATACATATATATGAGTGTGTGTCTGTCTGTGTATGCATGATGTACACACACACACATACATATGTATGAGTGTGTGTCTGTCTGTGTATGCATAATGTACACACACGCACATATACATATGTATGAGTGTGTGTCTGTCTGTGTATGCATAATGTACACACACGCACATATACATATGTATGAGTGTGTGTCTGTCTGTGTATGCATGATGTACACACACATATACATATATATGAGTGTGTGTCTGTCTGTGTATGTATGTTGTACACACACACACATATACATATATATGAGTGTGTGTCTGTCTGTGTATGCATGATGTACACACACACATATACATATGTATGAGTGTGTGTCTGTCTGTGTATGCATGATGTACACACACGCACATATACATATGTATGAGTGTGTGTCTGTCTGTGTATGCATGATGTACACACACATATACATATATATGAGTGTGTGTCTGTCTGTGTATGTATGTTGTACACACACACACATATACATATATATGAGTGTGTGTCTGTCTGTGTATGCATGATGTACACACACACATATACATATGTATGAGTGTGTGTCTGTCTGTGTATGCATGATGTACACACACACACATATACATATGTATGAGTGTGTGTCTGTCTGTGTATGTATGATGTACACACACATATACATATATATGAGTGTGTGTCTGTCTGTGTATGCATGATGTACACACACACATATACATATGTATGAGTGTGTGTCTGTCTGTGTATGCATGTAAGTATGTACACACACACACATACACACATACATATGTCTGTGTGTGCGTGTGTCTGTCTGTCTGTCTGTCTTCATGTATGTTGTAAAACATATTTCTCAATACTTTACATGATGTAAACATTATGTAATATAGTTGTCTGTATTTCTAGTTGAGTTCAATAATTGATGTTATATTAATATGTGATAGCTACCTGTGATAGATGTTACTTGCAATACAAGTTTCACCTCGTCGATAATCACAACTGCAGGATCAAAAACATAAAATAGCAACCAGGGACGGAGGATTTACAGAATTCTCCACCTCGGAGAGGAACTTTCTAGATACAGACCAACGGTCAATGCTGACCGAAGGTGATGTTCAAAAGTTTAATGATGTCTGACACTCTACCGATTACTGCCAGTCCACAGCCGTTAATTAAATGCACAATACCAAAAATTCTGGGGAAGGGAAAGTCAATTGCATTGACTCCAGTGTGTTACTGGTACTTTATTTTATAGACCCCATAAGGACGAAAAGCAAAGCTAACCTCGCCGGAATTTGATCTCAGAACATAAAGAGCCATAACTATATGCCACAAAGCGTCATGTCCCACGCTCTACCAATTAATGCTAAGTCACAGTCGTTAATTAAATGAAATTATAATGGAATGTATTAATATAAGTATGAACACTTTAAAATGGATAGTTTTGTATGGTAGAACCAGAGACAATTTCAGCTAGGTTTCTCTCAAACAGGTGATACGATTTGAATGAGTGGTTCTGGGTAAATAACAACAGCAACATTACCACCGACACCACCGTCAAAAGTAATAAGTAATTAAATTGACGGCGGCGGTGTGTCTGATATTTGTACTTTGACATTTGACATATTAAATGTCAAGTAATTTAACTTCTACACACTTATGTCATTGTCCACTGGTATTTCACTGTTTGTTTATCATTAGAATATATCTGAGGAGGAGACCAATAGACGGCGCAAGTGTGGGGAAGAGGAAGAGACCGACAGATGGCGCAAGTGTGGGAGAGGGATATGGATCATAATTAGGAGTGTGATCATAATAATAATGATGATGATGATGATGATGATGATGATGATGATGATGATGATGATGATGATGAAGAGAAGTATGATAATGATGATGATGATGATAATGCTGCTGCTGCTGCTGCTGCTGCTGCTGCTGCTGCTGATGATGATGATGATGATGATGATGATGATGATGATGATTATTATACAAATTCCTTAGCTGCCTCAACAGACCAATAGTTGCTGTCTTTTGCATTCTCATATCTACTTATCTCTTTCTATTTATCTCTATTCGTCGTCCTCTCTCTCTCTCTCTCTCTCTCTCTCTCTCTCTCTCTCTATATATATATATATATATATTATATATATATATATATATATATATATATATATATATATATATATATATATTTATATATATATATATATATATACATTATGAATGTATATATATATATATATATATATTATATATAAGTATGTTTTGAAACAGTGAACAGGTTTGAAATTAGAAAAATATAATAGCTTTCACCGTATTTATGACTAAAGGAATTTTAGCCTGATAATGGGGTTTAGAACCCTCAGATAAATGGGAAAAGATGAGTATTGACGTCCCATGTACGTCAATACTCATCTTTTTCCATTTATCTGAGGGTTCTAAACCCCATTATCAGGCTAACATTTTTTTAGTCAAAAATACGGTGAAATAAAAAATATATATATATATATAGAGAGAGATGTTATATAGTTTCAGAAGATCCCGTTAAGGGTGAAAGTACCGATTCTTGGCTTAAACTTTAATCTGTTATTTATATATATATATATATATATATATATATATATATATATATATATATATATATATATATATA
>OZ024748.1:36171266-36178766 GCA_964016885.1 Eledone cirrhosa | reverse complement strand
GAAGACCCAATCGCTATAGAATAGAATACGTCACGTATTACAATTTGAGATTCTCGATAAAAGCAAGGGAAGTAACCTACGCGTTTCATTCTTATTAGAAATCATCAGGATTACATATCCAATGCTTTTATCGAGAACGACACAGCTAGAGACTTATAGAATACTTAGCTGTGTACAGGAACTGGTTTGAAAGAGCGGTAGCCGGTCCGGCAGAAATTAGAGTTTGGATTTAATGCTCTGAAATAGCGATATATATGTGAAGACAAACATAGAATATTCGAAAATATTCTGTATGTTTATAATAAACATTTTGAAGACCCAATCGCTATAGAATAGAATACGTCACGTATTACAATTTGAGATTCTCGATAAAAGCAAGGGAAGTAACCTACGCGTTTCATTCTTATTAGAAATCATCAGGATTACATATCCAATGCTTTTATCGAGAACGACACAGCTAGAGACTTATAGAATACTTAGCTGTGTACAGGAACTGGTTTGAAAGAGCGGTAGCCGGTCCGGCAGAAATTAGAGTTTGGATTTAATGCTCTGAAATAGCGATATATATGTGAAGACAAACATAGAATATTCGAAAATATTCTGTATGTTTATAATAAACATTTTGAAGACCCAATCGCTATAGAATAGAATACGTCACGTATTACAATTTGAGATTCTCGATAAAAGCAAGGGAAGTAACCTACGCGTTTCATTCTTATTAGAAATCATCAGGATTACATATCCAATGCTTTTATCGAGAACGACACAGCTAGAGACTTATAGAATACTTAGCTGTGTACAGGAACTGGTTTGAAAGAGCGGTAGCCGGTCCGGCAGAAATTAGAATTTGGATTTAATGCTCTGAAATAGCGATATATATGTGAAGACAAACATAGAATATTTGAAAATATTCTGTATGTTTATAATAAACATTTTGAAGACCCCGTTCTCGATAAAAGCATTGGATATGTAATCCTGATGATTTCTAATAAGAATGAAACGCGTAGGTTACTTCCCTTGCTTTTATCGAGAATCTCAAATTGTAATACGTGACGTATTCTATTCTATAGCGATTGGGTCTTCAAAATGTTTATTATAAACATACAGAATATTTTCGAATATTCTATGTTTGTCTTCACATATATATCGCTATTTCAGAGCATTAAATCCAAATTCTAATTTCTGCCGGACCGGCTACCGCTCTTTCAAACCAGTTCCTGTACACAGCTAAGTATTCTATAAGTCTCTAGCTGTGTCGTTCTCGATAAAAGCATTGGATATGTAATCCTGATGATTTCTAATAAGAATGAAACGCGTAGGTTACTTCCCTTGCTTTTATCGAGAATCTCAAATTGTAATACGTGACGTATTCTATTCTATAGCGATTGGGTCTTCAAAATGTTTATTATAAACATACAGAATATTTTCGAATATTCTATGTTTGTCTTCATATATATATATATATATATATATATATAGATAGATATATATAGAGAGAGAGAGAGATTATAAGACAGTTGTTTCATGTATTTCCGGGTGTACGAATCCTAATATATATATATAGTAATAATAATAAATGTGAAGACTAAGATCCGAAGAGGGCTCGCTAAGGATAAATATATATCAAAATATATAAAACCATTGACCAAATATTTATTAAAATAAGAGATTAAAGTTTAAGCAAAGAATCGCTGCTTTCACCCTTAACGGGATCATATATATATTATAAAATAACAGGAGGCTGGACTGGTGTAATTCCTTAAAGGTTTATTATACTATGTGGAAAACAATATATATATATATATAGTTTTAATATAGATGAGATTCTACAGGACTAGAACTGTTTCATTCTTTAGAAATCATCAGGAATCTGGGTATCAAAAAATAAAAATGGTATTTATAGGTCTCTACAAGTGGTAGGAGAGGGTGGGGAGTGGGATGGGTGTAGGTCATTGGTTGATAGAAAATTCATTAAAAGCTAATTCTACAAAGCTATAGTTTATTTTTATTTTTATTTATTTATGTTTTTAGTAACATATATATATATATATATATATATATATATATATATATATATATATATTTATATATATATATATATATATATATTGTTTTCCTAGAGATGTCAACATGATTGGACCTGTTATTTTAATCTAAAGACATTTTTTTCAAGTTGCAAGCAACCCGCCTCTTCAATCTATCTTATTTCTCATTCTTTCTTCTGATAAAGGACTAGCGTCCGAAACGTTAAGACCCTCTTCCTGGTATTTCAAGCGTTAACCTAATACATCCCTTCCATATACTGTACTGTTTGTGTTGTTATTTTTGTTTACCTTTTACATATATATATGTGACCATCTCCACTGAAGGTTTTCATGAAATAGTCTTTTAAGACTATACAGAGCATTTGATGTTATTCCAAATTGAAGGATAAGTGTTTCAAACTTTGTTTTATCATGAGTTAAAGGTCTATAGATTATTCCCTGGATTTTACTAAATTCTGTGGAAGAATTTGTATCCTGATTCTCTTTTGAGATGAGTTTGAGTTATTTTTCCTAAATCTTTCGTTAACTACTTTTCCCATCTTGACGTTATAGTCGCATATATGTTATAGAATGCCGTTAGCTTCTTGCTAAAACAATCTCTATACCTCTCATTTATATTTATACTCGGATTCTTTTCCTAGAGTGCTTAAACTATCTGTGACTAATCCCGGTTTTTTTCCTAAAAACTGTGATAATTATTGCTATTTTGCTGAACTCCTTTGTAGAGTTTTTTTTTCAGAATGTATTTGACTGCTATTTCTTGTAAATAATCATTCTCTTCCATCCTGACGTCACTAGCCTCGTTTTTTCCTCATGTGCTTTTTCATAAATACACATGAAGGCGAACTAGCCAGTTTTAGAATTCCCTTTTTCGGACTATATTACTGTGAGAGCCCTGGTTTTCTGTTGAGCTCTGCTGATGAATGATATTCCAACCGTGACCATCTCCACTGAAAGTTTTCATGAAATAGTCTTTTAAGACTATACAGAGCATTTGATGTTATTCCAAATTGAAGGATAAGTGTTTCAAACTTTGTTTTATCATGAGTTAAAGGTCTATAGATTTTTCCCTGGATTTTACTAAATTCTGTGGATGAATTTGTATCCTGATTCTCTTTTGAGATGAGTTTGAGTTATTTTTCCTAAATCTTTCGTTAACTACTTTTCCCATCTTGACGTTATAGTCGCATATATGTTATAGAATGCCGTTAGCTTCTTGCTAAAACAATCTCTATACCTCTCATATATATATATATATATATATATATATATATATATATAAATGAAAGGTATAGAAAGTATTGTAGCAAGAAGCCAACAGTATTCCATAATATATAAGTGACTATAGCGTCAAAATGGAAAAATAGTTAACGTAAGATGTAGGAAAAATAATTCAAACTCAATTCAAAAAGAATCAGGATATAGATTTATCCAACAGAATTTAGTGAAATCCAGGGAGAAATCAATAGAGCCTTAACTCATGATAAAATAAAGTTTAAAATACTCATCCTTCAATTTGGGACAACTACAAATGCTCTGTATAGTCTTGAAAAAGACTATTTCACGAAAACTTTCAGTGGAGATGGTCACGGTTGGAATACGATCATCAGCAGAGCTCAACACGATAGCCAAATTCTCACTGATTAATATGCCAAAAAGGGAATTTAAAAGCCGGGTAGTTTAACAGCATGCGTGATTATGAAAATAAAACGCACATGTGGAAAATCAGGGCTGGTGACGTCAGAATGAGACGAATGTTTGTTTACATGAAACAACAGTCAAAAACATTCCGAAATATATATATGCGTGTGTGTGTGTGTGTGTGTGTGTGTGTGTGTGTGTGGTTAGAGAAGAAACTCTCCAGCCGAGTATCTGCTACTGTAAACAATAAACCGTTAAGTCCATCTTTGTAATATTTTCACAATGTATTTGACAAAAGACATTGTTCCCGTAACAAACTGATATCATTTACATATAACTTCTTTAAGGCTCCTAATTTGCATATTCAAATGAGCTCGGACTTGTCATAAAAACGCACTGTCCGTATTTTATCCGTAATTAGCATTGAGATGTATCAGGATATTTTATATAATGAATAGTGATGGGTGGGGAAGTTAGTGGTGGTGGTGGTGGTGTGGGGGGTATTAGTGGTGGTGGTAGTGTGGTGGTAGTGTGGTGGCGGTGTGGTGGTGTGGTGGGGATGTATTAGTGGTGGTGGGGTGGTGTGGTGGTGTTGGTGGTGGTGTTGTGGTTTGGTAGTGGTGGTGTGGTTGTGGAGGTAGTATCATGGTGGTGGTTCTACTGCTGCTGCTGATGATACAGCTAACAATAGGTGGGGATGGGGTCTGACGGTCATTAAGTCTCTGGCAGTGAATATAAATTAATGCATGTCACTTGCAGCAACAACTTCTTACTCAGAGTGTTATATATTTTAACTAGAACTACCACCATCACCACCACCGCCAACACCACCACCACCACCGCCGCCACCGCCACTGACACCACCACCACCACCGACACCACCACCGACACCACCACCACCACCGCCAACACTACCACCGACACCAACACCACCACCACCACCAGCACCACCACCACCACCACCACCACCACCACCACCGCCACCACCGACACCACCACCACCACCACCACCGCCAACACCACCACCGACACCACCACCACCAGCGACACCACCACCGCCAACACCACCACCACCACCACCGCCAACACCACCATCGACACCACCACCACCACCACCACCACCACCACCACCACCGCCAACACCACCACCGACACCACCACCACCGCCACCGCCAACACCACCACCAACACCACCACCACCACCTCCAACACCACCACCGACACCACCACCACCACCACCACCTCCATCATCATACTATAGAACTGCCGTCCCCAATCAGAAATGTTGTATTGTGTGTGTAGAAACTAACTAAAAGTTGTGAACTCACCTGACGAAAGAATCACATCCGTTTGAACTACTCATTGTGCGGCTAGGTAAGTTTTTCGCTTTGATAAGTGTAACTAGCAGCTTTTCCGTTTCCCGTTCGTACTCCACCGTAAACCACAATCGTCCGATATGGTCGTCGGACATATCATAGTCTTCATCTTCATCTACAATTTTATAAAGACTCGGGTCTATGGCCCCAAGTTCATACGCACCTGGAAAACAAAGAAAAAAATCAATATTTATAGAAACACAACGGGAGGAAATCATTGAAGATGTCACAGAAAAAAGTATATGAGTGACGAAAGAACTTTGAGAAAATATTAGAATTTATAAAATAATTGTTTCTACTTTTGGCACAAGTCCAGCAATTACCCAGTACATTACTGGTACTTTATTTTATCGTCCCCGTAAGGATGAAAGGCAAAGTTAACCTCGGCGGGATTTGAACTCAGACCGTAAAGGGACGTAACTATGCTGGAAAGCATGGCATCAGACCCTCTACCTATACTGCTAATACACCGCCTAGAATTTATAAAATAATAAGGGACTCAACGAAAGGATAGCTGCCAAAACATTAAAATACCATCAAGGACGGCCTTGGGTAAAATCTTGCCTCCTTTCAGGTACAATTTTACCCAACACTTCCTTTCGGGTACAATTTTACCCAAGCCGTCCTTTCAAGTATGATTTTATCCAACGCCGTCCTTCACGGTATTCTACCGTTTTGGCAGCTATCCTCGAGTTGAGTTCCTCATTATTCTATAAATTCTAATACACTCGCGTCTCAACTCGATTTTCGAGACAACAATTTGTTTATATTTATATTTATAATATTAACTTTTGTTCATTCAATGTTAAACATTGATTGACAAGTGAAATATTTATTAAAATATAAAGATATACTGAACTGACGCCCAAACGAAAGTGAGTGTGTTTTATTATTGGCAATGTCAGGACAACGTGACCCTCATCAAATATAACAATATTTATATATATTTTTATTGTGAATGGAGGAAGAGGAGTCTTGTTACTCTGGAGTTTCACCTGAAGATCCTGTAAACAGGTGAAATTTCAAATTAACAAGACTTATCACTTAGTCATAAGAATATTATTGGATTGGCAGTCAGTATCGGTAGAGGGTCGGACGCCATGCTTTCCAGCATAGTTACGTCCCTTTACGATCTGAGTTCAAATCCCACCGAGGTTGACTTTGCCTTTCATCCTTACGGGGTCGATAAAATAAAGTACCAGTAATGCACTGGGTAATTGCTGGCCTTGTGCCTAAAGTAGAAACAATTATTAAACTCTAGTTCGGTATTGAGTACTCATTCACCCGTCCCTTAACAACAACAACAACAACAACAACACACACACACACACACATATATATATATATATATATATACATACACACATAAATATGTATATCTATATACATACATATAAATATGTATATCTATATACATACACATATATATATGTGTGTGTGTGTGTGTGTGTGTTTATATTTAAAGATACATTTAAAAAAAGCAATTGTTTCTATTTTAAGCACAAGGCCAGCAATTACCCAGTGCATTACTGGTACTTTATTTTATCGACCCCGTAAGGATGAAAGGCAAAGTTAACCTCGGCGGGATTTGAACTCAGATCGTAAAGGGACGTAACTATGCTGGAAAGCATGGCGTCCGACTCTCTACCGATACTGTTTAAAAAAAAGTAATTGTTTCTACTTTAGGCACAAGGCCAGCAATTACTCAGTGCATTACTGGTACTTTATTTTATCGACCCCGTAAAGATGAAAGGCTTAAAAAAAAGTAATGATTGAATACAAGACTCGGTGATGTGCTGAGTCGAGATATTATCAACATTAGAGAGACACCGAGTTACATATCTATATATGTACATATATATACATACATCTCTCTCTCCCTCTCTCTCTGTATATATATATATATATATATATATATATATATATATATATATATATAGAGAGAGAGAGAGAGAGAGAGAGAGAGAGAGAGAGAGAGAGAGAGAGCTTATAACTTATATCGTTCTGAGATCCAAATGCCTGAAACAGGCGACATGTTAAATTGTAATTTGGTTTCTTAGATACCCATCTTTGAATAAATCTCTGTAAGCAATGAATGTCTTTAGTTAAAACTAACTAGAAAACCAAACAAAAACAAAGAAAACCAAACAAAAAAAGAAAGAAAAAGATAAAGATGTAGAAGAAATACTAAACGAACATTAAAGAAAATAAATGTTTAGTTAAACTAAGGCAGATGTAATTTATAAAGCATTCTGGTGGAAACGCTGCGGAGATTACGCCGTGAAAGGACGGCAGCCATTATACAAGAGATCTTTAGGTAATGTGTTGAACTATACGTTTAGAGAAGGGAAATTTAATGTATTAACATATGTTTAGGAATGGTCTATTTTACATAAGAATGCGAGACGTTTTTGCCACCACATAATACACGAATATAT
>OZ024748.1:36148766-36166266 GCA_964016885.1 Eledone cirrhosa | reverse complement strand
TCTAACGTTATCTAGCTTAAGTTGCCAGAGTACGCCTGATAGTGCCGTTGAAGATTTTTTGCTTGGATCTGTGAAAGAATTCTTGTGGTTATTATAGCGAAGTTTAAATTCCGTCGATGTCGAACCGACGTAGTTAAAAGAATTAGAATCAGTTTTAACATTACAATTGTATACTATATTTTTAACTAAGCAGTTGTTATTTAACGGACATTTAGATCTATCTCTACAGTTACATTTGTTAACTTGTATATTATTTATGCTATTATCACTAGGTTTTAAGTTCCTATTATTTATTCTATTAATATTTTGTGCTAAATTTTTGGTGGATGAGTAGGTTAATTTTATAGTATGTCTATTGAAAATTGAGTGATACCTATGTGTTCTAGGGAAGCGATTATCAAGAGCTTTAAAAAATAGTTTAGCGATGTGGGTTTTAATGTTTAGTGAGAAAGGGGGGGCAAACCAAATTATGTTCCTAGTTCTATTTCTTTTTTGGCCCTTGTAATTATTGTAATGCTTTCTATTATAGTTGTTAAGGTTGTTGCCGTAATTAAAATAGTTGTTATTTTGTTTAGTTTGTCTATCATTATCTATGTACATAATCTTATCAGTATATCCTGCTCTAGCTAACACTTCATTGTAGTACTGGGCTTTTTCGTCGAAAATCTTTCTATTAGACGAGATTCTAGAGATACGTTTTTGAACTGAGTTTACTATAGTGTTTTTGACAGATCTGGGGTGGTTAGAGTTAAAGCTGACATAGTTTAAGTTTTCATTCAACTTGTGAAAAGGATAGTGAAGACATGTGTTGAGATTTAATGTTATTTTAATTCATCCTCTGAGACATGTGACCTCTGCGCAGAGGAGATATTCTTTATACTAAAATCTAAAAATTCCCTTAATCTACGGACAAATTTATTCAGTTGCTGCAAACATAGATTAAACTCAACTTTTAAATATAAATTTAAATTTAAAATGTAGTATATTTAGTTTGATTTATAATTATTTGGGAAACTAGCCGATAAATCTTTCGATTTCTTCTTTTTATTCTTCTTTTTAGTTTTATTTTTATTTTTATTTAAACATTCTTCATGAAAAATTAAACTACCCTAAAAGTTGATGCTCCAAATATTTCGAATAAACGTTACACTAGATAAACTTCTATATTAAATATAAGAACACATGTAGATCAAATGGGCATCCTAAACTTTTTGAAATGTTTTTTGCTAGATGCGATTTGATAAATAATTTTTAGCTTTATCTGTTTTCGACTCTGATGCTTATAATGAACTTGGCAATATATTGTCAATTAATTTTGAAGGGTTGATCTTTGTGGTTTATTTTTATTATTGTAGTATTTTCTAATATTTTTATTTTTAATATGTAATATTTTTAATATGTAATATTTTTAATATGTAATATTTTTTCGTAATATTTTTTCGTTTTCTATTTTATTATTATTTATTTATTATTATTATTATTATTATTGTTGTTTTTTGGTTTTTGTTTCTGATATATTTTTTATTAATATATTGAAATCTGCTCTCTATTTCTGCTTGATAGATAATCTTGTAGAGTAAAGACAAGAATAGTAGTAATATAGACTCTATATATATATATGTGTATATATATACACATATGTGTATACTTAAATTTTTATAGCACAATGAGAATGTTTTCCGTGTGAACTTAGGGTTTGCAGAGTTGATCATGTAAATTCACATCGATGTTTGTAGTTATCATATAAACATATGAATTTTTTAAAACTAAACATAAGATCATTACTTTTCACACATTATGGTTACGTGTCTCATTCAGGAATACTGATATTTTCAATATAGTGCCTGGTTTTTATACATATTAATACTTCTACATTAAAACATAGGGTTTTTATGCCTCGCCTATGTCTGGTTACTTTTCATTTTTCTCTATATATAACAGCTGGTTTCTCTCCTAACCACATATATCTCCCTTACATTAATACTAGAGCTAAATAAATAAATAAATAAATAAATGTATCATTGATACGTTTACTCAACGGATGTCCAACTACATATTTTTCTATATATATATCTATCTCTATCTATTTCCTCTCTCTATATATATCTCTCTCTGTTTCTTTACATGAAGTTCTTCTCTTTATCTATCTTTCCATCTCTCTATTTTGTTCCATGCATTTCTTCTTTTTCTTCTTTTTCTTCGTTTTCTGTCTTTCTTTTTTTTTTTCTCTTTCTTTCTTTCTGTTTACAATTTTTTCACTGCCAATTCAACTTTTCAAATACAAGTCGATGTTGTACGGTATGTCAAATCTATTTATCTATAAAACTGTTTATATTGTATTTTGTCTGAGGAAGGCATAGCATGTTGTTAATATGATATCCCTGAAATATATATCATGAAATAAATATGGTTTTATAAATATAGTTTCCATTTATTTAATATCGTAAATATACTCCAAATACTTGTCGAGTGCTTTTATATCAGTTATTAATATTTACTAGTTGTAACCCAACAATTTAAATATAACTTTCCATATATATAGGTGTATATATATATATATATATATATATTAACCAACGACTGTCGAAAGTACTTTTTTCGTGGCTTTGTTATGGTCTTCAGTAGAGACGAATCACAGTGCAGGGATTAGTGTGTCTGTATGAATACATTTATGAGAGATGTCTATACATATATATATAGATGTGTATAGATGCATACAAATATGTATATATGTATGTATGTAGGTATGTATGTGTGTGTGTGTATATATATATATATATATATATATATATCCATATATGTATGTATATATTTATGTACATCTATATATGTATGTATGTATATATATGTAAATGTAAATATTTACGTATATATATAACGGCGATGAATTAGTTTTGCGAAGTTTTTGATATGAAATCGTGTGTCGAAACAAATATTGTTATACTTGGGGAGGGTCATATTTGTGTAATATTGCCAGAATTAATAACAGAACACACTCACTGTTTGGTTGGTTTTCGCTTTTCGCTTCTGTGTCCTTTATATCGGTTAATTTAATTTATTCGGTCCTCAATGTTGCCATTGACTGACCAACGGTCAGAAATACAGATATAATATAGACACAAACACATATATATAGTTTATCAAAGTTCTTTCGTTGCACATCTGCAACATCGTCAGTGGTGCTATTGTTTCCTCCCGTTGCATTGTATTTTCAACGCCATCTTTATTTAGTCTGTTTATATATTTATTTATTTGTTTATTTTTGTCTTCTTTGCGCATGCGTTTGCGTGTGTGTATAGTGTTTTGTTTGATGTGTGTTCGTGATTGGGTGACTGTGTATTGGTTAATGTATTCTATCTTTACTAGTGTGTGTTTATATGTGTTTGTTGCTATTGTGCTTGTGTAAGTATTTATTTATTTATCTATTTATTTATACTTCTCTTAGGTCAGTGTTGTTTGTTTGGGTGTTATTGTTATTCAATTCATTTTTTCTGTTTAGCCTTGGCCTTCTAAGTTCTATTTCACTGGTCTCTCTGATTTGCCTATCTGCTGGGTCGTTTCTATATTTAGATATTATTCTAATTTCTATGTTGTCTATGTTACCGTCGTGTTATTGTCTGGCATGTTCGTATAGTACTGAACAACAACAACACCACGGTAACATAGACAACATAGAAATTAGAATAATATCTAAACATAGAAATGACCCAGCAGTATTTTTGACCGTTGGTCAGTCAATGGCAACATTGAGGACCAAATAAATTAAATTAACCGATATAAAGGACACAGAAGCGAAAAGCGAAAACCAACCAAATAGTGAGTGTTCTGTCATTAATTCTGGCAATATTACACAAATATGACCCTCCCCAAGTATATATATACATATATACGTAAATATTTACATTATATATATTATGAAATACTGTTGGCTTCACGCTCACAATAATTTCTATACTTTCATTTTATATATATACATATATATATATATATATATATATATATATATATATATATATATATATATATATATATATATATATATATATATATATATATATAACGAAGGAAATGTGGTAAGGAACCAGGTGGACCATAACGCACCAAAGTACTCAATACTTAGGGTAGTAGAGTGGGTAATAGGAACGAGTAGGACCCCGACGGCTGAGCTCAAGCTGTTTCGACGGCTAATTCTGAACTAATTAGCCGTCGGGGTCCTACTCGTTCCTATATATATATATATATATATATATATATATATATATATATATATATATATATATATATATGTATGTATGTATGTACGTATGTATATACGTATTTGTAGGAATATAGTTATTGTATGCCATATCTCCTCTCAACAAAAGGTGTTTGTATCTAACAAAGGAACGAACCTTTGTCGCTGTCATTTTTATAGCAACTATAGTAAACTTATGGCGTCCTTTAGTTATGTCTTGCAACCTCGTCCTTTTATTATGACTGTTACAATTTTGTTTAAAGGTTGTACCTATATAGACGGAACGTGTTAGTTAGTAACGTTCCTGGCCTGAAAATCTTCAGGTTTTCGAAATAATACTTATTTAATAATTGTTTCTACTTTGAGCACAAGGCCAACAATTATCCCAGTGCATTACTGGTACTTTATTTTATGGACCCCGTAAGGATGAAAGGCAAAGTTAACCTCGGCGGGATTTGAACTCAGAATGGAAAGGACCGTAACTCTATGCGTCAAAGCATGGCGTCCAACCCTCTACCGAAGGAACCACATAGAGGAAGTCGTTAGAACTTCATATGAAAGGCTTTGTGATATTTGTTCCAGTTTCCTGTGTTGTGAGTTCAAATCCTACCCAGGTCATGTTAACATTCTTCCTTTTGAGGTCGTTTAAAAGTATCAGTCCAGTGTGGGGATCGATAGTTCCTCACTATCTCTCTCCACTCTCATATATATATATATATATATATATATATATATATATATATATATATATATATATATAATATAATATATATATATATATATTTTTTTTTTTGTGGTAAGGAACCAGATGGACCATAACGCACCAGAGTACTCAATACTTAGGGTAGTAGAGTGGGTAATAGGAAAAAGTATGACCCCGACGGCAGAGCTCAAGCCGTTTCGACGGCTATTTCTGGACTAAATTAAAATTTTTAGCCTGGTGAATAAATAGCCGAACTTGTCAAGGGGTACATCCTTATATGGGAAGGTTGAAGTTGTTGAGAGGAATGGTCAAAATTTGTTGTAAACACAAATAAGTCTATCATGGCATTTGGTGGGAGCTAGGGGTGGCTGAACTTGCCTGTAGAACAAAGAGGGAGTGAGTGGAGCCGGTCAAGCGTTGAAAGTGAAATCTATACAGCAGATTCTAAGGATAGTGTATGAAAAGTCGAAAAATTGTTCTGGAGAAAATGGAGGAGGGAGGTTATAATAGGTAAGTCAAATGAGAGTAGGAGATAATAAAAAATAATAGAAAGAAATATTTAAAAAATATATATATAGAGAGAGAGAGAGAGATAGAAAACATTGGATAGTGAGAAATGAATAAAAAAAACAAAAAAGAACAACAGGCAAGTTCAGCCACCCTACCTCCCACCAAATGCCATGATAGACTTATTTGTGTTTACAACAAATGTTGACCATTCCTCTCAACAACTACAATCTTCCCATATAAGGAAGTACCCCTTGACAAGTTCGGTTATTTATTTACCAGGCTAAAAATTCTAATTTAGTCCAGAAATAGCCCTCGAAACGGCGTGAGCTTTTCCGTCGGGGTCATACTTTTTCCTATATATATATACATATATATATATATATATGTATGTAAAAGGTAAACAGAAATAACAACACAATCGGTACAGTATATGGAAGGGATATATTAGGTTAACGCTTGATATAACAGGAAGAGGGTCTTAACGTTTCGGACGCTAGTCCTTCATCAGAAGAAAGAATGAGAAATAAGATAGATTGAGGGGACGGGTGGGTTGGAATTGGAAACAATATCTTTAGATAAAAATAACAGGTCCATTCATGTTGACATCTCTAAATCTCTAGTTTTCCGAGCGTATGTCAGGATGGTGCAACTACGATGCCATCAGAAGTCATGAGTCCATATATATATAGTTATTGGGAGGCGACGAAATGGCAGAGTCGTAAGAATGTCGGATAGAATGATTTGCGGCATTCGTTTTGACTCTCTACTCTCTGAGTTCAAACCCCGTCGAGGTCAATAAAAAAAATGTACTAGTCTAGTACTGATGTCTATTCTTACTCTATATCTCTTACTTCCTCTCTATCCCTCTAATGAAGAAATATGCTTTATTCAGACTCGGAAAGGGATAGGCTCAACCAGGTTTTAAAAATTCCCCTAGAAACGCCGTATGTCAAGATGGCGCCTCTAAGACTCCCATGGGAGTTACGGGTCCATGCATATATAGGTATTAGAAGCGATTACTGTGGAGAGGAGGGAAAGAGACAGAGACAGAGCAGGGATCTAGAGGGTTTCTTTTTAATTATTTATTTCATTTAAGGAGCAATCTTCCGAGTCCAGTTCTCAAGTATGGACATGTCTTTTGTTGTTCAAATTCCATCAATATTACAGCTGTGAAAAGTTTTGGTTTTATTAAAGCCAGCTGTTTGTCAGCATTGTAAATATTTTCATTATAAATCTTTAAATGATCCAGAAAAAACAACAAATGTGTTATGATATTAGTGTATGAGGCTATGGCAAATACCAGCATATAAACATAACCCAAGACGTAGCCATAGATTTACTAAGTAAATAGATACAGAGACTGACTGCCTCCTTGGAGTATTCTTATGTATGAGTGTATGTGTATACGTGTGTATGTATGTAGGTGTGTGTATAGATAGACATATAGACAAACAGATTTACTGATAGATCGATAGATAGATAGATAGATAGACACCGGAGACGTCATATCTACACCATATATCATAATTATTTTTGCCTACATTATTTGTAACATAACAAAATATGAATTATATATATATATATATATATATATATATATATATAATCTGATCGAGCAAACATATTTGAAAAGTCATTCTATCTGTGACCACTTCTGTTATGCAGGGAACATGTGACCTCATTATTTAATTTTAAAGACGATAGTGTGGGTTTTTGTTGGAGATACGACACATATTTATAACATGTTCAATGACTAAGTAGAGATTCACTCGTTCACTCATACCTCTTTCTGTTATTTATATATATATATATATAGAGAGAGAGAGTAACAAAGAGATATAGAAGAAGAATCGACCCAGTTCTGGACTAGTACCTTTTGTTTATCGACCGCGAAAAGCTGAAAAACAGCTTTGCCTTCGGCGAGAATTAAACTTAATGCGCAGAAAGCTGGAACGAATATATAATACCAGATAGAAAAATGCGTACAGCAAAAAAAAGTAATATTGTTGGAATATAAACCTTTAAAAATACAGGACAAGAAACTAAAATAAAACTTTAAAAGAATAGGACAAGAAACTAAGATAAAACTTTAAAGAATTGGACAAGAAATAAAAAATTTTACAATAATATTAGTGGCAAAATTTTTATTGGTAAAAAATCGAGTTCCACATTCATAGGCTCTGGGTTCCACATTCAGAGGTCGTCGTCAGACCGGGGGGATCATTTGATCCTGGTTTGAACACCAATTGGGCCATAACCATACCCCTATTTCATCATTCGGCGACACGCCTCATGTGTCATGCATAATGTGAATGGACCCATGGGCCCATGAGCACAGATCTTGAGCAGCAGCGGACGGTCTTGTCGTCCCGCTCATCCTTGATCTTGACCAACCCGTCCATCTTCTCCTTGCATCTTGTCCTTGAGTTCAAATCCGGCAGTCCAGATGAATGCGTGCCACAGCTTTCTGGTACAGGAAGAGGGAGCAGGTGGACTGGAGGGATGACGGGACAGAGGGAGGGAGGACCGGTGGTTGAGGGAGGTGCCGTAGTCGGTGGTCAGAGTCGACATCTTGTCCCGGTCATCTTCTCCATCTTCGTCTGGTGTTGCGGGACCAGAAGTGCATTCTTGGAGGAGACCTGCAGCTGCATCGGCCAATTCTTCTTGCACTGGTCATTCTGACAGAGCAGAACTGCTCAGCCAACCAACCCCAACCAGAACCAACCGCTCAGGGGCAACGCACAATGAGAGCATGACAATTATTATGCACTAATCAAGAAGATACTGGGGCATAGTACAGGAAACGAATAAAAAAAATTTGCCACTAATATTATTGTAAATTTTTTTATTTCTTGTCCAATTCTTTAAAGTTTTATCTTAGTTTCTTGTCCTATTCTTTTAAAGTTTTATTTTAGTTTCTTGTCCTGTATTTTTAAAGGTTTATATTCCAACAATATTATTTTTTTTTGCTGTACGCATTTTTCTATCTGGTCTACTATTTTTTAAGGCAATGCAAGCAACAACTATCTAATAATTAAATGATCATAGTGAATTACTGACAAATGATTGACATTTTAAAGTTCTTTTGAGTATAATTGCAATCTAGTTGAGGCAACTGGCTTAATGACAAAGCTAGTAAATCATGAATGCATTTGAGATGATTAGTGCATAATAGTGAATTGGTGAAACTTGTGCATTTCAATGGTGTTACGGATAAAAACTGATACTGCTGTCTACGACCTTTATATAGGATTGTCATGTTTCTCTGTATCTGCAATGTGGGTATACAAAATAAGAATTATGATATTAACTTTTATTTAAAATCCCCCAAAATGCTGTGCATGAAAACTTCAAAAAGTAATTCTATTTCTATTGATTCTATTGATGACCTCTTAGTTGCTCATACTAATTTTGTAAAAGATTTCAAGCCAATAATCAGAATGATCTGGTATAATTTGTATGCAGATAAATAACTAATTAGTATAAAGGGCCATCCAGATATCATGTGGACACCGCGAACCAAAAATGGTCACATGATATCTGGATGGCTCCTAAGCATCCCCTCCACATGGCGGGGACATGGGTCATCATCGTGGAGCACTCACCTATTTTTAAAATATTAGACTATGATAAATGAATTTAGTTAAAAATACAATTTGAAATATATTAGATAATAGAGAGAGACTCGTAATTACCTCCCCTTGTAATTACCTCGTAATTACCTCACCTAGCGTCACGCTTACTACTCACTCACTTGAACACAAGATTTATCAGCAAACTTTGATTATAAACTTTTTCCCGCTGGACCAAATTTCTAGATTTTTAAGCCAAAAGATGCGTAATCATCTACTGTTCATGCTCATATAAGTTTTATCTCAGTTAAATAACGTAGAGCCGCGCTGTACTGTCGTAAACAGACGATTGTCAACGAAAACACTACCACAACAATATTACTAAACGGACGGACTACCGTCCGTTTAGGATAAAGTCTCGGTCAACTGGTTGTCGTTTCTCATTGTCAGATAGACGATGTATCAGTAATACTTAATGACATTCTTTAAATCTCTTCTCGGACAGGAAAGAAACTATCTTTCATTTATTCTTTATGACATTTTAGCTGCTCTCTTTGCTGTTTTTCTTTAACTCCTCAACATTTCCGTTAAAACACCTAAGCATGACATTTCATAAGTGTCCATGTATCTCCTTTAATGTTTCTTATATCAAATTCACACAATTTTCCTTATATTTTTACTAAAGCAGCTGTACGTACGTTGGTCGGAATTACACCAGATTTACTCGAACTTTTAGAGTCTGGTTTGGAGGGGAATTTGGCTGTTATTTCTAGAGTATCGAGTAACCACATATAGGCTTGATTATTGGCACGTTTAATAGAAACTAAATTGTTGTTGTTCTAGATTTTCTCGAATTGAACAGATTTATGTTTAAGCATACACATACATACATATACACACATATATATACATACACATATATACACACATATATTCATACACACACGTATATATATATATATACATGCACATACACACATATATATACACACACACACACACACACCCACACGTTCCTAATCCTTATTATATATACAAATATGTGTGTGTGTATAAATGTATGAAGGTATGTGTGTATGTATGTGTGCGTGTGTGTGTGTGTCTGTATGTGTACATATATGTGTGTGTGTGTTTGAATGTATGAGTATTGTATATATATATATATATATATATATGTGTGTGTGTGTGTATACGTACATATATGAATGCATATATATAAATATGTATATATATATATATATATATGTATGTATGTGTGTGCGTATCTGTGTGTGTAAGTGTCTGTGTGTCATTATATTTTTCCACTGAAACATTAACTGCAAAACATTTCTCATGGGAAAACTTTAGATACAATATTAGGGGAAATTATATATACTCATAGGGCGGTGGATTGGCAGTATCGTTAGAGGGTCGGACGCCATGTTTTGCAGCATAGAGTTACGGCCCTTTATGGTCTGAGTTCAAATCCCGCCGAGGTTAACTTTGCCATTCATCCTGACGGAGTCGATAAAATAAAGTACCAGTAATGTACTGGAATAATTGCTGGCCTTGTGCCAAAAGTAGAAACAATTATATATACTCATATCAGGTATTTAAAGATACGCGAAGTGGAATGGGTGATGTAGCTGGTTTTTCTATGTTGCAACATTTTTGCCATCTTGTTTGCGATACACAACTGAGATACGCTGTGCAGTGAAGAGTGTTGAACGTGCCTTGGAAGGTAGAATAGCTGAGGTAACAAGGTGTGGTTTCAACGCTGGTAATTAGAGCATTACAAGACATCTAGGCCTCTACAATCTACACAATGATTATAATACCAGAACAAGTTGTCTAATGGATATTTTAACATAGTATTATAATTTGTATCCCAAGTATTTGAAACACATTCTTTCACTGCCCCAATTCTATTACACTAGATTTTCTAATAAACTATCAGGACTACATTGTAAAAGAAGTTGCTTTAAATCAAACTCTTTATTCGTTAGAAATATGAATTGTGACAAACCTGGCTGTTTCAATTAACACGGTTTCGTTTGTGGAGCAACTATTATGAAACGAGGAGTTGGGCACCATTGTATGTACTTACTGTAGCTTATCTTTCAAGATGGCCACCGAACGCGCTGATTGAACACAACTCTGTTTACACCGAGGTCCCTGTTTTAGCGAAGTGCTACAATATTTGATACAAAATCTCTACTTTGGTTTATCTCGGTCCATATTAGCTTCGACATCAATGAAAACATACACTCTTTTTTTTCTCTTCTAGGTTGCAGACATTGGACTGCGGTCATGTTGAAGAACCACATTCACACGTGATGACCTTACATGAAGGACTCTCATCTGTGCTATAGTTCCTTAACTACATGATCGATCATATACAAATCGATCAGATATTTCTATAATGTAAGCAGTCAGACAATAAAATTTCCTGCTGTTTTATTGTTGTGAAGTAAATATTTATATATTTGTACTTAGCACTTCCAACTGTTTTGTGTGGGTTTTAATCGTCAAGCTGAGCTGCATGTGTCTGTGATATTGATGGCTGTTATTGTCTTATAATTTGAAATTTTTGAGTTGTTCATAGAATTCTTTCTGTCCATCTCCGTTGTTTGCTATTGTAGCTGCTACACTCACAAACATGTCCTGCTGGGATTCTTTAAATCCTATTATTTACTCACCCCGTCCACATTTTCCATCGAATTATGTCTCCTAGTTGTCCAATAGGTTCAACTTCATGTAGACCACACAATAATTGACACTCCATAATTGACAGTCCCGTAATAACTAGTTTCCTATTAATCTTCTTTATCTCCACATGAGATTCAACATTTCATTGGAATAATCATGCGACCATTTGATAAAGACGTTTTCTTTTACCCGTCTTTCCTTCTCTTTTATTGAAGTCAACTCATTGGCCAGACAGATTAAGAATTACGATGCCAAACTATGGTCTATAGTATTATAAACTAGTTTGTGTTTGGGTGGGTATTTTTCTAAACACAGATTTTTAATGTCGCTCTGATAAATAGATATTGTAGTTATATAACCTTTTGATATCTGTGGCCAGAAAATATGGCAGATTGTCGCTCTGATAAATAGATATTGTAGTTATATCACCTTTTGATATCTGTGGCCAGAAAATATGGCAGATTGTCGCTCTGATAAATAGATATTGTAGTTATATCACCTTTCGATATCTGTGGCCAGAAAATATGGCAGATTGTCGCTCTGATAAATAGATATTGTAGTTATATCACCTTTCGATATCTGTGGCCAGAAAATATGGCAGATTGTCCAGACTATGTAGTATTATTTTCTAAATTAGTTAATTAATTCACGTTGCGAACGATTGAACTGTTATGCAAATTAGGGTAAACTGAATCAGTCCCATTCGAGTTTGTGCATATTATATTATTTTATTCTTTGACTGGTTTCAATGGTCTCTAGCTGTGTCGAGGCAGCACTTTTAACGGGTTTCGGTCGAATATATCGAATCCAGTATGTGATTTATCGGACTCTATTTGTCAAACCACTTTCTTCGTGTGCAGCTTTGTTATCTATATATAAAAGTGCAGATCGATAATGGAGTTGGGTTCATAACTCCTATGGGTGACCTTGAGTCAATCCTCTGCGAAACACGTGTAACAGGTCAATACACAATAAAAATCTAACACATGTAAACGAAACTTCATTATTTATTATCCCGCCGAGGTTAACTTTGCCTTTCATCCTTATGGGGTCGATAAAATAAAATACCAGTAATACACTCGGTATTTGCTGGCCTTGTGCCAAAAGTAGAAACAATTATTTATTTTAATATATATATATATATATCATCGCCCACGTTTTACGTCTATTGACCAAGCTGGCATGTTAGAGAGGTTGTCACATTCTGATATTTACAACACCTTGTTAATGTATTCAATTTTAACATGGCGTCATCAACACTTCGGTGTGTAGGGGTAAATTTTACGGGTAGCAACCCCACTTTCACTTTATATATTTACATACTATAATGACACTGCATTTTAGTACATTTCTTATAAAACACACACACACACACACACACACACACATATATATATATATAATTATGTTGGTTAATTTCCTCCATCGACGGACATACACCAGCTTTTGTCCTTCACAGTGGACAACACGTACTTCACCTTCCACCACCACACAAACAGACAGACAACAGGATTACCCATGGGATCCAACCTATCGGGCCTCCTGGCCATCACCTATATGAACCAGCTAGAATGCCGAGCCCTCAACACCTGCCATTCCCATACCTTCTTCACCAGCACTAATTACAGACAAAACACAACCACCAATCAATAATAGACTAGAACTCAACACCCAATTTATAACTTGATAGAGCATCAAGCCCATATTTACACCACCCTCCCTCCCACACGCACACACACGCGCGCGCGCTTACACCTCCACTTATTCTCTCTCGCACACACACACATACACACACAAAGACCAGTTCTAACACGAGATAACATCTATCCCCCACATTTACGTATAGACATATCTTCTCACACTCACACACACACGCACACACATACTTACACTTTCACGCATTCTCCCACACACTTAAACAGGCATGTACAATAAAACCCCTTTTAAAGGGAGACTACTCTTTATCCACCTAACCTTAACTCTTTGACAATAGAGATAGAACAGATACTCTACACCATTTCCTGTCAGCATTTTATTTTCCTATATATATATATATATATATATATATATATATATATATATATATATATATATATAAACGTTTGTATATGTATAATAAAGCCAAAACAATGCAGGTATGGACATAGAATAAAGAATGCAAATGCAAAAGATATTGTTGACAATTAGTCTTTTACCTTAGATTTATTTAAATGTCCTAAATTTTCGAGATAATATCTCTTCTTCGGAGGGAAGTAAAGCGGTTAAACCAGTGTTCTAAATAGCTTGCCAAGTCATGCTGACAGGAAATGGTGTAGAGTATCTGTTCTATCTCTAATGTCAAAGAGCTAGGGTTAGGTGGATAACGAGTAGTCTCCCTTTAAAAGGGGTTTTATTGTACATGCCTGTTTAGGAGTGTGGGAGAATGCGTGAAGGTGTAAGTATGAGAAGATATGTCTATACATAAATGTGGGGGATAGATGTTTTCTCGTGTTAGAACTGGTCTTTGTGTGTGTATGAGAGAGAATAAGTGGAGGTGTAAGCGTGTGTGTGTGTGTGTGTGTGTGTGTGTGTGTGTGTGCGTGTGTGTGGGAGGGGTGTGTGTAAATATGGGGCTAGATGATCTATCAAGTTATAAATTGGGTGTTGAGTTCTAGTCTATAATTGATTGGTGGTTGTGTTTTATCTATAATTAGTGCTTCCTTAATTCTAAGATTGCCGAGGTTTCTTTCCTTGGTTTCTATCCTAACTGTTATGGTTTTGTCGGTGTTTTTGCATTTCACTAGGTGTTTCTTAAATGAGGAAGCGTTAGTATTGAGGTGTTCTTTTATTCTTATGTGGAGTGGTCTGGTGGTGCTACCTACGTAGAAGTTGCTGCATTTGTCGCACTCTAGTCTGTATACGACGTAAGCCTAGTGGCATAGGTCTATGTCGTTGATGGGGCAGTTGGATAGCCTGCAGCGGTTATCATGTCTGGTGGAGTGTCTTTTGGTTAGCTGTCCGCTTAGAGAAGGACCTGAGTGGGCTAGTTGGATATCTAGTCCCTCTCATCTGATAGCTCTGCGGATGGCTGTTGTTGTTTCGTCACTGAAGTGTGGGAGCTTTAGGAAGCAAGTGTTAGTGCCTCGGGTGTGGTGTCCTCTGTTCTTTCTGGCACGGTTTGTGGTGGATGTCGTGTATCCGTTCAGTTTGAGTACTTCCAGGAAATGTGTAGTGTGTGTGTCTCGGTCTCTAGCCTCGGTGCATTTGTTCCGGATACGTGTTAGTTCGTTCCTTATGTATCCTAACTTGGCGCCGTCTGGGAGGGCCGATTTGAAATGTACGAACAGGTCCCTGCTGGCGGCTTTTTTATAGAAGCAGGTGTGGATGTTGCCTTCCTCTGTTACCCTTTTAAAGGGAGACTACTCTTTATCCACCTAACCTTAACTCTTTGACATTAGAGATAGAACAGATACTCTATACCATTTCCTGTCAGCATGACTTGGCAAGCTATTTAGAACACTGGTTTAACCGCTTTACTTCCCTGCGAAGAAGAGATATTATCTCGAAACTTAAGGACATTTAAATAAATCTAAGGTAAAAGACTAATTGTGAACAATATCTTTTGCATTTGCTTTCTTTATTCTATGTCCATACCTGCATTGGTTTGGCTTTATTATACATATACAAACGTTTATACCTCATTACACAATGCTTCAAGTGAACTATAACTTCCTCCTTTCTTTACGCCTGAGCGAGGCCCAGTTCACAACTGTAAAGAAACTCTTCCAGCTATCTGAAAAGCGCGCCAAAGCCGGCTGCCAAATAAACTTCCTAAAACGATGCCTGAATAACAACATCATCCCCAAAACTATCAAAAACTTGCACCTACCAACATGCTTCAAAGTACCAGGCCTCATCGATCACTTAGCTACATACAAAAATTCTGCCTAAGAAAACTCATACAACACATACGGACTATTTTCAGCCTTGTACCACAACTCACTGAAACCCCAGAACCTCTGTCCAGAGTTATCTCCGCCGCTATAGACAGGTCATACCACCATCGCCGAGACTACGAGAAAATACGTCTAACGCAAACATTTCTCAAACTCAGCACGGCTAACCGTCTTAACAACATCCCAACTCTAAGCACCAACAGAGCGAACAAGACGGTACCAACACCGAACCTAGCAGCGCCCCGACCAACAACACACCTGACGTAAAACATCTCGTCACAGACTTGACAGGATCCCTCGCCCGAGAGGAATTAGACCTCCTCAGCATGGGTCCCAAGTTCATATTGAAACAGAGACTGGACGACAAATTATGGCTCGACATAGAAACGAATTTCTGTCGGGCTGCCTACCAACTAAAATGGATATCGACTCTCGGCAACAACACCACGGAACCTAACAAACCCAGATTCCCGATATACCAACTGGATCGCCCACTCTATCCACCGCCTGCCAACCGCGAGCTTGAAGAAAAACTCTCGAGGCTAAAACATTCCGTATTTAACATCTTACGGAAACAGAAGAAGATAGCTCCAAACCTCTCCAGGACATAACAACTCGCCCTGAAGAACCTACGGAATAGGGAACTTATATACTTACCATCCGAAAAAGGTGAAGAATTTTGCGTCATCTCTCAAGCCACATACAACAACCTAGCCTTTGAACACCTAAGCGACAATGAACTATATACAGAGATCCCGGACATGACTGCAGCCCAGATCGAAAAACAGACCAAGTCCATCTTGTTCGACATCTGTAGGAGAAGACAACTCCCAAATAAAGTTAAGCTCAACTACACCACTAGAAATAGCAGACTGCCCACTTTCTACCACCTCATCAAGACCCACAAGAATAGTACTAAGACACAAATAAGGCCCATCGTCTCTAGCATAGAAGGACCCCTATACAAAATTTCCTGGCTCCTCTCCCAGGTCCTCAAGCCTCTCCTCTCCACCTTTCCCGGGCATGTCAGTAGCTCCGTCGAAGTCATACGTAGACTACACCAACTCCAGCCAGAACAACTTAAACTAAATAGATATGCCTTTAGCCTCGACGTTGTCTCCCTCTACACTACAGTCCCCGCTCATCCAGCTGTCGATTTATTGACGGGCTGCGTGGTCGCAGAGGACATCCACTGCTACGGCCTCCATCCGACGGACATACACCAGCTTTTGTCCTTCACAGTGGACAACACGTACTTCACCTTCCACCACCATACAAACAGACAGAAAACAGGATTACCCATGGGATCCAGCCTATCGGGCCTCCTGGCCATCACCTATATGAACCAGCTAGAATGCCGAGCCCTCAACACCTGCCATTCCCATACCTTCTTCACCGGCACTAATTACAGACAAAACACAACCACCAATCAATAATAGACTAGAACTCAACACCCAATTTATAACTTGATTGAGCATCTAGCCCCATATTTACACCACCCTCCCTCCCACACACACGCACACACGCGCACACACACACACACACACACACACACACACACACACACACACACACACACACACACGCTTACACCTCCACTTATTCTATCTCTCACACACACACATACACACACAAAGACCAGTTCTAACACGAGATAACATCTATCCACCACATTTACGTACAGACATATCTTCTGACACTCACACACACATACTTACACCTTCACGCATTCTCCCACACACTTAAACAGGCATGTACAATAAAACCCCTTCTAAAGGGAGACTACTCGTTATCCACCTAACCTTAACTCTTTGACATTAGAGATAGAACAGATACTCTGCACCATTTCCTGTCAGCA
>OZ024748.1:36118766-36143766 GCA_964016885.1 Eledone cirrhosa | reverse complement strand
AACTAGGTATATATCCAAAACACATCCCATTCTATGATTACATGACATTCTGCAATTCGTCTGTACAAGGATACTAATTTTAAGCAAATTAAAATTAAAGTTTTAGGTTGATTAAAACTAAAACCAAATAATAAATATATTTCCAAAATGTATATTAATTAGGTCTATAATACTAAAAATTCTTTCTCCGTCATTGGATACATGATATTATTTTGTTATATTTTATCTGTAAAAGAATTATAATAAAAAAAAAATTATAATAAAAGGTTAAAATAAATTAAAATCAATCTATAAATTAAATTACTGAGTATATATTAGTAATATTTAAAGGTTTTTCAAAATTTATGATTACATAATATATTCTCATCTGTAATAAAATATTAATTAAATTAAATTTACAGGTTAACAAACATTTAAATTAAATTAAATTCTAGAATAATGTTATTAATTAGGTTTATAATATTTAAATGTTTTTTTTAGTTTATGATTACACGATATAATTAATTCCTGTCTTTTATTTAATAAGATATCCCTAGACCTCATTATTTCAAATAGTTCTTGGGAACATAATCTACATTCCTTTCTATTATTTTGATAAGGGGTGGCTCTTTTGAGCACACTCCAGGTCAAATCATATTTTATATTTTTATTTTTATAACTATTGATTTTTTCTGCTAGAGATGTTGTATTAGCCAGTGCGGCATTTTTAAAGCTATGTTTGTGGGTATTATACCTTGTCTTAAAATTGTTAGAGGTAGCTCCTATATATGAGCAAATAGAATCTTTAGTTTTAACATTACATTTATAGACTATGTTGTTAACAAGACAATTCCCTTTTAATGGGCAGTTTGTTTTGTTTCTACAGTTACATCCTTTCGTTAATTCTGTATTTGAGGAGATATTATTGTTAATTTGATGTACTGGTGGTATACTTATGGTTTTCTTACATTTATATGCATTATATGCACTTATATTTTGTTTTATGTTATTTGTTGTAGAGTATGAGAATTTAACTGTAGACCTATTTAAGATTTGATGGTATTTGTGGTTTGGCGGGAAGTTTTTCTCAAGGATATAAAAAAATTTTTTAGCAATATTATCCTTAACTTGTAAATTAAAAGGAGCATTATACCAAGTAACTCGTCTATTACGGTTTCTATGTTGTTTATTATTTTTATTATTTTTATATGTTGTATCATGATTTTTACTAGGAGGATTAATGTTAATGATTTCACCACAACTATTTTTAGTTATATTTGTAGATTTAGGTGTTTTATCTTTTTTATTAGGAGTTTTATTATTAATATTTATTATAGTTGTATGATGAGTAGTTTTTTGAGGGTTACTATACTTTATATTAGAAGATTTAGTATTTTGGGGTATACTGTGGGTGGCATTTAGGTGTGTACTTTTCATTTGGTGTTTGTTGGTAATATTATGCTGTATGCTTTCAGTATTTTTAGTAGAAGGTATATACTCTAATCTATTTTTGTGGCCACTTCTATCTAGAGCTTCATTATAAAAGGTCGCATTTTTATCAAATACATCTTGGTTAGAAGAAAGGTTAGAAATTCTAAGTGATATATTATATGCAAGGTTTTTAAGGATAGATTTAGGGTGATTAGATTGTGAGTGTATGTAATGTAAGTTTTGGTTAGGTTTATGGTAAGGTTGGTATATACCCGTAGCTAAATCTAAAGTTATATCTAGGAAATTTACTACTTTACTTGTTTTTTCAAAAGTAATATTAAGATTATAATAGTCTTTAAGGAAAGTTCTAATATGCTTTTTGTTTTTTTCGATTTCTGAAAGGCTAAGGTTGTTAGAAAGAAGAAGACAGTCATCACGATATAAACCACCTTTGAGGTGGGGAAAAGAGGCATTTATGTTGAAAAGGAGAAAGAGGCCCACAAGATCAGTAATTTGGGCGGAATCGCTTGAACCCATAGTAATATCAAAAAGATTACTGTATGTGTTTCTGGTCCAGTACTCATTCTGAAATTCAATAAGTGTTTGTCTAGCATGTGTAATAATGTTAATGTCATCCGAAGTTAAATTAGATCTATTTTTAGCAAATATTAATGCTTTGTTCAGGAGTATGGGTGATATAGAAGAATAGTAATTATCTATATCAAATTGTAGGAAAGAAGCAGAAGATTTACACCTAATATTTTTAAACCAATTAATTACCTGGGAGGTGTTTTCCCAGAGTGGTAAAATAACGTATTTTCTTAATTGTGGGATGACTCTATCTAAAATTTTTTTGCTAATTATTCCAATATCTGATTTGGAGGGACATATAAGTCTAATAGAAGGATTAGAGTTAAAGTTAGATTTGTGATCTTTCAGGTTGAAGTGTGGTCTTTTCAATGCCAAAGGTTCAGTTCTATCTTCAATATTTAGTTTTTTTACTATGTTGTGTGTTTTGTTGTTGATGTTGGTGAGTGACACATTATTAGATTTTTTATAATTTTTTCTGAGTTCTTTATATATGAACTCATTATAATGTTCAATATCCATATGATACAAGTTACCAGTTTTGTCCGAGTGGACATGGATTTTTTTAGACTTTTTTAGGTCCAATAGGGTAGAATCAAGGTCCTTTTGAAAGACGGATTTATACTTTTTAAATTTGAGGTGTTTAATTAAATTAAAAAGGTCTTTCTCGAAGTCTTCAAGTAAAAAGTTGTGTGGTGGATTCTTGTAAGTGTTGAAATCATACATATATTTCCGATCTGCTTGTTTAGATTTCCTATCGAAGTGGTAGGCTCTCCATCTAACCCTTCTGATAAAATTATTAGTTTTCTGAATCATAAGGAGTAAGAAGTCGTCCTTAGAAGGTATTGGTATGTTTTTTAAGGAGGTTCCTAAATATTCCAAACCCCCCCTTTCCCCCATACTATTATCATCTGTTTTTGTAAGCGTATATGTATGAATATATGTGTAGGTGGGTGTCTATATAGGTTTTGGTATTTATTTCTAAATATAAAAATACATATATGAGCATGTAAATATGAATGTAAGATTGAGTGTGTATATATGATTGTACATACATATGTATGTATATATATGTATATATATGTATTATATATGTATGTGTATGTGAATGTGTGGTATGTATATGTGTATGTATATGTATATATGTGTATGTATGTGTATGCTTGTATATAGGAATATATATATATGTGTATATATGTATGTATATGTATATGCGTGTTTGTATGTATGTGTATATGGGTTCTGTATATATTTGTATGTCTCTCTATTTATATGTTTATCCTCGTATCTATGTGATATATGTGTGTGTGTGTGCACGTATGCATATGTATGTGTTTGTGTGTGTTTGTATGTGTGTGTGTATATATATGTGTATTTGCGCACACTCACATACACATATATATATATATATATGTGAGTGTGTGTGTGTGTCTGTGTGTGTGTGTGTGTATGTATGTGTATATATATATATATATATATATATATATGTATATATATATATATAGATATATATATATATATATATATATATGTATATAGGTGTCTATGTGTGAATATATGTCTTTATTCGTATGTGTGTATTTATGTATGTATATATTTATGTGTATGTATGTATGTGTATGTATGTATGTATATATATATATATATGTATATATGTATATGTATATATATATATATATATATATTATTCTTTATTATTATTGTAATATAACTTATGTGTATAGTTGTATAAGTGAGGTTGTGTATGTATATATACTATGTGTATATATATGAGTAATGAAATATATATATATATATATATATATGTGCATGTCTGTTTTTTATGTGTGTGTATATATATATGTGTATGTGTATATATATGTGTGTATATATATGTGTAAGTGTTTGTATGTGGATATATATATATATATATATATATATACATGTGGGTGTTTGTATGTGTATTTATGGTGGTATGAGTGTGTGGATATATATGTTTATAGATATATATATATATATGTGTATATATATATATATATGAGTCTATGTGTGTGTGTATATATATATATATATATATATATATATATATATATATATATATATATGTGTATGTGTGTATGTGTTGCGCGTGTGTGTGTGTGTATTTATATCTTTTTATATGTGTATGTGTATGTTCGTGTAAATGTATGTGTGTGTATGACTGTATAGGTATGTGTGTATGTATGTATGTGTAGATATCTCTATGTGCGCGTACATGTATGTATGTGTATGTATATCTGTATGTGTATGTACATCATATTATATTTATTATATTTTATTGTTTTTATTTTTTTATTTTTCTTAATTTATAGATACATTTATATTAGGCAGTCTGGTCTGACAATCTAATACTGACCCCTCCCCCCCCCTCCCACCTAATTTCTGTATCTTGATCTTGAAAAATGTGTGTGCCAGTGTTTTATGTGAGTGACTTAATTTCTATTTGCTTATGATTTTATATCCACATATATAAATGTGAGTGGGGGAGTGTGTGTGTTTGTATGTTCGTGGTTATGTGTATATTTATGCATATACGCACATGTATGTGTGATTATACTGATATGTGTGAGTATGAAAAAAATATATTTATATGCTTGACTCCATAAGTATCATTGCGTATCTTATCAGCGCATTAAGCTTACAGAGATATTAACCTTGAAATTTTGTGTTTGCATCCATCTTTTTAGTATACACATACAAATTATACACACATTATTGTAAAATATGTGTAAGGTTTTTACATGTATATACACACACCAAACTGCTTTTAACCCTTTGTGTTTTCATTGGTCAATTTTGAACTGATATTTTGAATTGTTGTTATTATCAATAAATATACTTCATTATTTCTGAAGACGGCGTATATATGAGTTAGGTATGTATATTTAATCTTGATAATTTGTATAATTTTGTATAATTTTGTACATAGATCTGTTAAATATGCATACCAATTATAACACATATATACCCTAGAAACGATCGTTAAATAGTGAACTTTTTTTGTTTAATATAAGGAATTGTTTGTTCATTATTTGTTTAATATTTTATCTTGACTCTGTATACCGTTTATCTTTCACCGAAAGTGGATTTTCATTACATCTCTTCTTTCCATGATATCCGGAATACATTGAGTTCTTCATACGGATTGGACACTACCGTAAACTCTTGGTAGATTTATCTACATAATTTTGCTCCTATTTTCACGGAAATATTCGTATTTTTGTACTGTATGTGTGTATTAATTTTATATTTATGTATAAACATATATATATGTATGATTTTGTAAACCCATATACATTTAGTTGAGCTCTTTCAATTGTCCATCATCCATATCACAATGGAAAAACAATATTTAGGAACCTCCTTAAAAAACATACCAATACCTTCTAAGGACGACTTCTTACTCCTTATGATTCAGAAAACTAATAATTTTATCAGAAGGGTTAGATGGAGAGCCTACCACTTCGATAGGAAATCTAAACAAGCAGATCGGAAATATATGTATGATTTCAACACTTACAAGAATCCACCACACAACTTTTTACTTGAAGACTTCGAGAAAGACCTTTTTAATTTAATTAAACACCTCAAATTTAAAAAGTATAAATCCGTCTTTCAAAAGGACCTTGATTCTACCCTATTGGACCTAAAAAAGTCTAAAAAAATCCATGTCCACTCGGACAAAACTGGTAACTTGTATCATATGGATATTGAACATTATAATGAGTTCATATATAAAGAACTCAGAAAAAATTATAAAAAATCTAATAATGTGTCACTCACCAACATCAACAACAAAACACACAACATAGTAAAAAAACTAAATATTGAAGATAGAACTGAACCTTTGGCATTGAAAAGACCACACTTCAATCTGAAAGATCACAAATCTAACTTTAACTCTAATCCTTCTATTAGACTTATATGTCCCTCCAAATCAGATATTGGAATAATTAGCAAAAAAATTTTAGATAGAGTCATCCCACAATTAAGAAAATACGTTATTTTACCACTCTGGGAAAACACCTCCCAGGTAATTAATTGGTTTAAAAATATTAGGTGTAAATCTTCTGCTTCTTTCCTACAATTTGATATAGATAATTACTATTCTTCTATATCACCCATACTCCTGAACAAAGCATTAATATTTGCTAAAAATAGATCTAATTTAACTTCGGATGACATTAACATTATTACACATGCTAGACAAACACTTATTGAATTTCAGAATGAGTACTGGACCAGAAACACATACAGTAATCTTTTTGATATTACTATGGGTTCAAGCGATTCCGCCCAAATTACTGATCTTGTGGGCCTCTTTCTCCTTTTCAACATAAATGCCTCTTTTCCCCACCTCAAAGGTGGTTTATATCGTGATGACTGTCTTCTTCTTTCTAACAACCTTAGCCTTTCAGAAATCGAAAAAAACAAAAAGCATATTAGAACTTTCCTTAAAGACTATTATAATCTTAATATTACTTTTGAAAAAACAAGTAAAGTAGTAAATTTCCTAGATATAACTTTAGATTTAGCTACGGGTATATACCAACCTTACCATAAACCTAACCAAAACTTACATTACATACACTCACAATCTAATCACCCTAAATCTATCCTTAAAAACCTTGCATATAATATATCACTTAGAATTTCTAACCTTTCTTCTAACCAAGATGTATTTGATAAAAATGCGACCTTTTATAATGAAGCTCTAGATAGAAGTGGCCACAAAAATAGATTAGAGTATATACCTTCTACTAAAAATACTGAAAGCATACAGCATAATATTACCAACAAACACCAAATGAAAAGTACACACCTAAATGCCACCCACAGTATACCCCAAAATACTAAATCTTCTAATATAAAGTATAGTAACCCTCAAAAAACTACTCATCATACAACTATAATAAATATTAATAATAAAACTCCTAATAAAAAAGATAAAACACCTAAATCTACAAATATAACTAAAAATAGTTGTGGTGAAATCATTAACATTAATCCTCCTAGTAAAAATCATGATACAACATATAAAAATAATAAAAATAATAAACAACATAGAAACCGTAATAGACGAGTTACTTGGTATAATGCTCCTTTTAATTTACAAGTTAAGGATAATATTGCTAAAAAATTTTTTTATATCCTTGAGAAAAACTTCCCGCCAAACCACAAATACCATCAAATCTTAAATAGGTCTACAGTTAAATTCTCATACTCTACAACAAATAACATAAAACAAAATATAAGTGCATATAATGCATATAAATGTAAGAAAACCATAAGTATACCACCAGTACATCAAATTAACAATAATATCTCCTCAAATACAGAATTAACGAAAGGATGTAACTGTAGAAACAAAACAAACTGCCCATTAAAAGGGAATTGTCTTGTTAACAACATAGTCTATAAATGTAATGTTAAAACTAAAGATTCTATTTGCTCATATATAGGAGCTACCTCTAACAATTTTAAGACAAGGTATAATACCCACAAACATAGCTTTAAAAATGCCGCACTGGCTAATACAACATCTCTAGCAGAAAAAATCAATAGTTATAAAAATAAAAATATAAAATATGATTTGACCTGGAGTGTGCTCAAAAGAGCCACCCCTTATCAAAATAATAGAAAGGAATGTAGATTATGTTCCCAAGAACTATTTGAAATAATGAGGTCTAGGGATATCTTATTAAATAAAAGACAGGAATTAATTATATCGTGTAATCATAAACTAAAAAAAACATTTAAATATTATAAACCTAATTAATAACATTATTCTAGAATTTAATTTAATTTAAATGTTTGTTAACCTGTAAATTTAATTTAATTAATATTTTATTACAGATGAGAATATATTATGTAATCATAAATTTTGAAAAACCTTTAAATATTACTAATATATACTCAGTAATTTAATTTATAGATTGATTTTAATTTATTTTAACCTTTTATTATAATTTTTTTTTTATTATAATTCTTTTACAGATAAAATATAACAAAATAATATCATGTATCCAATGACGGAGAAAGAATTTTTAGTATTATAGACCTAATTAATATACATTTTGGAAATATATTTATTATTTGGTTTTAGTTTTAATCAACCTAAAACTTTAATTTTAATTTGCTTAAAATTAGTATCCTTGTACAGACGAATTGCAGAATGTCATGTAATCATAGAATGGGATGTGTTTTGGATATATACCTAGTTAATATATTCTGTGCAATTTTTTGAAAAAGATATGTATATCTATATGTATATGTATATGTGTGTGTTGTGTATGTGTATCTGTATGTATGTTTATGTGAGTATATATGTATATATGTGTATATATATGTATATATATATATATATGTGTGTATATGTATATATATGTGTATGTGTATGTATATGTATATGTATGCGTATTAATTTTGATTTTTATTTGCATATAATTATATTATGCTATTGATGAAATACAATATCTGCTTTATGTATTGTATACCTAATTAACATATACTAATTAACGTATACTATTGAAATAAATATATAATTTTTAATTTAGTTAACATATAATTTATATGCTACTACCGATGTAATACTTTATTTTATTTTTATTTGGGTTTCTTTTCCCTATTACTAAATTCATCTCCTAATATTGATACCATAACGTTATTAACTTTAATTTAGTTATAATGTAATTAATAATCTACTACTGTTTGACTTCATAATTCTGCTTCAAATATTATAAACCTAACTAATTTACACCTTGGAAATCAATATGTTGACTATCTTTGGTTTAGTTAACATATGATTAATGGTATACTTTTTTATTTTGGGATGCATAGATTTCGTATTTCCTAGCACTGAAAATATGTAAGAACATACATTGAATTAAGATACGGAAAATATTATATGTTTCTTGAAAAATATATTTACTTTGATCCCCTTCTCCAAACCCCCCCTTTCCCCCATACTATTATCATCTGTTTTTGTAAGCGTATATGTATGAATATATGTGTAGGTGGGTGTCTATATAGGTTTTGGTATTTATTTCTAAATATAAAAATACATATATGAGCATGTAAATATGAATGTAAGATTGAGTGTGTATATATGATTGTACATACATATGTATGTATATATATGTATATATATGTATTATATATGTATGTGTATGTGAATGTGTGGTATGTATATGTGTATGTATATGTATATATGTGTATGTATGTGTATGCTTGTATATAGGAATATATATATATGTGTATATATGTATGTATATGTATATGCGTGTTTGTATGTATGTGTATATGGGTTCTGTATATATTTGTATGTCTCTCTATTTATATGTTTATCCTCGTATCTATGTGATATATGTGTGTGTGTGTGCACGTATGCATATGTATGTGTTTGTGTGTGTTTGTATGTGTGTGTGTATATATATGTGTATTTGCGCACACTCACATACACATATATATATATATATATGTGAGTGTGTGTGTGTGTCTGTGTGTGTGTGTGTGTATGTATGTGTATATATATATATATATATATATATATATGTATATATATATATATAGATATATATATATATATATATATATATGTATATAGGTGTCTATGTGTGAATATATGTCTTTATTCGTATGTGTGTATTTATGTATGTATATATTTATGTGTATGTATGTATGTGTATGTATGTATGTATATATATATATATATGTATATATGTATATGTATATATATATATATATATATATTATTCTTTATTATTATTGTAATATAACTTATGTGTATAGTTGTATAAGTGAGGTTGTGTATGTATATATACTATGTGTATATATATGAGTAATGAAATATATATATATATATATATATATGTGCATGTCTGTTTTTTATGTGTGTGTATATATATATGTGTATGTGTATATATATGTGTGTATATATATGTGTAAGTGTTTGTATGTGGATATATATATATATATATATATATATACATGTGGGTGTTTGTATGTGTATTTATGGTGGTATGAGTGTGTGGATATATATGTTTATAGATATATATATATATATGTGTATATATATATATATATGAGTCTATGTGTGTGTGTATATATATATATATATATATATATATATATATATATATATATGTGTGTATGTGTGTATGTGTTGCGCGTGTGTGTGTGTGTATTTATATCTTTTTATATGTGTATGTGTATGTTCGTGTAAATGTATGTGTGTGTATGACTGTATAGGTATGTGTGTATGTATGTATGTGTAGATATCTCTATGTGCGCGTACATGTATGTATGTGTATGTATATCTGTATGTGTATGTACATCATATTATATTTATTATATTTTATTGTTTTTATTTTTTTATTTTTCTTAATTTATAGATACATTTATATTAGGCAGTCTGGTCTGACAATCTAATACTGACCCCTCCCCCCCCTCCCACCTAATTTCTGTATCTTGATCTTGAAAAATGTGTGTGCCAGTGTTTTATGTGAGTGACTTAATTTCTATTTGCTTATGATTTTATATCCACATATATAAATGTGAGTGGGGGAGTGTGTGTGTTTGTATGTTCGTGGTTATGTGTATATTTATGCATATACGCACATGTATGTGTGATTATACTGATATGTGTGAGTATGAAAAAAATATATTTATATGCTTGACTCCATAAGTATCATTGCGTATCTTATCAGCGCATTAAGCTTACAGAGATATTAACCTTGAAATTTTGTGTTTGCATCCATCTTTTTAGTATACACATACAAATTATACACACATTATTGTAAAATATGTGTAAGATTTTTACATGTATATACACACACCAAACTGCTTTTAACCCTTTGTGTTTTCATTGGTCAATTTTGAACTGATATTTTGAATTGTTGTTATTATCAATAAATATACTTCATTATTTCTGAAGACGGCGTATATATGAGTTAGGTATGTATATTTAATCTTGATAATTTGTATAATTTTGTATAATTTTGTACATAGATCTGTTAAATATGCATACCAATTATAACACATATATACCCTAGAAACGATCGTTAAATAGTGAACTTTTTTTGTTTAATATAAGGAATTGTTTGTTCATTATTTGTTTAATATTTTATCTTGACTCTGTATACCGTTTATCTTTCACCGAAAGTGGATTTTCATTACATCTCTTCTTTCCATGATATCCGGAATACATTGAGTTCTTCATACGGATTGGACACTACCGTAAACTCTTGGTAGATTTATCTACATATATATGTATATATATATATATGTGTGTGTGTGTGTGTGTGTGTGTGTGTGTGTGTGTGTGTGTGTGTGTGTGTGTGTGTGTGTGTGTGTGTGTGTGTCTCAATTGTGTGTCTAAAGTGATAAACAAGTAGAGCAGAAGTTTGTTAAATTTTAATAGAAATTAGTTTTGTTTTGTGAATGTATAAAACCCGGAATAGACTAACGAAACTGGTTCAAATGAACTTGTGATCTGTGTGAGGAGGAGGTAAGGTTTTATTAAAATACTTCTTTGACAACTAGAAATACTGGAATGATAGGATCGCAGTTGTTATAGCAGAGGGGACGAGAGAGACAGACAGATAGATAGAGGCAGGGGGAATGGGAGACAGAAGGAGAGAGAGAGAGAGACTTTACTATCTTGAAAGAAGAGTGACCCATTAAATAATGTTGTTATAACTAGCAGATTTCTGGTTTCCATATATCCCCCCCCCCTCTCTCTCTCTCTCTCTCTCTCTCTCTCTTTCTCTCCTTGCTTCACCTCTCAAACGCCCCCCTTCTCTCACTCTCTCAAACTTTTCCTCTTTCTCCCCCAGTTGTCTTGGAGGAACGGTCCTTCCCTCGATGACTAAACAGTAAAAACTACGGTGGTTAATAAATAGAAATAGAAATAGAATTAATTAAAACAAAACAATCAATCAAAGAATAAATTGAGAACAATTATAAAATAATCGTCATTTGTCATATTTAAAAGATAACATCTTGTTAGAATGAAAGTGATGATTGAACTGATCGCCATATTGAAAAACGATGAGTCTATTTATAGCAAAGTTACACCACGGCCGCCATGATGTAAGAGAAAAAAATTTGGTTGTTGACTTGTTTTCCTTAATCTCTGACAAATGTATATATATATATATATATATATATATATATATATATATATATATATATAAATGTAAGTATGTATGTGTGTATACGTACATACATATATGTATACAGACGTACAGTAGTATGTATATATATATACATACATGTACACATATATACATGCACGTATCGGTTTACCGAATATTTATTATAATGCTCGGTTTGTTTGTTTGTAAACAAACAAACAGCCCGAATTACGCCGTACAGTGTTTAGGCAACCACGTCACCTTTTTGTTCAACACCGACACAGGAACGATGTACTAGTTTCAAGCTTATTAGCTATCGTCAGCATCGTATACCTAAGAGTGAGAAATAAAATTTCGTTTCATTCTATTCCATTTATATATATATATATATATATATATGTATACATATATATATGTCTGTGTGTGTGTGTGTGTGTGTGTGTGTGTGTGTGTGTGTGTGTGAGTGAGTGTATGTGAGTGTGTGTGTGTGTGTGAGTGTGTGTGTAATGAAAGGATCACTCATATGATTTACCTTATATACACAAACACACATACATATATGTGTGTGAGTTTGTGTGTACACACACACACCTACATGTATGTATATATATATATATATATATGTATATATGTATGTATATATTCACGAGGGCATAGAAATAATCGGGCTGGATATCCGATCGCGCGGTTGTGTGTGTGTTAGAGAGAGGGGGGAATCCGATACAGAGAGAGACACAGAGAGAGAGAGAGAGAGAGAGAGAGAGAGAGAGAGATTTTATCAGTTTTAAACTAGAGTCCTTGATAGTTGGAATAGTGTAAATATATCAGAGTCAGCTGCCCGACGACTGAGCGCTTGCCGTTTCGTCAGCAAATTCCAGACTAATATATATATATATATATATATATATATATATATATATATATATATATATATATATATATATATATATAGGAGAGTATTGAAGTTTGCTTGAAGCATTGTGGAATAATAAGGTAAATTTCTTTAAGCCGTTTGGAAGCCTCGACAATGCAGATGGGTAAATCTCCGGGTAACAAGATGCGGTGGTGGAGAGAGAGATGTAAGTGGGTGTACGTTGAGATGCGTGGCGTGTAGAAGACTGTAGCGTGTAGAAGAATGTAGGAAAGAGCGTAAAGGATAAAGATAAAAATAATAACACGAGATAGATTTACCTTGGGAGAGATTTAATTGTCCCTATATATTTCGGATTTACATCCATCAACTGGGGTTTTTTACGGGGGGGGGGGGGGGGTTGTCTGTCGGAAAGGTGCGAAACGTGTCCTCCGCTGTTCGTTGTTTTGAATATCTGAGGTATTCAGCAGATCGCGCGTGCGCGTGAAATGGGGTCGGTCAAGCAGAGGTCAGCGGCCGAAATAGTTCTTTCAATTGTGGGAGTGGTGTGGCGCTACCTGCCAGTCCATACATAGTATTCTCTGCCTGTTTGGTGAATGTTACTGTGTGTGGGTGCGTGTGTTGTTGTCTCGCTTGAGTGTATGTGTGTGTGCGTGTGTTGTTGCCTTGTTCCTCTGTATGGTGGAATGCTAATGTGTGTGTGTGTGTGTGTGTGTGTGTGCGTGTGTTGCTGTCTCGCTTCTGTGTGTGTGTGTGCGTGTATTGCTGCATCGTTTGTTAACTTAAACCAACCACCTCAATTTTTTTTCTGCGACCGGCGGAAGCTCCCGAAGAAGCTGAGATACAACCTCCTCACGAGGAACAGCAGACTACCCGCCTTCTACCACCTCGTGAAAACACACAAACAGGGACCCGACCTAAAGATCAGGCCCATTGTATTGAGCGTGGAAGGACCGCTCTACAAAATTTCATGGCTCCTAGCCAGAATACTCAAACCCATCTTAGACACCTTGCCGGGACACGTTAACAGCTCCGAGGAGGTGTTGGAGCGCCTGGATCAAATGGATCCCGATACCAGAAAGGATAACAGATATGCCTTCAGCCTTGATGTAGTCACTCTCTACACCTCGGTCCCGGCACTCCCGGCCGTTAATATACTGATGAAACGCGTCCAATCCACCGACCTACACTGCTTCGGGCTCACCACCACTGACATCCACCAACTCCTATCCATTGTCGTCGACAACACCTTCTTCGGATTCCTTGACCAAACATACCAGCCAACCTCGGGACTGCTCATGGGATCAAGCTTGTCGGGTGTGCTAGCGATCTCTTATATGGACAGCCTCGAGCGCAAGGCACTCAACGTCTGCCACCCCAACGCCGTCGCCTTTTTCGCAAGGTACGTGGACGATATCCTCATCCTCACATCTTCCCAAGACATGGCGAACAGAATCTATAAGACGTTCAACAACACGGACGAGAACATTGACTTCAGTGTTGAACACCCCAACGACGACGGGTCACTTGCCATCCTCGACTTCCGAATCAACATCACGGAACAGGGAGGGATCCACTGCAACTTCTACCGAAAGGCAACCTGCAGGGACCTGTTCGTCCACTACAAGTCCGCCCTCCATAACAGTGCCAAAAGAGGATACATCACGAACGAGATCGCGCGAATCAAAAACAGATGCAGCGATCCCGCGAGTGGTGTCACTCATACCAAGCGATTCCTCGAGGTGCTGGATACGAACGTGTACCCTATCTCGCTCACAGACACAGTAGGAGACACCAGACACAAGAAACAGAGAGGCACCCAAGGCAAGTGCTTCCTTAAAATGCCACACCTGGGCGAGAATACCACCACCCTATCCGCAAGGCTATACGGAGGGAAGGCCTCGACATCCACCTGGCCCACTCGGGCCCCTCCCTGCGAAGATGCCTCTCCAGGAAACCCGAGAAATCAACTGACGCGTGCTCCCTCAGAGACTGCCCGATGCACCATGCGAACTGTTGCCTACACACATACGTCGTGTATAAGATAGAATGTAACAAGTGCAACCAATACTATATAGGTAGCACAATCCGGCCGCTGCACATCCGGATCAAGGAACACACTAACACCAGGGCCTCGTCTTTCCGGAAACACATAGCCAAATACGGAAACAAAGACGGAAGGCCCATTGTCACAATTCTAGCGACAGAAAGAAACGTCGGCACATTACGTATCAAGGAAACACTTTGGATCAAACGCCTAGGGCCACAATTAAACAACCGATCCGAGAGAAACGAAATGAGGTGGTTGGTTTAAGTTAACAAACGATGCAGCAACACACGCAGACACACACAGAAGCGAGACAGCAACACACGCATACACACACACACAGTAGCATTCCACCATACGAACATACTACACTGCAAATACAGAGGACCAAGGCAACAACACACTCACACTCAAGCGAGACAACAACACACGCACACACACACACACACAGTAACATTCACCAAACAGGCAGAGAATACTATGGACTGACAGCTAGCGCCACCCCACTCCCACAATTGAAAGAACTATTTCGGCCGCTGACCTCTGCTTCACCGACCCCATTTCACGCGCACGCGCGCACTGCTGAATACCTCAGATATTCAAAACAACGAACAGCGGAGGACACGTCGCACCTTTCCGACAGACAACCTCCCCCCCCCCCGAAAAAAATCCCAGTTGATGGATGTGAATCCGAAATATATAGGGACAATTAAATCTCTCCCAAGGTAATCTATCTCGTGTTATTATTTTTATTTTTATCCTTTACGCTCTTTCCTACATTATTATACACGCTACAGTCTTCTACACGCCACGCATCTCAACGTACACCCACTTACATCTCTCTCTCCACCACCGGATCTTGTTACCCGGAGATTTACTCATCTGCATTGTCGAGGCTTCCAGAAATTTACCAAATATATATATATATATATATATATATATATATATATATATATATATATATAATAAAAAATTGAACAGGGACAGAACAGAGAGGCAGTACGACAAATGTTTATTAGCTTCACGCTCAGGAGAGTGGGGGGTAGGTGGAGGACGACGTTTCGGCATAAGCCCTTCTTCAGGTAAGAGTTCAAAAGGTGTGTAGGGGAGTGGTGGAGAGACATATAGCGAAAGGAAACGGTGCGATATATATATATATACATATATATATATATATATATATATATATATATATAATTAGAATTGGTGTTCTGAAATAGCGATATATATATGAATGTATATATAGTGTATTTTGCAATACACTGTATGCTTAATTAAAAGCATTTCGAAGAACTTACGCTATTGTTTTAGAGTAGTGACAGTCTCACCTACTTTAAATTTTCAGCTTGACTGGCAACCGCTCTGTATAATCAGTTCCTGATTATTACTAGAATTCTATAAGAATCAAATATTCATGATTTTCACCAAACAGGTGGAGTAGTTAGCTTTGATAAGTACCCAAAAGTACGAAACAGAGCTCTGTCAGCTTTATCTCTCCTGTTTGCTGAAAATTTAAAGTAAGTGAGACTGTCACTACTCTAAAACAATAGTGTAAGGTCTTAGAAATGCTTTTAATTAAGCATACAGTGTATTGCAAAATACACTATATATACATTCATATATATATCGCTATTTCAGAGCACCAATTCTAATTTACAATTTCTGCTTGACCGGCAACCGCTCTGTATAATCAGTTCCTGATTATTACTAGAATTCTATAAGAATCAAACATTCATGATTTTCAGCAAACAGGTGGAGTAGTTAGCGTTGATATGTACCAAAAAGTCCGAAACAGAGCTCTGTCAGCTTTATCTCCCCTGTTTGCTGAAAATTTAAAGTAAGTGAGACTGTCACTACTCTAAAACAATAGCGTAAGGTCTTCGAAATGCTTTTAATTAAGCATACAGTGTATTGCAAAATACACTATATATACATTCATATATATATATATATAAATGTGTGTGTATATACATGCAACCCTATAGAGAGAGATAGAGAGAGAGATAGAGAGGGATATATATATATATATATGGAGAGAGAGAGAGAGAGAGAGAGAACAGAAAACGAAAAATCGGTGATGCATCTGAGCTCAATTTATTGTGTGTTACAATTGTTTCGCCGCCGGCGGACAGCTCGAGACGCGGTCATTGTGTGGATCTGTCTGATTCTGGACCCGTAGGTTGGACGGACACGTCTAATGATTTGTGAGAGAATATGCTCCGAAATCATTAGACGTGTCCGTCGAACCTGCGGGTCCAGAATCAGACAGATCCACACAATGACCGCGTCTCGAGCTGTCCGCCGGCGAAACAATTGTAACACACAATAAATTGAGCTCAGATGCATCACTGATTGTTCGTTTACTATTATATCATACTCTGCTCTGTAAGAGCATAGAGTGCTCAACCGGCATACCGGCTATCTAAGCATCTTAGCTACCATCAGACACACACACACAAATATATATATATATATATATATATATATATATATATATATATATAATTGATGTGGGATGCTTAAAGCGTCTGTAAGCGGTAGGCCGTTTGAGCACTCGATGCTCCTTCAGAGCAGAGTATGATATCACATAAGAAACGGAGAATCACTGGTGCGACGAATAAAATTTATTAGACATGTTACAATCGTTTCTCTGGCGACCAGCTGGAGGCACGATCGATGCAATGACCGAACCTGGCTCTGAAATCGCACGGTCGTCATATACGTCTCGATTCTACGAAGCAGAGTTTCCAAAGGTGATGTGATACGAGCAGCAGTACCCAGCATTGCCTGGGTAGGTAAACTAATATCTGCTTTGATGAAAAGGTCTTGATCTTAACGACTGCTTCTCGATGACTCATCTATGGCCACACACAGGCCATGCGGGGGATGGTGGTGATGACCTCTATCACTGAGAAACGCGGGTGACTGACGAAGGGGCATGCTGGGGGAGAGGTAATGACCTCTAACACTAAGCCAAATTTCCTCACGCTACTTGATTGGAAACCGATAAATTCTCAAATACACAACTAAAAGCTCAGACGACGCCAGTGGCCATCGTTTTGCCTTTGACCATCTATAAGATGTGCAATGATAGGTTCTATCGTAGTATAAAGTTGAACCAAATAAATTGATTTATGTGTGAGGTGGAGCCGAAGTTTCGAATTGGAACGAAATTGGTTGAAAAATGTGGGAGCTAGAGCCGAAAAGGCGGACATTTGAGCGAAAAGGTGGTATTTTCGAATATTTAAGCGGCTGCCACGCCGTTCCAGAACAAAAAATTCAAAATGTAAAGCCATTACAGGATGTGCAATGATAAATTCTATTTTGCTTTAAAATTTGAACGAAATCGGTGGCAAAATGTGCGAGCTAGTGTCCCAAATCTTATTTTTCGATACCTAAAAAAAGGTGATCCACCCCCTATCGATTTTTATCTGCAGAATGACCCCGGAATAAAAAACCGATACGCTGATATATAGAAAACACTCCCCGATGACTAATCTATGAGCCTGTAAAGTTTCATGAAAATCGGTCGTAAGATGTAGGCCCCTATAGGTAATACACAGACACACAGACACACATACTTAATTTTATATATATACAGATATATATATATACACACACAGACATATATATATATATATTTGTGAGTGTGGGGGAGGGGGTACTATGTAAACATATAAAGAGATATAGAGAGAGATAGATATATATATATATGTATGTGCACGCGTTATATATATAATTTTTTGTCAACGGAAAGAATTAGCAATGTTTACAATAGAGTGACAGCAGATTTCACACACACACACACACACGCACATATACACATGCATACACAGGCATACACAAGCACACACACACATACGGTGTTCCTTCCTATCTCAGACTTGTTTTGTTTACAAATAATTTCACACACACCGACACAGCAACACACCCACTCATATACACACATACAGCCTCTCTCGCCTCTATGGCCATACATAAGTTTCTCTCTTTCATTCAATAGTTCATAACTTTAACTTATGCCATTCACATTATTTTTAACAGTTTCAAATTACTTTTCATTCACGTATTATATTATCTTTCATTTAGAAAGATGCTGATGTTACATAAATCGTTTATTCATAATAATTATTTCAACGGTTCTCTTATGCAATCCAAGATGTAGTTCATGCATTTGTTGTTGTTATGAGAACGGTATCTTCAGATGAAAAATCCAATTTTGTGATATGCCGCAGGCAACAAAACAAAATAAATCCAAAAAGCATGTCCTTCCGTTCGTGCGCCCGACTGACATAAGTTCCTAAAAGGTCTTTCCCAGCCGTTGTGATTACTATTTGTGGAGCGAGGCGTTATCTATGCTTATATTAGTGAATCTGGTCCCACGTACCCACCACAGAACTGGGATCGTAAATTACCTAATATTCTCTATAAAAACCAAACAGGTTCTCAATAAAATTATTCTGATGAAATGACAGTTGATAATAACATTGAAATATTGAATGTCTGCATAACTAATACTTTGTAGATAGCAACTGTTTTCAGGTTAGTAACTGTTATTGAAACACGTGTCAATAAATTCCTTTTAACTAAACTGTATCCATTTAAATCTTTCTATTTTCTCCGGATTACTTTTGAAACTACAACTGGAACCGTCGAGCAAACTCTAGGTGAGCTGTCCATCTACTGTGTGTAATATTCATATTACAACACTACGGAAAATACTGTATATATATATATATATATATAGGAAAATGTTCAGGACCCCGACGGCAGAGCTCAAGCCGTTTCGACGGTTGTTTCTGGACTAGTCGAAACGGCTTGAGCTCTGCTGTCGGGGTCTTGAACATTTTCCTATTACCCACTCTACTACCCTAAGAATTGAGTACTCTGGTGCGTTATGGTCCACCTGGTTCCTTACCACACTTTCTTCGTTATATATATATATGTATATACTGATTTATGTAGAGAGAGAGAGGGTCATACAATATACATACATATGTATACTTACACACATACACACACATATATATATGTATATATATATAGAGAGAGATATATATATAGATATTTTATTTAATCTAATGTAATTTTTGTTATTGATTTTCAGCTCTGCATTACTCTCCTCCCAACCAAAACCAGAGTTGGTCCTGATTCATCAGTGTTTTTTATAATGCTGTTGTTGTTGTTGTTGTTGTTGTTGTTGTTGTTGTTGTTATTGTTGTTGTTGTTGTTTTATCAGACGGATTTCCGCCATTTTAACTACGAAAATAATATTTGTTTGTTTGTTTGTTTATATAGTTTATTAAAGTTCTCCAGTTAAATGAGGTATTTATTAATTAGCAACGGAATTACATCTTCAAATAAAGAGAAATCATTTCTGATCAGTCTACTCTCTCACTTGATAGCATATGTATGTACACACAAAGATATATATATATATATATATATATATAATAAAAAATTGAACAGGGACAGAACAGAGAGGCAGTACGACAAATGTTTATTAGATTCACGCTCAGGAAATTTGTATATATATATATATATATATATATATATATATATATATACAAATTTTAGTACAGCATTAACGAAGCTTTAGGTTGCGGCCAATCTAACGAATGCAAATTCGGTATGTAGCTTTAGCACTCGATAGGGAATAGTACCCCAGAGTATTAACAATACGTTTAGACAGCTTTGCAAATCAAATATAGCGATCGGCAGTCCAGCCGCATTGCCATAGCAACGAAAATGGTTGGACTCAGGAAAAGATTTTAGACTGACCTGGATCAAGCGCGGAGACCGAATGCAATATATAATGCATATCGTATAGCATACGATATATATCACATACAACACACAACATCCACGTTAGGTTTCTGTAAATCCGAGATCGACTAATTCCGCTTGCAGGGGTCTGCAGGTTAATGGTCTTTGACGACAGAACAAAGGATTTACTTCTTCAACAAGTCTTGCGTTCTTTAGCCTCTGCGGGTGTGTTCTAGCAGTAAATTTCGCTATAGACACGTGGTTTTCTCCAAGGGAGGTAACCCCCGTTTTTGGCGGTGAATTCGAAATTTGAGACAAAGGAATGAAATTCCCTTAGACAAACCGAATTAAGCACTCAACCAGAAGTTATCAAACAAAGATAAACAATATATATATATATATATATATGTTCATCCTCTAATATATATATATATATATATATATATATATATATATATATATATATATATATATATATGAGAGGATGAACACAGATATAAGTATACATGTGTTCCAATTGCAAATGGCCAACACGGCTTAGAAAGATTCCCTTCTTTGAGCTATTTAATTGTAAAAGACTATTTTGAGTTTATAACTTAATCTATGATATATATATATATATATATATATATATATATATATATATATATATATATATATATATATATATATAGGAACCAGTAAGACCCCGACGGCTGGGCTCAAGCCGTCAGGGTCTTACTGGTTCCTATTACCCACTCTACTACCCTAAGTATTGAGTACTTTGGTGCGTTATGGTCCACCTGGTTCCTTACCACATTTCCTTCGTTATATATATATATATATATATATATATATATATATATTTCGTTTCTGATTTCTGAATTTGTTTAGCAAGATTCTTTATCTGAAATCGTGTGTTGAAACCGATATTGTTATACTTTGGGAGGGTCATGTTGCCAATAAGAAAACACACGCACCAGTTGCTTTCACTTCAATTTATTATAATAAATTTATAATAAATTTATAAATTTATAAATTAATAAATTTCTGGTTGGTTGGTTGGTTCCACAACCAGATAGTTGTTTATATATTGTCATAGTTCTTTCGTCACACACTCTGTGACCTCTTCAGTGACTGGGGATTCCTTTCTTTGTTTCTGTGCCTCTCCTTTGTTCTGTCCTACGCCATTTTGTTTCTGTGTGTGTGTTGTGTGCTCAGTCTGCGCATGCGCCACATCCGGGTGTCTGTGTGTGTTTATGTTCATTTATTTATTTGTTTATTTACATATTACTGGTTGGCTGTTTGTTCTATGTGTGTGTGTGTTTTCATTTTGTCCTTAATTGTAAGTTGTGATGTTGCTGTTCCACTCATATTTTCTATTTAATTTTGGTTGTAATTCTTTTATGTTTATTGCCTCTGTAATTTGTCTAAACATTGCGTCTTTTCTGTGTGTAGATTCTATTTTTATTTCTATGTTCTCTAATTTACCCTTGTGTTCTATTTTAGCATGTTGGTAGAGTACAGATGATTCTTTACTATCTTGAAGGTCTCGCCACTGTTCATTTATCCGTTCCCCTACACTACGAGCTGTCTCACCTATGTACACTATATTTTTGTCTCTACATTGTCCTTCAGTACATCTTATGCTATACACTACATTTCTAGTTTTACAGTTAATATGGGGGCTTATTTTACAGGTTATAAATTTCTTATCTATACATGAGGGTCTTTGAAAAGGGTATGTCTTGCTAATAAGTGTTTTTACGGAGGTACCTGGTCTTTCTACTATCTTAATATTGAGTTTATGTTTATTTAGGGCCCTTCTAAATTTGTAAGCTAATTCACCTCTAGGGGTTGTATCGATGAACATTACACTCTGGTATTTATTGCTATCATACCATGAGTTTATTCTATTAGCCTTGTTCCTAGTTCTTTCTATTCTATTCCAAAATTTGCTCCTATACAAGGGGCAGGTCCCATTTATGTCATTATTTACCATTTTTTCCCATTTGGTTCTGGCTCCTCTATACACTCTGATTTTATCTCTCTGATTGTAGCCAGAGAACTGCATACGGTGGATGAAGTGTTGTATGTGTCTCTCTAGTTCTTCGGGGTTGCACATGTGGGACACGTTTCTCATCACCCGTACCAAATCCGCAATCAGTATGTTGATTTTGGTATGGTCCGAAACGGCCGAGTTTCGGTGGATCAGATGTTTGGAAGTCATGGGTTTGGCATAATGGGAATGGAGGATTTGTTTTTTGTTATTAATGGTATCTAACCAGAGCTCTGTGTCTAGTACAGGTAATCGATGGTTGGGGTGTTTACTTGGGTAGTCTATAGTAACTCTAATGCTCTGGTGGATGGAGTTAGCTATTTGCTGGATGCTTTCCATTGTGTTTTTCTCTAGTTCCTGACTGTTCTCTACGATGTTTATATCATCAACGTAGCGGGAGTACATTATCAGGGTTAAGGGGTCTTCTAATTGTTCTTTAAGCTTAAGTTTAAGTCTACCGTCCCACCATACCATGAATAAGTTAGCTATGTCGCCTGCAATGCTAACACCAATGGCTGCTCCTTCCTCTTGGGCATATGTTTTTCCATTAAATTTGAACATATGTTCCTTAAGGGTTAGTTTTATGCTGGCCCCTACCGCATGTGCAATCATTTTCTTCAGTTCATCGTGGTTTTCGGGTGTCCGTATGGCTCTGGTCCACCCGTTCCATCTATCTGTGTGGGTTTTCTTGGCCATTGAGGTAATGGTAGGTGGTCTGCCTCTTGCTGGTCTTGTAGGGCACAGGTTGCTAAGGTCATATGTGTCTAGGTAATTATTACTATAGGTAAGTTTAAGTAGGAGTCCCAGCTCACTGGTATCAATCCCACGGAACTCAACATTGCTCTCACTGATCATTTCTACGCATTTCTCCACAGCAAAATCCACGTTAATAGATGGATACAATAGATGGATACATGTTTATATGTGTTTGTTGTTATTGTGCTTGTGTATGTATTTATTTATTTATTTATTTATCTATTTATTTATTTATACTTCTCTTACGTCAGTGTTGTTTGTTTGGGCGTTGTTGTTATTCCATTCATTCTTTCTGTTTAGTATTGGCCTTCTAAGTTCTATTTCACTGGCCTCTCTGATTTGCCTATCTGCTGGGTCATTTCTATGTTTAGATATTATTCTAATTTCTATGTTGTCTATGTTACCGTCGTATTGTTGTCTGGCATGTTCGTATAGTACTGACCCGTTTTTTCGTCCTTTTAGTTCCCCCCAGTGTTGGTCTATCCTTTCACCTATGCTACGAGCTGTCTCGCCTATGTATGTTGTTGTCATGTTTCTGCAAGTACCCTCTGTACATCTTATGCTATAGACTACGTTTCTAGTTTTACAGTTTATCCGGGGGTTTACCTTACATATGATACATTTCCTATTAGTACAGTTGGTTTTCTTAAAAGGGTAGGTTTTGCTGATCAGGTATTTTATGGTGGTTCCTGGCTTTTCTACCACCTTAATCTTTAGGTGGGTCTTTCTCAGGGCCTTTCTACACTGGTTAGCTAATTTCCCTCCAGGGGTAGCGTCCACAAAAATGACACTCTGGTATCTCTGGTTGTCGTACCATGAGGTGGCTTTCCCTATCTTATGTCTCGCCCTATCTAAGCTATTCCATGATTTGCTCCTGTATAATGGGCAAATTCCTTTCATGTCCAGTTCTATGAGGGTCTTATACTTCTCCATGGCTCCTTCGTATACTCTGACTCTGTCTCTTTGGTTGTAGCCAGAGAACTGCATGCGGTTGATGAAGTGTTGGATGTGTCTTTCCATTTCTGTTGGGTCGCACATGCGGGACACTTTCTTCATCACTCGTACCAAATCTGCGATCAGAATATTAAACTTAGCACTACTAGACATTGCTGAGTTTTTGAGTATCAGGTATTTGGAGGCCATAGGTTTAGCATAGTGTGAGTGGAGAATTTGGGCTCTCTCGTCTATAGTGTTAATCCAAAGTTCCGTGTCTAATACAGGTAGTCTATTGTTAGGGTGTTTGGAACGGTAGTCGATAGTTACAGTTATACTCTGGTGTATGGAATTAGCTATCTGCTGGATGCTTTCCATTGTGCTACGTTCTAAATCAAACTTGTTAGTGCTCTCTAGTGGGGATGTTCTTATAACTA
>OZ024748.1:35981266-36113766 GCA_964016885.1 Eledone cirrhosa | reverse complement strand
TTTAATGATGTATTTATTAATTAGTAACGGAATTACATCTTCAAAGAGAAAAATATCTGTGGATACTCACGCACTTTCACATACAGACATTCCCACACACACATATGTATATATGCATATACATACTCACAAACACACAGACACACACCGATATATATATATTTATATATATATATATATATATATATATATATATATATATATATATAGGAACGAGTAGGACCCCGACGGCTGAGCTCAAGCCGTCGGGGTCCTACTCGTTCCTATTACCCACTCTACTACCCTAAGTATTGAGTACTTTGGTGCGTTATGGTCCATCTGGTTCCTTACCACATTTCCTTCGTTATATATATATATATATATATATATATATATATATATATATCAACTAGTAATTGATTGACATATATATATATATATCTAAAATAAACATATGAAACAATCACAGGGAATAATATATATATATATATATATATATAGTTGATAAAACGTGTTCAGATATTTATTTAAAGCTCAAATATGGTTTATTTTATATCCAGAACAACGAGAGATATTTCAGTGGTAAATCTAATTGGTATACTTCCGCCATCTCAGATTTTTAACTCACAGATCACAGAACATATATTGTAAGTAATATCCAAATGGAATGAAACACGAGTAGATAAAATAAATAATGTATTAACTGGTGAACTTGGTGACTTATTTCTATGTTATATATATATACAGTGAGCGAGGGGGAATGTCCTGCTTAAGGTTTATTGAAAGAAATACTGAACACGGAGGATGTTTATGTAAGAGGTTTACAAGATGTATGTCGCATGGCTCAGGTATGTCAGATAAAGTTGATAAGAAAGTAATGTAGCAAAGGGCAAATAACCGAGATATGATGGTGGGAGAAACTAAACTAATTGGAGGTGATTTACACAAGGGGAGACAACCAAAAGAGGCAAGACGTAAAGAAGCTGATGAAGGAAGCGAGCAATATAGAAGTTATGGCTGAAGCACTAGTGAAGCAATGGAAGAGGTAACTAACAAGCAGATAATCTATAATTCCACCATTGAATGAAATAATAATTGATTAAATCTTCTGGTGAAGTGATGCAGGAAATTTCACTATTATCTTCAATCGGTCTTTATCCGACCTCCATCATTCACTTGGTCTTATCATGCTAAATGTCTTCTTCCATATTAGAACTACTTTCCTCTTTTCTGTCTTTGTTTTGTTTTTTGTTTGTTGTTGTTGTTGTTTTACTTTTTTGTTTTGCTCTTTTTGGGTTGTTGTTGTTGTTTTCATTTTTCAATTGAATTCCTCTGACTCATCTTATTTAACTGTCCAGAAAAGAAACCAGTACGTAAGACACGGGTTACATACTTAAGGCAGTAAATGTACGTAGAAGAAAATAGTGTTGCTATCGTTGTTGTTGCTGTTGTTGTTATTGCATTTGTTGTTGTTGTTGTTGTTGTTATTGAATTAGTGGTGGTGGTGGTGGTGTTCTGTATCTCGAGATCCCAGCCTTTCCGAAACATCACAATCTCGGGCAATGCAATCAGTGTAAATTCCACTCTAGAGTTCTGTAGAGGACTAGTGATGGGTAAATGCGACAACGCTCTCGGGGAGGTTCTGGACGTCATCGAACTCGAACTGACTGTTCCGGAGAACTTTAGAACCGGAGACTATGGACAACTTCCAGAAATCAATTTTCCTCTGCCTGGTGGCTGCAGTGAAAATGTTTGTGTGGAGAACGAGACTGAAAGGACTGGAGACAGACACTTTCCTCTTCGGCCAAGACATCAACTTTTTCAAGTTAGGAAAGTAAGGTGAGAATGGACAGGGAAGTGCTGCCCCTGTACATTTGTCTTCAAAAATTTACTGTGATTGCTGCAGCTGGCCGAGTCATTAAGATGACCATCCGAGGGTCCGAAACATTGTTATTTCATATCACAGCACTGGATTTTCTCTTTGCTGCTGTTTTATTTTATTTATTTATTTATTTATTTATTTTTTCATTTTTTGCAATGTATTTGGCGAGATACTTAGCTCTCGGCTGCTTAATCCACCTATTTTGAAAGAGGCACACTAGAAAATATACATTATATGGCAGGAAAAGGCCGTAAGCAAAGGTCAGGATGTATAACAATGAACGAGTGCCTTGTTAGCTTGTTAGCTCCCAGTGTTGGGAACAAGATGGCGGCTATTATCTGTAGTGTTATGATAGTTTGTTAGCTCTCAGTGTTGGGAACAAGATGGCGGCTATTATTTGTAGTGTTATGAATGATAGATACACTTAAAACAACAAAGATGATGCCTTTCTCACAGTTATGAAACCAATCAATCAGTCAACAGTAATACGACTTCTTTTGTTGTGAATCACATTATTTCATTTTCAATAACCTTTAAATTGGTTGCAGTAATATTCTGTTTGTGGCAAATTACTTTTTATTTGCTGATATATAAAGATTTACAGAGCAAATAAAAGTGTAAAAACACGTCCATAATTATTACAGCATAGAATCGTATCTACCCAGCGTCGTAATAGTTATTGATTTCAAGAAAACAACATCTGACAGCATCAACCGGAGGTTTATGTTAGATATATTAAGATCCAACAGCATTTCTAAGATTATCAGTATATTAAAATGTTAACTTGATAACTAAAATATCTGTAGATCGTGGTAAGGGTAAGGGATCAATTTGTCTCTCATCTGTTGCATCGGAAATAGATTGTCACACGTTTCTATCAGACTGGTCCTTAAACAAGTATTTTACATCCCACGTCCTATCAACACTTGCGCATCTGAGGATTCACTTATGCAGCTATGTCTCTCCTAAAATGTTTCTTTTCTTTCTGTTTTGCTATTACATCTATCAACACACACTCCTACGTAATTCATACCAACTTAGACTTCCGTTTACAGATGTCATCTACACTTCACTCCAGAAAATCTGTCAGCACTACACTCACTCTAATCAAGACTAACACATAAATACTACACACACAGACGCGCGCGCGCGCGCGTCTGTGTGTGTGTAGTACAAGGCCAACAACAGTCAAAACGATGTGTTAAAAACAACAAAAACACAGTATGCCTGACAATTTCTGTTGTTGCTGTTGTTGTTGTTGTTGTCTGAGGAGAAATCGTGTTTGGTTTGTTAAGATGATTCTACATCTCTAAAAGTACTTCTGCTAATAAATTCCTTCTGCGTACAGAGTTTTTTAAAAAGAACATTTGAAATGTGTGCTGTGGCTAATTCTGGCCTATAATTTCATAGCTGCTTTCCATGGCAAGATATATGACTGGCTGATATGAATATATAACACCCATCTCTCTCCCTCTCTCTAGTGTCGAACTGTCACGCAGCCTTGGTTCTGACTCGTAGAGCCGCCGTGTTGAATACAGCAGATTTCTTCGCCTGCTACACAGACCCCCCTCTCTCTCTCTCTCTCTCTCTCTCTCTCTCTCTCTCTCTCTCTCTCTCTCTCATATATATATATATATATCCATTATCTCTCACACTCTCTCACATCCCTCCCACACACATACTACTTTTTCCTGTCTTCCTTCAAACTTATTGGTTGAGGCGAAGCCTACGATATTATATTCTTACAGATGTAGCTTCATTTCTGATTGTCTAAGTTAAAAATATGTTTAAAATATTCATAGTTATATGGGAAGTGTTTATTTATTGTTGGCAATTTTAAAAGTTCAATACAGAATTGTGGGAATTTTCACAACATTGTTCGTTATGTCACCAAACCAGTTGATAACTTTATACTCTTGTTCCATTTTATTAGTTTTGTCCCTTGTCTAATTTTCCACTTGCTACATTCATGTTAAACGATGAAGATACATATGAAAAGCTTTAGTAGTTAATTAATCCAGTGTTTTACGATCGTTTCAGAGAGAAAAATAATTCAAAAATATTATCGTTATACTGACTAAAGTGTTGTTTCTTTTGCCCTTTGAAACGATCGTAAAACAACATATTAATTAAATACTAAACTTTGTATTATTTGCTTACATTGTTCAGCGTTATATATCTGGCTCTAGGTTTTGAATTCTCAATGACATGTCGATAGCAATTTTTTTCAAAAACAAATAACGCTTTGCTTCTGCGGGATGTTCATATCAACACTTAACTTAAAATATGTATATATACACACATATGTATACACACATATATACACATATATATGTATATATATATATATATATATATATATATATATATATATATATATATATATATATATATATACATACATATGTATACATATATGTATGTATATATATATAAACATACATACATATATATATATATATATATATATATATATATATATATATATATATATATATATATATATATATATATCTGTATAAACATGTATATATATATATATATATATATTGTTATACTTTGGGAGGGTCATGTTGCCAATAAGAAACACACGCACCAGTTGCTTTCACTTCAATTTATTATATAATTATAAATTTATAAATTTATAAATTTATAAATTTCTGGTTGGTTGGTTGGTTCCACAACCAGATAGTTGTTTATATATTGTCATAGTTCTTTCGTCACACACTCTGTGACCTCTTCAGTGACTGGGGATTCCTTTCTTTATTTTTGTGCCTCTCCTTTGTTCTGTCCTACGCCATTTTTGAAAAATGGCGTAGGACAGAACAAAGGAGAGGCACAAAAATAAAGAAAGGAATCCCCAGTCACTGAAGAGGTCACAGAGTGTGTGACGAAAGAACTATGACAATATATAAACAACTATCTGGTTGTGGAACCAACCAACCAACCAGAAATTTATAAATTTATAAATTTATTATAAATTTATTATAATAAATTAAAGTGACAGCAACTGGTGCGTGTGTTTCTTATTGGCAACATGACCCTCCCAAAGTATAACAATATCGGTTTCAACACACGATTTTAGATAAAGAATCTTGCTAAACAAATTCAGAAACGAAATATATATATATATATATATATATATATATATATATATATATATATATATATATATATATATATATATATATATATATATATATATATAAGATACATACCTACATATTATCATATTATATCCATTTTATCTTAGGCTACCATGAAATAATAACTGTGTAGAAACTCATAGTAAATAATATTTGTCGGCCAGATTAAAAAATATACCTCATAAATGCTGTAGAAAAGTGGCATACGCAAGATAAACAAGATGGATGATATGCCTCGTGAAAGACGATATAAATTGATTGGAGCAGACGATAGTTTCGTGTCTGTCAGATTTAGAGAGAGAGAAATACTGAAGATTGATAGTGAGGAGAGTGAAAGATAGTATTGCTTATAGAGAGAGGTTAACAGAATAGAAATAATATGAGATGTGTTGTGTGGAGAGGACGATAGATAGGTAGTATAACAGAGGGGGATGGAGGGAGAAAGTTACAGGAGAAAGAAACAGATTGAGAGGGGTGAAAGGAGGAGAGAGATAGATAAGAGTGAATGTTATGGAGAACTATGGAGAGAGAAAGAGAGAACGGGGAATGAAAAGAGAATTGACGAGAATTTGGCGAGAAAAGAAAGAAAGAAAACAAAAGGAAATACATGTCTAGTTTATAGAGAAATTTCTGGTCTGTGATGACATGAAATTAAATAAGAAGTGTAGAAAGATTGACAGTAAAACTATATATTTCTGGTCAATGAACCAGTAATCTCGATATGTACTAGCTAGAAGGACATTGGAGATAAAGATAAAGATTTGTTTTGGAGAAGTAATTAATACACTTTATGACTGTGTCTATCTTTTGTGTATTATAGTGAAAATATGTTTACTTTTGTATAAAGCAAATGTAAAGTGTCAGGGTAAAAACCCTCTTTTGGTTACGAATGACCATGGGATTTTGCACCTTAGAGGCACAAGTCTGGGTAAGGTTGTTTGTAGAAGACTAGCATACAAGTCTCTCCTCCTCTCCACGCCACCGATGTTGTCCAAGGGAGAGTCAAAGGCTTAGCACCAGTGACGTCGAAACATATATATGCATTGTATATATATATACACTATTTATGATGTTGTCCAAGAGAAAGCAAAGGGTCGATACAGCGTGTATATAGTGTATATAGTGTATATATACACTATATCTGACATTGTCCATTGAAAACATTATTTGGTTGAGCAAATAAGGAAGATAACTTTAAACGTTTCATTATTATTTCTCTTCATCAGTAGAAGTATAGTATTAACCCTTGCATATGGCAATGTATCAATTAGTTGATATATAGACAGTGTGACCCTCACAATGTAACAACTAGTTTAATATAGAATGTGTGACCCTGACTATGTAACAACCAGTTTAATATAGAATGTGTGACCCAGACAATGTAACAAGTAGTTGATATATAGAATGTGTGACCCTGACTATGTAACAACCAGTTGATATATAGAATGTGTGACCCCGACTATGAAACAACCAGTTGATATATAGGATGTGTGACCCTGACTTTGTAACAACCAGTTGATATAGAATGTGTGACCATGACAATGTAACAACTAGTTTAATATAGAATGTGTGACCCTTACTATGTAACAAACAGTTTAATATAGAATGTGTGACCATGATTATGTAACAACTAGTTTAATATAGAATGTGTGACCATGACAATGTAACAACTAGTTTAATATAGAATGTGTGACCCTGACAATGTAACAATCAGTTGATATATAGAATGTGTGACCCTGACTATGTAACAACTAGTTTAATATAGAATGTGTGACCCTTACTATGTAACAAACAGTTTAATATAGAATGTGTGACCCTGACTATGTAACAACTAGTTTAATATAGAATGCGTGACCCTGACTATGTAACAACCAGTTGATATATAGAATGTGTGACCATGACAATGTAACAACTAGTTTAATATAGAATGTTTGACCCTGACTATGTAACAATCAGTTGATATTTAGAATGTGTGACCCTGACTATGTAACAACTAGTTTAATATAGAATGTGTGACCCTTACTATGTAACAAACAGTTTAATATAGAATGTGTGACCCTGACTATGTAACAACTAGTTTAATATAGAATGTGTAACTCTGACTATGTAACAACTAGTTGATATATAGAATGTGTGACCCTGACAATGTAACAACTAGTTTAATATAGAATGTGTGACCCTGACTATGTAACAACCAGTTGATATATAGAATGTGTGACCCCGACTATGAAACAACCAGTTGATATATAAGATGTGTGACCCTGACTTTGTAACAACCAGTTGATATAGAATGTGTGACCATGACAATGTAGCAACTAGTTTAATATAGAATGTGTGACCCTTACTATGTAACAAACAGTTTAATATAGAATGTGTGACCCTGATTATGTAACAACTAGTTTAATATAGAATGTGTGACCATGACAATGTAACAACTAGTTTAATATAGAATGTGTGACCCTGACAATGTAACAATCAGTTGATATATAGAATGTGTGACCCTGACTATGTAACAACTAGTTTAATATAGAATGTGTGACCCTTACTATGTAACAAACAGTTTAATATAGAATGTGTGACCCTGACTATGTAACAACTGGTTTAATATAGAATGCGTGACCCTGACTATGTAACAACTAGTTGATATATAGAATGTGTGACCATGACAATGTAACAACTAGTTTAATATAGAATGCTTGACCCTGACTATGTAACAATCAGTTGATATTTAGAATGTGTGACCCTGACTATGTAACAACTAGTTTAATATAGAATATGTGACCCTTACTATGTAACAAACAGTTTAATATAGAATGTGTGACCCTGACTATGTAACAACTAGTTTAATATAGAATGCGTAACTCTGACTATGTAACAACTAGTTGATATATAGAATGTGTGACCCTGACAATGTAACAACTAGTTTAATATAGAATGTGTGACCCTGAATATGTAACAACCAGTTGATATATAGAATGTGTGACCCTGACAATGTAACAACTAGTTGATATATAGAATGTGTGACCCTGACAATGTAATAACTAATTTAATATAGAATGTGTGACCCTGAATATGTAACAACCAGTTGATATATAGAATGGGTTACCCTGATTATGTAACAACCAGTTTATATATAGGATGTGTGACCCAGACAATGTAACAACCAGTTGATATAGAATGTGTGACACTGACTATGTAACAACCAGTTTATATAGAATGTGTCACCCTGACTTTGTAACAACCAGTTGATATAGAATGTGTGACCCTGACTATGTAACAACCAGTTGATATAGAATGTGTGACCCTGACTATGTAACAACCAGGTCATATAAAAGGTGTGACCCTGACTTTGTAACAACAAGTTGATATAGAAGGTGTGACCCTGACTATGTAACAACCAGTTTAATATAGAATGTGTAACCCTAACAATGTAACTACTAGTTGATATATAGAATGTGATCCAGTTTAATATATAGAATGTGACGCAAATTTAATATATAGAATGTGACGCAGTTTAATATAAAGAATGTGACCCAGTTTAATATATACAATGTGACCCAGGTGAATATATAGAATGTGACGCAGTTTAATATATAGAATGTGACCCAGTTTAATATATAGAATGTGACCCAGGTGAATATATAGAATGTGACCCAGTTTAATATATAGAATGTGACCCAGGTGAATATATAGAATGTGGCCCAGTTCAATATATAAAATGTGAGCCAGGTGAATATATATAATGTGACCCAGTTTAATATATAGAATGTGACCCAGGTGAATATATATAATGTGACCCAGATTAATATATAGAATGTGACCCATGTGAATATATAGAATGTGACACAGTTTAATATATAGAATGTGACCCAATTTAATATATAGAATGTGACCCAGGTGAATATATAGAATATGAGCCAGTTTAATATATAGAATGTGACCCAGTTTAATATATAGAATGTGACACAGGTGAATATATATAATGTAACCCAGATTAATATATAGAATGTGACCCAGGTGAATATATAGAATATGACCCAATTTAATATATAGCACGTGACCCAATTTAATATATAGAATGTGACCCAGTTTAATATATAGAATGTGACCCAGGTTAATATATATAATATGACCCAGTTTAATATATAGAATGTGACCCAGTTTAATATATAGAATGTGACCCAGGTGAATATATATAATATGACCCAGTTTAATATATAGAATGTGACACGGGTAAATATATAGAATGTGACCCAGGTGAATATATAGAATGTGATCCATGTGAATATATGGACTGTGACCCAGTTTAATATATAGAATGTGACCCAGTTTAATATATATAATGTGACCCAGGTGAATATATATAATGTGACCCAGATTAATATATAGAATGTGACCCAGTTTAATATATAGAATGTGACCCAGGTGAATATATAGAATGTGACCCAGTTTAATATATATAATGTGGCCCAGTTTAATATATAGAATGTGACCCAGGTGAATATATAGAATATGACCCAGTTTAATATATACAATGTGACCCAATTTAATATATACAATGTGACGCAGTTTAATATATAGAATGTGAGCCAGGTGAATATATATAATGTGACCCAGTTTAAGATATAGAATGTGAACCAGGTGAATATATAAGATGTGACCCAGTTTAATATAAAGAATGTGACCCAGTTTAATATATAGAATGTGACACATGTGAATATATAGACTGTGACCCAGTTTAATATATAGAATGTGACCCAGGTGAATATATAGAATGTGACCCAGTTAAATATATAGAATGAGACACAGTTTAATATATAGAATGTGACCCAGTTTAATATATAGAATGTGTGACCCTGTTGAGTGTTGAAAACATTGCAAATAATCAACCCACATTTTACATTAATATGTAGACAGTAATCCTTTATAGTGTAATTTATTAGTAACTAACTTTACTCCTTTATAGTATAATGTATTAGTAACTAACTTTACTAATTTAGAGTGTATTGTATTAGTAACAAACTTTACTCCTTTATAGTGTAATGTATTACTAACTAAATTTACTCCTTTATAGTGTAATGTATTAGTAATTAACTTTATTCCTCTATAGTGTAATGTATTAGTAACTAAATTAACTCCTTTATAGTGTAATGTATTAGTAACTAAATTAACTCCTTTATAGTATAATGTATTAGTAACTAACTTTACTCAATTATAGTATAATGTATTAGTAACTAACTTTACTCCTTTATAGTATAATGTATTAGTAACTAACTTTACTCCTTTATAGTGTATTGTATTAGTAACTAACTTAACTCCTTTATAGTATAATGTATTAGTAACTAACTTAAGTACTCATTTATAGTGTAACGTAGTAGTAACTAACTTTACTCCTTTATAGAATAATGTATTAGTAACTAACTTTACTCCTTTATAGTGTAATGTATGAGTAACTAATGTTTGCTCCTTTATAGTGTAATGTATTAGTAACTAACTTTACTGCTTTATAGCATAATGTATTAGTAACTAATTTTACTCCTTTATAGTATAGTGTATTAGTAACTAAATTTAGTACTCCTTTATAGTGTAATGTATTAGTAACTAACTTTACTCTTTATAGTGTAATGTATTAGTAACTAACTTTACTCTTTATAGTGTAATGTATTAGTAACTAACTTTACTCTTTATAGTGTAATGTATTAGTAACTAAATTTACTCCTTTAGAGTGTATTGTATTAGTAACTAACTTAACTCCTTTATAGTATAATGTATTAGTAACTAACTTTAGTAAACCTTTATAGTGTAATGTATTAGTAACTAACTTTATTCCTTTATAGTATAATGTATTAGTAACTAACTTTAGTACTCCTTTATAGTGTAATGTATTAGTAACTAGCTTTACCCGTTATAGTAAAATGTATTGGTAACTAATTTTAGTACTCCTTTATAGTTTAATGTTTTAGTAACTAACTTTACTCCTTCATAGTATAGTGTATTAGTAACTAAATTTAGTACTCCTTTATAGTGTAATGTATTAGTAACTAACTTTACTGCTTTATAGTATAATGTATTAGTAACTAACTTTAATACTCCTTTATAGTTTAATGTATTAGTAACTAACCTTACTCTTTATAGTAGAATGTATTAATAACTAACTTTAGTACACTTTATAGTGTAATGTATTAGTAACTAAATTTACTCCTTTATAGTATAATGTATTAGTAACGAACTTTACTACTTTATAGTGTAATGTATTAGTAACTAACTTTAGTACTCCTTTATAGTGTAATGTATTAGTAACTAACTTTACTCCTTTTTGGTGTAATGTATTAGTAACTAACTTTATTCTTTATAGTGTAATGTATTAGTAACTAACTTTACTCCTTTATATTATAATGTATTAGTAACTAATTTACTTCTTTATAGTGTAATGTATTAGTAACTAACTTTACTCCTTTATAGTGTAATGTATAAGTAACTAACGTTACTCCTTTATAGTGTAATGTATTAGTAACTAACTTTACTCCTTTATAGTGTGATGTACTAGTAACTAACTTAAGTACTCCTTTATAGTGTAATGTTTTAGTAACTAAATTTCCTCCTTTATGGTATAATGTATTAGTAACTAACTTTACTACTTTATAGTATAATGTATTAGTAACTAACTTTACTCCTTTATAGTATAATGTATTAGTAACTAACTTTAGTACACCTTTATAGTGTAATGTATTAGTAACTAACTTTATTCATTTATAGTATAATGTATTAGTAACTAATTTTAGTACTCCTTTATAGTTTGATGTATTAGTAACTAACTTTACACCTTTATAGTATAATGTATGAGTAACTAACTTTACTCGTTTATAGTATAATGTATTAGTAACTAACTTTACTCCTTTATAGTATAATGTATTAGTAACTAACTTAAGTACTCCTTTATAGTGTAATGTATTAGTAACTAACTTTACTCCTTTATAGTATAATGTATAGTAACTAATTTTAGTACTCATTTATAGTGTAATGTATTAGTAACTAACTTTACTCCTTTATAGTGTAATGTATTAGTAACTAACTTTACTACTTTATAGTGTAATATATTAGTAACTAACTTTTCTCCTGTATAGTATAATGTATTAATAATTAAATTTACTCCTTTATAGTTTAATGTATTAGTAACTAACTTTATTCCTTTATAGTATAATGTATTAGTAACGAATTTTAGTACTCCTTTATAGTGTAATGTATTAGTAACTTACTTTACTCCTTTATAGGGTAATGTATTAGTAACTAATTTTACTCCATTATAGTGTAATGCATTAGTAGCTAACTTTACTCATTTATAGTATAATGTATTAGTAACTGACTTTAGTACTCCTGTATATTGTAATGTATTAGTAACTAACATTACTCCTTTATAGTATAATGTATTACTAACTAACTTTAGTAGTCCTTTATAGTATAATGTATTAGTAACTAACTTTAGTACTCCTTTATAGTGTAAAATATTAGAAACTAACTTTACTCCTTTATAGTATAATGTATTAGTAACTAAATTTACTCCTTTATAGTATAATGTATTAGTAACTAACTTTCCTCCTTTATAGTGTAATGTATTAGTAAGTAACTTAGTACTCCTTTATTGTTTAATGTATTAGTAACTAACTTTAAACCTTTATAGTATAATGTATTAGTAACTAACTTTACTCGTTTATAGTGTAATGTATTAGTAACTAACTTTAGTACTGCTTTATAGTGTAATGTATTAGTAACTACCTTTACTCCTTTATAGGGTAATGTATTAGTAACTAATTTTACTCCTTTATAGTGTAATGCATTAGTAACTAGTTTTACGAATTTATAGTATAATGTATTAGTAACTAACTTTAGTACTCCTTTATAGAGTAATTTCTTAGTAACTAACTTTACTCCTATATAGTATAACGTATTAGTAACTCACATTAGTACTTTTTTATAGTGTAATGTATTAGTAAGTAACTTTAGTACTCCTTTATAGTTTAATGTATTAGTAACTAACTTTACTCCTTTATAGTATAACGTATTAGTAACTAACTTTACTACTTTATAGTGTAATATATTAGTAACTAATTTTTCTCCTTCATAGTATAATGTATTAGTAATTAAATTTAATCCTTTATAGTTTAATGTATTAGTAATTAACTTTATTCGTTTATAGTATAATCTATTAGTAACCAACTTTAGTACTCCTTTATAGTGTAATGTATTAGTAACTAACTTTACTCCTATATAGTATAACGTATCAGTAACTCACTTTAGTACTCCTTTATAGTGTAATGTATTAGTAAGTAACTTTAGTACTCCTTTATAGTTTAATGTATTAGTAACTAGCTTTACTCCTTTATAGTATAATGTATTAGTAACTAAGTTTACTACTTTATAGTGTAATATATTAGTAACTAACTTTTCTCCTTTATAGTATAATGTATTAGTAACTAAATTTATTCCTTTATAGTGTAATGTATTAGTAACTAACTTTACTCCTTTATAGTATAATGTATTAGTAACTAACTTAAGTACTCCTTTATAGAGTAATTTATTAGTAACTAAATTTACTCCTTTAGAGTATAATGTATTAGTAACTAACTTTACTACTTTATAGTGTAATGTGTTAGAAACAAACTTTACTCCCTTATAATGTAATGTATTAGCAACTAACTTTAATCGTTTATAGTGTAATGTATTAGTAACTAACTTTACTCCTTTATAGTGTAATGTATTAGTAACTAACTTTACTCCTTTATAGTGTAATGTATTAGTAATTAACTTTACTCCTTTATAGTGTAATGTATTAGTAATTAACTTTATTCCTTTATAGTGTAATGTATTAGTAACTAAATTAACTCCTTTATATTATAATGTATTAGTAACTAAGTTTACTCCTTTATAGTATAATGTATTAGTAACTAACTTTACTCCTTTATAGTGTAATATATTAGTAACTAACTTTACTTCTTTATAGCGTATTGTATTAGTAACTAACTTAACTCCTTTATAGTATAATGTATTAGTAACTAACTTAAGTACTCCTTTATAGTGTAATGTAGTAGTAACTAACTTTACTCCTTTATAGTGTTATGTATGAGAAACTAATGTTTGCTCCTTTATAGTGTAATGTATGAGTAACTAACTTTACTCCTTTATAGTATGATGTATTAGTAACTAACTTAAGTAATCCTTTCTAGTGTAATGTATTAGTAACTAACTTTACTCCTTTATAGTATAATGTATTAGTAACTAACTTTAGTAAACCTTTATAGTGTAATGTATTAGTAACTAACTTTACTCCTTTATAGCATAATGTATTAGTAACTAATTTTAGTACTCCTTTATAGTGTAATATATTAGTAACTAACTTTACTCTTTATAGTATAATGTATTAGTAACTCATTTTAGTACTCCTTTATAGTTTAATGTTTTAGTAACTAACTTTACTCCTTCATAGTATAGTATATTAGTAACTAAATTTAGTAATCCTTTATAGTGTAATGCATTAGTAACTAACTTTAATCTTTATAGTGTAATGTATCAGTAACTAACTTTAGTACTCCTTTATAGTGTATTGTATTAGTAACTAACTTTACTGCATTATAGTATAATGTATTAGTATCTAACTTTAGTACTCCTTTATAGTTTAACGTATTAGTAACTAACATTACTCCTTTATAGTAGAATGTAGTGGTACCTAACTTTAGTACACCTTTATATTGTAATGTATTAGTAACTAAATTTACTCCTTTATAGTATAATTTATTAGTAACGAACTTTACTCCTTTATAGTGTAATGTATCAGTAACTAACTTTAGAACTCATTTATAGGGTAATGTACTAGTAACTAACTTTACTCCTTTTGGTGTAATGTATTAGTAACTAACTTTATTCCTTTATAGTGTAATGTATTAGTAACTAAATTTACTCCTTTATAGTATAATGTATTAGTAACTAACTTTACTCCTTTATAGTATAATGTATTAGTAACTAACTTTAGTACACCTTTATAGTGTAATGTATTAGTAACTAACTTTATTCCTTTATAGTATAATGTATTAGTAACTAACTTCAGGACGCCTTTATAGAGTAATGTATTAGTAACTAACTTTATTCTTTATAGTATAATGTATTAGTAACTAATTTTAATACTCCTTTATAGTTTAATGTATTAGTAACTAACTTTAATCCTTTATAGTATAGTGTATTAATAACTAACTTTAGTACTCCTTTATAGTGTAATGTTTTAGTAACTAACTTTACACATTTATAGTATAATGTATTAGTAACTAACTTTAGTACTCCTGTATAGTGTAATGTATTAGTAACTAACTTTACACCTTTATAGTATAATGTATTAGTAACTAATTTTAGTACTCATTTATAGTGTAATGTATTAGTAACTAACTTTAATCCTTATAGTATAATGTATTAGTAACTAACTTTACTCCTTTATAGTGTAATGTATTAGTAACTAACTTTCCTCCTTTATAGTGTAATGTATTAGTAAGTAACTTAGTACTCCTTTATTGTTTAATGTATTAGTAACTAACTTTACACCTTTATAGTATAATTTATTAGTAACTAACTTTACTCGTTTATAGTGTAATGTATTAGTAACTAACTTTAGTACTGCTTTATAGTGTAATGTATTAGTAACTAACTTTACTCCTTTATAGGGTAATGTATTAGTAACTAATTTTACTCCTTTATAGTGTAATGCATTAGTAACTAGTTTTACTAATTTATAGTTTAATGTATTAGTAACTAACTTTAGTACTCCTTTATAGAGTAATTTATTAGTAACTAACTTTACTCCTATATAGTATAACGTATTAGTAACTCACTTTAGTACTCCTTTATAGTGTAATGTATTAGTAAGTAACTTTAGTACTCCTTTATAGTTTAATGCATGAGTAACTAACTTTACTCCTTTATAGTATAACGTATTAGTAACTAACTTTACTACTTTATAGTGTAATATATTAGTAACTAATTTTTCTCCTTTATAGTATAATGTCTGAGTAATTAAATTTACTCCTTTATAGTTTAATGTATTAGTAATTAACTTTACTCGTTTATAGTATAATGTATTAGTAATCAACTTTAGTACTCCTTTATAGTGTAATGTATTAGTAACTAACTTTACTACTATATAGTATAACGTATCAGTAACTCACTTTAGTACTCCTTTATAGTGTAATGTATTCGTAAGTAACTTTAGTACTCTTTTATAGTGTAATGTATTAGTAACTAACTTTAGTACTCATTTATAGGGTAATGTACTAGTAACTAACTTTACTCCTTTTTGGTGTAATGTATTAGTAACTAACTTTACTCCTTTATAGGGTAATGTACTAGTAACTAACTTTACTCCTTTATAGTATAATGTATTAGTAACTAACTTTAGTACACCTTTATAGTGTAATGTATTAGTAACTAACTTTATTACTTTATAGTATAATGTATTAGTAACTAACTTTAGGACGCCTTTATAGAGTAATGTATTAGTAACTAACTTTATTCTTTATAGTATAATGTATTAGTAACTAATTTTAGTACTCCTTTATAGTGTAATATATTAGTAACTAACTTTACACCTTTATAGTATAATGTATTAGTAACTAATTTTAGTACTCATTTATAGTGTAATGTATTAGTAACTAACTTTAATCCTTATAGTGTAATGTATTAGTAACTAACTTTACTCCTTTATAGTGTAATGTATTAGTAACTAACTTTACTCCTTTATAGTATAATGTATTAGTAACTAATTTACTCCTTTATAGTGTAATGTATTAGTAACTAACTTAACTCCTTTATAGTATAATGTATTAGTAACTAACTTTACTACATTACAGTGTAATGTATTAGTAACTAAATTTACTCCTTTATAGTGTAATGTATTAGTAATTAACTTTACTCGTTTATAGTATAATGTATTAGTAACCAACTTTAGTACTCCTTTATAGTGTAATGTATTAGTAACTAACTTTACTCCTATATAGTATAACGTATCAGTAACTCACTTTAGTACTCCTTTATAGAGTAATTTATTAGTAACTAACTTTACTCCTATATAGTATAACGTATTAGTAACTCACTTTAGTACTCCTTTATAGTGTAATGTATTAGTAAGTAACTTTAGTACTCCTTTATAGTTTAATGCATTAGTAACTAACTTTACTCCTTTATAGTATAACGTATTAGTAACTAACTTTACTACTTTATAGTGTAATATATTAGTAACTGATTTTTCTCCTTTATAGTATAATGTATGAGTAATTAAATTTACTCCTTTATAGTTTAATGTATTAGTAATTAACTTTACTCGTTTATAGTATAATGTATTATTAACCAACTTTAGTACTCCTTTATAGTGTAATGTATTAGTAACTAAATTTACTCCTATATAGTATAACGTATCAGTAACTCACTTTAGTACTCCTTTATAGTGTAATGTATTAGTAAGTAACTTTAGTACTCCTTTATAGTGTAATGTATTAGTAACTAACTTTAGTACTCATTTATAGGGTAATGTACTAGTAACTAACTTTACTCCTTTTTGGTGTAATGTATTAGTAACTAACTTTATTCCTTTATAGTGTAATGTATTCGTAACTAAATTTACTCCTTTATAGTATAATGTATTAGTAACTAACTTTACTCCTTTATAGTGTAATGTACTAGTAACTAACTTTACTCCTTTATAGTGTAATGTATTAGTAACTAACTTTATTACTTTATAGTATAATGTATTAGTAACTAACTTTAGGACGCCTTTATAGAGTAATGTATTAGGAACTAACTTTATTCTTTATAGTATAATGTATTAGTAACTAATTTTAGTACTCCTTTATAGTTTAATGTATTAGTAACTAACTTTAATCCTTTATAGTATAGTGTATTAATAACTAACTTTAGTACTCCTTTATAGTGTAATGTTTTAGTAACTAACTTTACACATTTATAGTATAATGTATTAGTAACTAACTTTAGTACTCCTTTATAGTGTAATATATTAGTAACTAACTTTACACCTTTATAGTATAATGTATTAGTAACTAATTTTAGTACTCATTTATAGAGTAATGTATTAGTAACTAACTTTAATCCTTATAGTGTAATGTATTAGTAACTAACTTTACTCCTTTATAGTGTAATGTATTAGTAACTAACTTTACTCCTTTATAGTATAATGTATTAGTAACTAATTTACTCCTTTATAGTGTAACGTATTAGAAACTAACTTAACTCCTTTATAGTATAATGTATTAGTAAGTAACTTTACTACATTACAGTGTAATGTATTAGTAACTAAATTTACTCCTTTATAGTGTAATGTATTAGTAACTAACTTTACTCCTTTATAGTATAATGTATTAGTAACTAACTTAAGTACTCCTTTATAGTGTAATGTATTAGTAACTAACTTTACTCTTTTATAGTATAATGTATAGTAACTAACTTTTCTCCTTTATAGTGTAATGTATTAGTAACTAACATAACTCCTTTATAGTATAATGTATTATTAACTAACTTTAGAACTCCTTTATAGTGTAATGTCTTAGTAACTAACTTCACTCCTTTATAGGGTAATGTATTACTAACTAATTTTACTCCTTTATGGTGTAATACATTAGTAACTAGCTTTACTCATTTATAGAATAATGTATTATTAACTAATTTTAGTACTCCTTTATAGTGTAATGTATTAGTAACTAATTTTACTCCCATATAGTATAACGTATTAGTAACTCACTGTAGTACTCCTTTATTGTGTAATGTATTAGTAAGTAACTTTAGTACTCCTTTATAATTTAATGTATTAGTAACTAACTTTACTCCTTTATAGTATAATGTATTAGTAACTAACTTTACTCCTTTATAGTATAATGTATTAGTAACTAACTTTACTCCTTTATAGTGTAATGTATTAGTAAGTAACTTTAGTACTCCTTTATAGTATAATGTATTAGTAACTAAATTTACTACTTTATAGTGTATTGTATTAGTAACAAACTTTACTCCTTTATGGTGCAATGTATTAGTAACTAACTTTACTCGTTTATAGTGTAATGTATTAGTAACTAACTTCATTCCTTTATAGTGTAATATATTAGTAACTAAATTAAATCCTTTATAGTATAATGTATTAGTAACTAACTTTACTCATTTATAGTGTAATGTATGAGTAAATAATGTTTGCTCCTTTATAGTGTAATGTATTAGTAACTAACTTTACTCCTTTATAGTATAATGTATTATTAACTAATTTTAGTACTCCTTTATAGTGTAATGTATTAGTAACTAATTTTACTCCTTTATTGTATAATGAATTAGTAACTTACTTTACTCCTTTATAGTGTAATGTATTATTAACTAACTTTACTCTTTTATAGTATGATGTATCAGTAACTAACTTAAGTACTCCTTTATTTGTGTAATGTATTAGTAACTAAATTTACTCCTTTATAGTATAATGTATTAGTAACTAACATTACTACTTTATAGTGTAATGTATTAGTAACAAACTTTACTACTTTATAGTATAATGTATTAGTAACTAACTTTAGTAAACCTTTATAGTGTAATGTATTAGTAACTAACTTTAATCCTTTATAGTATAATGTACTAGTAACTAATTTTAGTACTTCTTTATAGTGTAATGTATTAGTAACTAACTTTACTCTTTATAGTATAATGTATTAGTAACTAATTTTAGTACTCCTTTATAATTTAATGTTTTAGTAACTAACTTTACTCCTTCATAGTATAGTGTATTAGTAACTAAATTTAGTATTAGTAACTTTACTCTTTATAGTATAATGTATTAGTAACTGACTTTAATCTTTACAGTAGAATGTATTAGTAACGAACTTTAATCCTTTATAGTATACTGTATTAGTAACTAACTTTAGTACTCATTTATAGTGTAATGTATTCGTAACTAACTTTACTCCTTTTTGGTGTTATGTATTAATAACTAACTTTATTCCTTTATAGTGTAATGTATAAGTAACTAACTTTACTCCTTTCTAATATAATGTATTAGTAACTAATTTACTTCTTTATAGTGTCATGTATTAGTAACTAAATTTACTCCTTTATAGTATAATGTATTAGTAACTAAATTTATTCCTTTATAGTGTAATGTATTAGTAACTAAATTTACTCCTTTATAGTATAATGTATATGTAACTAACGTTACTCCTTTATAGTGTAATGTACTAGTAACTAACTTTACTCTTTTATAATATGATGTATTAGTAACTAACTTAAGTACTCCTTTATAGTGTAATGTTTTAGTAACTGACTTTACTCCTTTATGATATAATGTATAAGTAACTAACTTTACTACTTTATAGTGTAATGTATTAGTAACTAACTTTTCTCCTTTATAGTATAATGTATTAGTAACTAACTTTAGTACACCTTTATAGTGTAATGTATTAGGAACTAACTTTACTCCTTTATAGTATAATGTATTAGTAACTAACTTTATTACGCCTTTATAGTGTAATGTATTAGTAACTAAATTTACTCCATTATAGTATAATGTATTAGTAACGAACTTTACTCCTTTATAGTGTAATGTATTAGTAACTAACTTTAGTACTCATTTATAGGGTAATGTACTAGTAACTAACTTTACTCCTTTTTGGTGTAATGTATTAGTAACTAACTTTATTCCTTTATAGTGTAATGTATTAGTAACTAAATTTACTCCTTTATAGTATAATGTATTCGTAACTAACTTTAGGACGCCTTTATAGAGTAATGTATTAGTAACTAACTTTACTCTTTATAGTATAATGTATTAGTAACTAATTTTAGTACTCCTTTATAGTTTAATGTATTAGTAACTAACTTTAATCCTTTATAGTATAGTGTGTTAATAACTAACTTTAGTACTCCTTTATAGTGTAATGTTTTAGTAACTAACTTTACACATTTATAGTATAATGTATTAGTAACTAACTTTAGTACTCCTTTATAGTGTAATATATTAGTAACTAACTTTACACCTTTATAGTATAATGTATTAGTAACTAATATTAGTACTCATTTATTGTGTAATGTATTAGTAACTAACTTTAATCCTTATAGTGTAATGTATTAGTAACTAACTTTACTCCTTTATAGTGTACTGTATTAGTAACTAACTTTACTCCTTTATAGTATAATGTATTAGTAACTAATTTACTCCTTTATAGTGTAATGTATTAGTAACTAACTTTACTCCTTTATAGTATAATGTATTAGTAACTAACTTAAGTACTCCTTTATAGTGTAATGTATTAGTAACTAACTTTACTCTTTTATAGTATAATGTATAGTAACTAACTTTTCTCCTTTATAGTGTAATGTATTAGTAACTAACATAACTCCCTTATAGTATAATGTATTATTAACTAACTTTAGAACTCCTTTATAGTGTAATGTATTAGTAACTACCTTCACTCCTTTATAGGATAATGTATTACTAACTAATTTTACTCCTTTATAGTGTAATACATTAGTAACTAGCTTTACTCATTTATAGTATAATGTATTAGTAACTAACTTTAGTACCCCTTTACAGTGGAATGTATTAGTAACTAACTTTACTCCCATATAGTATAACGTATTAGTAACTCACTGTAGTACTCCTTTATAGTGTAATGTATTAGTAAGTAACTTTAGTACTCCTTTATAATTTAATGTATTAGTAACTAACTTTACTCCTTTATAGTATAATGTATTAGTAACTAACTTTACTCCTTTATAATATAATGTATTAGTAACTAACTTTACTCCTTTATAGTGTAATGTATTAGTAAGTAACTTTAGTACTCCTTTATAGTATAATGTATTAGTAACTAAATTTACTACTTTATAGTGTATTGTATTAGTAACAAACTTTACTCCTTTATGTGTAATGTATTAGTAACTAACTTTACTCGTTTATAGTGTAATGTATTAGTAACTAACTTTATTCCTTTATAGAGTAATATATTAGTAACTAAACTTACTCCTTTATAGTATAATGTATAAGTAACTAACGTTACTCCTTTATAGTGTAATGTACTAGTAACTAACTTTCCTCTTTTATAATATGATGTATTAGTAACTAACTTAAGTACTCCTTTATAGAGTAATATTTTAGTAACTAACTTTACTCCTTTATGATATAATGTATAAGTAACTAACTTTACTACTTTATAGTGTAATGTATTAGTAACTAACTTTACTCCTTTATAGTATAATGTATTAGTAACTAACTTTAGTACACCTTTATAGTGTAATGTATTAGTAACTAACTTTACTCATTTATAGTATAATGTATTAGTAACTAACTTTATTACGCCTTTATAGTGTAATGTATTAGTAACTAACTTTACTCCTATATAGTATAACGTATTAGTAACTAACTTTAGTACTCATTTATAGTATAATGTATTAGTAACTAATTTTAGTACTCCTTTATAGTTTAATGTATTAGTAACTAAATTTACTCCTTTATAGTATAGTGTATTAATAACTAACTTTAGTACTCCTTTATAGTGTAATGTTTTAGTAACTAACTTTACACATTTATAGTATAATGTATTAGTAACTAAATTTAGTATTCCTTTATAGTGTAATATATCAGTAACTAACTTTACATCTTTACAGCATAATGTATTAGTAACTAATATTAGTACTCATTTATAGTGTAATGTATTAGTAACTAACTTTACTCCTTTATATTGTAATGTATTAGTAACTAATTTACTACTTTATAGTATAATATATTAGTAACTAATTTTTCTCCTTTATAGTATAATGTATTAGTAATTAAATTTACTCCTTTATAGTTTAATGTATTAGTAATTAACTTTACTCCTTTATAGTATGATGTATTAATAACTAATTTTAGTACTCCTTTATACTGTAATGTATTAGTAACTGACTTTACTCCTTTATAGGGTAATGTATTAGTAACTAATTTTACTCCATTATAGTGTAATGCATTAGTAACTAACTTTACTCATTCATAGTATAATGTATTAGTAACTAACTTTAGTACTCCTGTATATTGTAATGTATTAGTAACTAACTTTACTCCTTTATAGTATAATGTATTAGTAACTAACTTTAGTAGTCTTTTATAGTATAATGTATTAGTAACTAACTTTAGTACTCCTTTATAGTGTATTATATTAGTAACTAACTTTACTCCTTATAGTATAATGTATTAGTAACTAACTTTACTCCTTTATGGTATAATGTATTAGTAACTAACTTTCCTCCTTTATAGTGTAATGTATTAGTAAGTAACCTAGAACTCCTTTATTGTTTAATGTACTAGTAACTATCTTTACACCTTTATAGTATAATGTATTAGTAACTACCTTTACTCGTTTATAGTGTAATGTATTAGTAACTAACTTTAGTACTGCTTTATAGTGTAATGTATTAGTAACTAACTTTACTCCTTTATAGTATAATGTATTAGTAACTAACTTTACTACTTTACAGTGTAATGTATTAGTAACTAACTTTACTCCTTTATAGTGTAATGTATTAGTAACTAACTTTACTCCTTTATAGTATAATGTATTAGTAACTAACTTTAGTACTCCTTTATAGTGTAATGTATTAGTAACTAACTTTACTCCTTTATAGGGTAATGTATTAGTAACTAATTTTACTCCTTTATAGTGTAATGCATTAGTAACTAGCTTTACTCATTTATAGTATAATATATTAGTAACTAACTTTTGTACTCCTTTATAGTGTAATGTATTAGTAACTAACTTTACTCCTATATAGTATAACGTATTAGTAACTCACTTTAGTACTCCTTTATAGTGTAATGTATTAGTAACTAACTTTACTCCTTTATAGTGTAAAGTATTAGTAACTAACTTTACTCCTTTATAGTATAATGTATTAGTAACTAAATTTACTCCTTTATAGTTTCATGTATTAGTAAGTAACTTTATTATTCCTTTATAGTTTAATGTATTAGTAACTAAATTTACTCCTTTATAGTATAATGTATTAGTAATTAAATTTACTCCTTTATAGTTTAATGTATTAGTAACTAACGTTACTACTTTACAGTCTAAAGTATTAGTAACTAACTTTACTCCTTTATAGTGTAATGTATTAGTAACTAAGTTTACTCCTTTATAGTATAATGTATTAGTAACTAACTTTAGAACTCCTTTATAGTGTAATGTATTAGTAAGTAACTTTAGTACTCCTTTATAGTTTAATGTATTAGTAACTAACTTTACTCCTTTATAGTATAATGTATAGTAACTAATTTAAGTACTCATTTATAGTGAAATGTATTAGTAACTAACTTTACTCCTTTATAGTTTAATGTATTAGTAACTAACTTTAATACTTTATAGTGTAATGTATTAGTAATTAACTTTAATCCTTTATAGTGTAATGTATTAGTAAGTAACTTTACTCCTTTATAGTCTAACGTATTAGTAATTAATTATAGTACTCCTTTATAGTGTAATGTATTAGTAACTGACTTTACTCCTTTATAGGGTAATGTATTAGTAACTAATTTTACTCCTTTATAGTGTAATGCATTAGTAACTAATTTACTCATTTATAGTATAATGTATCAGTAACTAACTTTAGTACTCCTGTATAGTGTAATGTATTAGAAACTAACTTTACTCATTTATAGTTTAATGTATTAGTATCTAACTTTAGTACTCCTTTATAGTATAATGTATTAGTAACTAACTTTAGTACTCCTTTATAGTGTAATATATTAGTAACTAACTTTACTCCTTTATAGTATAATGTATTAGTAACTAACTTTAGAACTCCTTTATAGTTTAATGTATTAGTAACTAATTTTACACCTTTATAGTATAATGTATTAGTAACTAGCTTTACTCCTTTATAGTATAATGTATTAGTAACTAACTTTAGTACTCCTGTATAGTGTAATGTATTAGTAACTAACTTTACTCCTTTATAGTATAATGTATTAGTAACTAAATTTACTCCTTTATAGTTTAATGTATTAGTAAGTAACTTTATTACTCCTTTATAGTTTAATGTATTAGTAACTAATTTTACTCCTTTATAGTATAATGTATTAGTAATTAAATTTACTCCTTTATAGTTTAATGTATTAGTAACTAACTTTACTACTTTACAGTCTAAAGTATTAGTAACTAACTTTAATCCTTTATAGTGTAATGTATTTGTAACTAAGTTTACTCCTTTATAGTATAATGTATTAGTAACTAACTTTAGAACTCCTTTATAGTGTAATGTATTAGTAAATAACTTTACTCCTTTATAGTGTAATGTATTAGTAAGTAACTTTAGTACTCCTTTATAGTTTAATGTATTAGTAACTAACTTTACTCCTTTATAGTATAATGTATAGTAACTAATTTAAGTACTCATTTATAGTGAAATGTATTAGTAACTAACTTTACTCCTTTATAGTTTAATGTATTAGTAACTAACTTTAATACTTTATAGTGTAATGTATTAGTAATTAACTTTAATCCTTTATAGTGTAATGTATTAGTAAGTAACTTTACTCCTTTATAGTCTAACGTATTAGTAACTAATTTTAGTACTCCTTTATAGTGTAATGTATTAATAACTGACTTTACTCCTTTATATGGTAATGTATTAGTAACTAATTTTACTCCTTTATAGTGTAATGCATTAGTAACTAATTTACTCATTTATAGTATAATGTATTAGTAACTAACTTTACTCATTTATAGTTTAATGTATTAGTATCTAACTTTAGTACTCCTTTATAGTATAATGTATTAGTAACTAACTTTAGTACTCCTTTATAATTTAATGTATTAGTAACTAATTTTACACCTTTATAGTATAATGTATTAGTAACTAGCTTTACTCCTTTATAGTATAATGTATTAGTAACTAACTTTACTCCTTTATAGTATAATGTATTAGTAACTAAATTTACTCCTTTATAGTTTAGTGTATTAGTAACTAAATTTAATCCTTTATAGTATAATGTATTAGTAATTAAATTTACTCCTTTATAGTTTAATGTATTAGTAACTAACTTTACTTCTTTACAGTCTAAAGTATTAGTAACTAACTTTACTCCTTTATAGTGTAATGTATTAGTAACTAAGTTTACTCCTTTATAGTATAATGTATTAGTAACTAACTTTAGTACTCCTTTATAGTGTAATATATTAGTAACTAACTTTACTCCTTTATAGTATAATGTAATAGTAACTAACTTTAGTACTCCTTTATAGTTTAATGTATTAGTAACTAATTTTACACCTTTATAGTATAATGTATTAGTAACTAGCTTTACTCCTTTATAGTATAATGTATTAGTAACTAACTTTAGTACTCCTGTATAGTGTAATGTATTAGTAACTAACTTTACTCATTTATAGTTTAATGTATTAGTATCTAACTTTAGTATTTTTTTCTAGTATAATGTATTAGTAAATAACTTTAGTACTCCTTTATAGTGTAATATATTAGTAACTAACTTTACTCCTTTATAGTATAATGTATTAGTAACTAACTTTACTCCTTTATAGTATAATGTATTAGTAACTAACTTTCCTCCTTTATAGTGTAATGTATTAGTAAGTAACCTAGTACTCCTTTATTGTTTAATGTATTAGTAACTATCTTTACACCTTTATAGTATAATGTATTAGTAACTAACTTTACTCGTTTATAGTGTAATGTATTAGTAACTAACTTTAGTACTGCTTTATCGTGTAATGTATTAGTAACTAACTTTACTCCTTTATAGTATAATGTATTAGTAACTAACTTTACTACTTTACAGTGTAATGTATTAGTAACTAACTTTACTCCTTTATAGTGTAATGTATTAGTAACTAACTTTACTCCTTTATAGTATAATGTATTAGTAACTAACTTTAGTACTCCTTTATAGTGTAATGTATTAGTAACTAACTTTACTCCTTTATAGGGTAATGTATTAGTTACTAATTTTACTCCTTTATAGTGTAATGCATTAGTAACTAGCTTTACTCATTTATAGTATAATGTATTAGTAACTAACTTTTGTACTCCTTTATAGTGTAATGTATTACTAACTAACTTTACTCCTATATAGTATAACGTATTAGTAACTCACTTTAGTACTCCTTTATAGTGTAATGTATTAGTAACTAACTTTACTCCTTTATAGTATAATGTATTAGTAACTAACTTTACTCCTTTATAGTATAATGTATTAGTAACTAAATTTACTCCTTTATAGTGTAATGTATTAGTAAGTAACTTTATTACTCCTTTATAGTTTAATGTATTAGTAACTAACTTTACTCCTTTATAGTATAATGTATTACTAATTAAATTTACTCCTTTATAGTTTAATGTATTAGTAACTAACGTTACTACTTTACAGTCTAAAGTATTAGTAACTAATTTTACTCCATTATAGTGTAATGCATTAGTAACTAGCTTTACTCATTTATAGTATAATGTATTAGTAACTAACTTTTGTACCCCTTTATAGTGTAATGTATTAGTAACTAACTTTACTCCTATATAGTATAACGTATTAGTAACTCACTTTAGTACTCCTTTATAGTGTAATGTATTAGTAACTAACTATACTCCTTTATAGTATAATGCATTAGTAACTAACTTTACTCCTTTATAGTATAATGTATTAGTAACTAAATTTACTCCTTTATAGTGTAATGTATTAGTAAGTAACTTTATTACTCCTTTATAGTTTAATGTATTAGTAACTAACTTTACTCCTTTATAGCATAATGTATTAGTAATTAAATTTACTCCTTCATAATTTAATGTATTAGTAACTAACGTTACTACTTTACAGTCTAAAGTATTAGTAACTAACTTTACTCCTTTATAGTGTAATGTATTAGTAACTAACTTTACTCCTTTATAGTATAATGTATTAGTAACTAACTTTACTCCTTTATAGTGTAATGTATTAGTAAGTAACTTTAGTACTTTATAGTGTAACTTATTTGTAATTAACTTTAATCCTTTATAGTGCAATGTATTAGTAAGTAACTTTACTCCTTTATAGTCTAACGTATTAGTAACTAATTATAGTACTCCTTTATAGTTTACTGTATTAGTAACTAACTTTACACTTTTATAGTATAATGTATAGTAACTAATTTTAGTACTCATTTATAGTGAAATGTATTAGTAACTAACTTTACCCCTTTACAGTTTAATGTATTAGTAACTAACTTTAATACTTTATAGTGTAACTTATTTGTAATTAACTTTAATCCTTTATAGTGTAATGTATTAGTAAGTAACTTTACTCCTTTATAGTCTAACGTATTAGTAACTAATTATAGTACTCCTTTATAGTGTAATGTATTAGTAACTGACTTTACTCCTTTATAGGGTAATGTATTAGTAACTAATTTTACTCCTTTATAGTGTAATGCATTAGTAACTAATTTACTCATTTATAGTATAATGTATTAGTAACTAACTTTAGTACTCCTGTATAGTGTAATGTATTAGTAACTAACTTTACTCATTTATAGTTTAATGTATTAGTATCTAACTTTAGTACTCCTTTATAGTATAATGTATTAGTAACTAACTTTAGTACTCCTTTATAGTGTAATATATTAGTAACTAACTTTACTCCTTTATAGTATAATGTATTAGTAACTAACCTTAGTACTCCTTTATAGTTTAATGTATTAGTAACTAATTTTACACCTTTATAGTATTATGTATTAGTAACTAACTTTACTCCTTTATAGTATAATGTATTAGTAACTAACTTTACTCTTTTATAGTGTAATGTAATAGTAAGTAACTTTAGTACTCCTTTATTGTTTAATGTATAAGTAACTAACTTTACTCATTTATAGTATAATGTATTAGTAACTAACTTTACTCGTTTATAGTGTAATGTATTAGTAACTAACTTTAGTACTCCTTTATAGTGTAATGTATTAGTAACTAACTTTACTCCTTTATAGTATAATGTATTAGTAACTAACTTTACTCCTTTATAGTATAATGTATTAGTAACTAACTTTACTCCTTTATAGTTTAATGTATTAGTAACTAACATAATCCTTTATAGTATAATGTCTTATTAACTAACTTTAGTACTCCTTTATAGTGTAATGTATTAGTAACTAAATATACTCATTTATAGGCTAATGAATTAGTAACTAATTTTAGTTCTTTATAGTGTAATGCATTAGTAAATAGCTTTACTCATTTATAGTATAATGTATTAGTAACTAACTTTGGTACCCCTTTATAGTGTCATGTATTAGTAACTTACTTTACTCCTATATAGTATAACGTATTAGTATCTAACATTAGTATCCCTTTATAGTATAATGTATTAGTAACTAACTTTAGTACTCCTTTATAGTATAATGTATTAGTAACTAACTTTACTCGTTTATAGTGTAATGTATTAGTAACTAACTTTAGTACTCCTTTATAGTGTAATGTATTAGTAACTAACTTTACTCCTTTATAGTATAATGTATTAGTAACTAACTTTAGTACTCCTTTATAGTGTAATGTATTAGTAACTAACTTTACTCCTTTATAGGGTAATGTATTAGTAACTAATTTTACTCCTTTATAGTGTAATGCATTAGTAACTAGCTTTACTCATTTATAGTATAATGTACTAGTAACTAACTTTTGTACTCCTTTATAGTGTAATGTATTAGTAACTAACTTTACTCCTATATAGTATAACGTATTAGTAACTAACTTTACTCCTTTATAGTATAATGTATTAGTAACTAAATTTACTCCTTTATAGTTTAATGTATTAGTAAGTAACTTTATTACTCGTTTATAGTTTAATGTATTAGTAACTAAATTTACTCCTTTATAGTTTAATGTATTAGTAACTAACGTTACTACTTTACAGTCTAAAGTATTAGTAACTAACTTTACTCCTTTATAGTATAATGTATTAGTAACTAACTTTACTCCTTTATAGTGTAATGTATTAGTAAGTAACTTTAGTACTCCTTTATAGTTTAATGTATTAGTAACTAACTTTACTCCTTTATAGTATAATGTATAGTAACTAATTTAAGTACTCATTTATAGTGAAATGTATTAGTAACTAACTTTACTCCTTTATAGTTTAATGTATTAGTAACTAACTTTAATACTTTATAGTGTAATGTATTAGTAATTAACTTTAATCCTTTATAGTGTAATGTATTAGTAAGTAACTTTACTCCTTTATAGTCTAACGTATTAGTAACTAATTATAGTACTCCTTTATAGTGTAATGTATTAGTAACTGGCTTTACTCCTTTATAGGGTAATGTATTATTAACTAATTTTACTCCTTTATAGTGTAATGCATTAGTAACTAATTTACTCATTTATAGTATAATGTATTAGTAACTAACTTTAGTACTCCTGTATAGTGTAATGTATTAGTAACTAACTTTACTCATTTATAGTTTAATGTATTAGTATCTAACTTTAGTACTCCTTTATAGTATAATGTATTAGTAACTAACTTTAGTACTCCTTTATAGTGTAATATATTAGTAACGAACTTTACTCCTTTATAGTGTAATGTATTAGTAACTAACTTTAGTACTCCTTTATAGTTTAATGTATTAGTAACTAATTTTACACCTTTATAGTATAATGTATTAGTAACTTGCTTTACTCCTTTATAGAATAATGTATTAGTAACTAACTTTACTACTCCTGTATAGTGTAATGTATTAGTAACTAACTTTACTCATTTATAGTTTAATGTATTAGTATCTAACTTTAGTATTCTTGTCTAGTATAATGTATTAGTAAATAACTTTAGTACTCCTTTATAGTCTACTATATTAGTAACTGACTTTACTCCTTTATAGTATAATGTATTAGTAACTAACTTTACTCCTTTATAGTATAATGTATTAGTAACTAACATTCCTCCTTTATAGTGTAATGTATTAGTAAGTAACCTAGTACTCCTTTATTGTTTAATGTATTAGTAACTATCTTTACACCTTTATAGTATAATGTATTAGTAACTAACTTTACTCGTTTATAGTGTAATGTATTAGTAACTAACTTTAGTACTGCTTTATCGTGTAATGTATTAGTAACTAACTTTACTCCTTTATAGTATAATGTATTAGTAACTAACTTTACTACTTTACAGTGTAATTACTCCTTTATAGTGTAATGTATTAGTAACTAACTTTACTCCTTTATAGTATAATGTATTAGTAACTAACTTTAGTACTCCTTTATAGTGTAATGTATTAGTAACAAACTTTACTCCTTTATAGGGTAATGTATTAGTAACTAATTTTACTCCTTTATAGTGTAATGCATTAGTAACTAGCTTTACTCATTTATAGTATAATGTATTAGTAACTAACTTTTGTACTCCTTTATAGTGTAATGTATTAGTAACTAACTTTACTCCTATATAGTATAACGTATTAGTAACTCACTTTAGTACTCCTTTATAGTGTAATGTATTAGTAACTAACTTTACTCCTTTATAGTATAATGTATTAGTAACTAACTTTACTCCTTTATAGTATAATGTATTAGTAACTAAAGTTACTCCTTTATAGTGTAATGTATTAGTAAGTAACTTTATTACTCCTTTATAGTTTAATGTATTAGTAACTAAGTTTACTCCTTTATAGTATAATGTATTAGTAATTAAATTTACTCCTTTATAGTTTAATGTATTAGTAACTAACGTTACTACTTTACAGTCTAAAGTATTAGTAACTAATTTTACTCCATTATAGTGTAATGCATTAGTAACTAGCTTTACTCATTTATAGTATAATGTATTAGTAACTAACTTTTGTACTCCTTTATAGTGTAATGTATTAGTAACTAACTTTACTCCTATATAGTATAACGTATTAGTAACTCACTTTATTACTCCTTTATACTGTAATGTATTAGTAACTAACTATACTCCTTTATAGTATAATGTATTAGTAACTAACTTTACTCCTTTATAGTATAATGTATTAGTAACTAAATTTACTCCTTTATATTGTAATGTATTAGTAAGTAACTTTATTACTCCTTTATAGTTTAATGTATTAGTAACTAACTTTACTCCTTTATAGCATAATGTATTAGTAATTAAATTTACTCCTTTATAGTTTAATGTATTAGTAACTAACGTTACTACTTTACAGTCTAATGTATTAGTAACTAACTTTACTCCTTTATAGTGTAATGTATTAGTAACTAACTTTACTCCTTTATAATATAATGTATTAGTAACTAACTTTACTCATTTATAGTGTAATGTATTAGTAAGTAACTTTAGTACTCCTTTATAGTTTAATGTATTAGTAACTAACTTTACTCTTTTATAGTATAATGTATAGTAACTAATTTTAGTACTCATTTATAGTGAAATGTATTAGTAACTAACTTTAGTACTCTTTATAGTGTAATATATTAGTAACTAACTTTACTCCTTTATAGTATAATGTATTAGTAACTAACTTTAGTACTCCTTTATAGTTTAATGTATTAGTAACTAATTTTACACCTTTATAGTATTATGTATTAGTAACTAACTTTACTCCTTTATAGTATAATGTATTAGTAACTAACTTTACTCTTTTATAGCGTAATGTAATAGTAAGTAACTTTAGTACTCCTTTATTGTTTAATGTATAAGTAACTAACTTTACTCATTTATAGTATAATGTATTAGTAACTAACTTTACTCGTTTATAGTGTAATGTATTAGTAACTAACTTTAGTACTCCTTTATAGTGTAATGTATTAGTAACTAACTTTACTCCTTTATAGTATAATGTATTAGTAACTAACTTTACTCCTTTATAGTATAATGTATTAGTAACTAAATTTACTCCTTTATGGTATAATGTATTAGTAACTAACTTTAGTACTCCTTTATAGTATAATGTATTAGCAACTAACTTTACTCGTTTAGAGTGTAATGTATTAGTAACTAACTTTAGTACTCCTTTATAGTGTAATGTATTAGTAACTAACTTTACTCCTTTATAGTATAATGTATTAGTAACTAACTTTAGTACTCCTTTATAGTGTAATGTATTAGTAAATAACTTTACTCCTTTATAGGGTAATGTATTAGTAACTAATTTTACTCCTTTATAGTGTAATGCATTAGTAACTAGCTTTACTCATTTATAGTATAATGTATTAGTAACTAACTTTTGTACTCCTTTATAGTGTAATGTATTAGTAACTAACTTTACTCCTATATAGTATAACGTATAAGTAACTCACTTTAGTACTCCTTTATAGTGTAATGTATTAGTAACTAACTTTACTCCTTTATAGTATAATGTATTAGTAACTAACTTTACTCCTTTATAGTATAATGTATTAGTAACTAAATTTACTCCTTTATAGTTTAATGTATTAGTAAGTAACTTTATTACTCCTTTATAGTTTAATGTATTAGTAACTAAATTTACTCCTTTATAGTATAATGTATTAGTAATTAAATTTACTCCTTTATAGTTTAATGTATTAGTAACTAACGTTACTACTTTACAGTCTAAAGTATTAGTAACTAACTTTACTCCTTTATAGTGTAATGTATTAGTAACTAAGTTTACTCCTTTATAGTATAATGTATTAGTAACTAACTTTAGAACACCTTTATAGTGTAATGTATTAGTAACTAACTTTACTCCGTTGTAGTATAATGTATTAGTAACTAACTTTACTCCATTATAGTGTAATGTATTAGTAAGTAACTTTAGTACTCCTTTATAGTTTAATGTATTAGTAACTAACTTTACTCCTTTATAGTATAATGTATAGTAACTAATTTAAGTACTCATTTATAGTGAAATGTATTAGTAACTAACTTTATTCCTTTATAGTTTAAAGTATTAGTAACTAACTTTAATACTTTATAGTGTAATGTATTAGTAATTAACTTTAATGCTTTATAGTGTAATGTATTAGTAAGTAACTTTACTCCTTTATAGTCTAACGTATTAGTAACTAATTATAGTACTCCTTTATAGTGTAATGTATTAGTAACTGACTTTACTCCTTTATAGGGTAATGTATTAGTAACTAATTTTACTCCTTTATAGTGTAATGCATTAGTAACTAATTTACTTCTTTATAGTGTAATATATTAGTAACTAACTTTACTCCTTTATAGTATAATGTATTAGTAACTAACTTTAGTACTCCTTTATAGTTTAATGTATTAGTAACTAATTTTACACCTTTATAGTATAATGTATTAGTAACTAGCTTTACTCCTTTATAGTATAATGTATTAGTAACTAACTTTAGTACTCCTGTATAGTGTAATGTATTAGTAACTAACTTTACTCATTTATAATTTAATGTATTAGTATCTAACTTTAGTATTCTTTTCTAGTATAATGTATTAGTAAATAACTTTAGTACTCCTTTATAGTGTAATATATTAGTAACTAACTAATATATTACACTATATAGTATAATGTATTAGTAACTAACTTTACTCCTTTATAGTATAATGTATTAGTAACTAACTTTCCTCCTTTATAGTGTAATGTATTAGTAAGTAACGTAGTACTCCTTTATTGTTTAATGTATTAGTAACTATCTTTACACCTTTATAGTATAATGTATTAGTAACTAACTTTACTCGTTTATAGTGTAACGTATTAGTAACTAACTTTAGTACTGCTTTATCGTGTAATGTATTAGTAACTAACTTTACTCCTTTATAGTATAATGTATTAGTAACTAACTTTAGTACTCCTTTATAGTGTAATGTATTAGTAACTAACTTTACTCCTTTATAGGGTAATGTATTAGTAACTAATTTTATTCCTTTATAGTGTAATGCATTAGTAACTAGCATTACTCATTTATAGTATTATGTATTAGTAACTAGCTTTTGTACTCCTTTATAGTGTAATGTATTAGTAACTAACTTTACTCCTTTATAGTATAATGTATTAGTAACTAACTTTACTCCTTTATAGTATAATGTATTAGTAACTAAATTTACTCCTTTATAGCGTAATGTATTAGTAAGTAACTTTATTACTCCTTTATAGTTTAATGTATTAGTAACTAACTTTATTCCTTTATAGTATAATGTATTAGTAATTAAATTTACTCCTTTATAGTTTAACAATTAGTAACTAACGTTACTACTTTACAGTCTAAAGTATTAGTAACTAATTTTACTCCATTATAGTGTAATGCATTAGTAACTAGCTTTACTCATTTATAGTATAATGTATTAGTAACAAACTTTTGTACTCCTTTATAGTGTAATGTATTAGTAACTAACTTTACTCCTATATAGTATAACGTATTAGTAACTCACTTTAGTACTCCTTTATAGTGTAATGTATTAGTAACTAACTATACTCCTTTATAGTATAATGTATTAGTAACTAACTTTACTCCTTTATAGTATAATGTATTAGTAACTAAATTTACTCCTTTATAGTGTAATGTATTAGTAAGTAACTTTATTACTCCTTTATAGTTTAATGTATTAGTAACTAACTTTACTCCTTTATAGCATAATGTATTAGTAATTAAATTTACTCCTTTATAGTTTAATGTATTAGTAACTAACGTTACTACTTTACAGTCTAAAGTATTAGTAACTAACTTTACTCCTTTATAGTGTAATGTATTAGTAACTAACTTTCCTCCTTTATAGTATAATGTATTAGTAACTAACTTTACTCCTTTATAGTGTAATGTATTAGTAAGTAACTTTAGTACTCCTTTATAGTTTAATGTATTAGTAACTAACTTTACTCTTTTATAGTATAATGTATAGTAACTAATTTTAGTACTCATTTATAGTGAAATGTATTAGTAACTAACTTTACCCCTTTATAGTTTAATGTATTAGTAACTAACTTTAATACTTTATAGTGTAATGTATTAGTAATTAACTTTAGTCCTTTATAGTGTAATGTATTAGTAAGTAACTTTACTCCTTTATAGTCTAACGTATTAGTAACTAATTATAGTACTCCTTTATAGTGTAATGTATTAGTAACTGACCTTACTCCTTTATAGGGTAATGTATTAGTAACTAATTTTACTCCTTTATAGTGTAATGCAATAGTAACTAATTTACTCATTTATAGTATAATGTATTAGTAACTAACTTTAGTACTCCTGTATAGTGTAATGTATTAGTAACTAACTTTACTCATTTATAGTTTAATGTATTAGTATCTAACTTTAGTACTCCTTTATAGTATAATGTATTAGTGACTAACTTTACTCCTTTATAGTATAATGTATTAGTAACTAACTTTACTCTTTTATAGTGTAATGTAATAGTAAGTAACTTTAGTACTCCTTTATTGTTTAATGTATAAGTAACTAACTTTACTCATTTATAGTATAGTTTATTAGTAACTAACTTTACTCGTTTATAGTGTAATGTATTAGTAACTAACTTTAGTACTCCTTTATAGTGTAATGTATTAGTAACTAACTTAACTCCTTTATAGTATAATGTATCAGTAACTCACTTTACACCTTTATAGAATAATGTATTAGTAACTAACTTTACTCCTTTATAGTATAATGTATTAGTAACTCATTTTACTCCTTTATAGAATAATGTATTAGTAACTAACTTTACTCCTTTATATTATAATGTATAGTAACTAACTTTACTCCTTTATAGTGTAATGTATTAGTAACTAACATAATTCTTCATAGTATAATGTCTTATTAACTAACTTTAGTACTCCTTTAAAGTGTAATGTATTAGTAACTAACTTTAATCCTTTATAGTATAATGTATTAGTAACTAACTTTAGTACTCCTTTATAGTGTAATGTATTAGTAACTAAATATACTCATTTATAGGCTAATGAATTAGTAACTAATTTTAGTTCTTTATAGTGTAATGCATTAGTAAATAGCTTTACTCATTTATAGTATAATGTATTAGTAACTAACTTTGGTACCCCTTTATAGTGTCATGTATTAGTAACTTACTTTACTCCTATATAGTATAACGTATTAGTATCTAACATTAGTACCCCTTTATAGTATAATGTATTAGTAACTAACTTTAGTACTCCTTTATAGTGTAATATATTAGTAACTAACTTTACTCCTTTATAGTCTAATGTATTAGTAACTAAATTTACTCCTTTATAGTGTAATGCATTAGAAACTAACTTTATTCCTTTATAGTATAATGTATTAGTAACTAACTTTACTACTTTATAGTGTAATGTATTAGTAACTAACTTTACTCCTTTATAGTGTAATGTATTAGTAACTAGCTTTACTACTTTATAGTGTAATGTATTAGTAACTAACATTAATCCTTTATAGTGTAATGTATTAGTAACTAACATAATTCCTTTATAGTATAATGTATTATTAACTAACTTTAGTACTCCTTTATATTGTCATGTATTAGTAACTAACTTTACTCCTTTATAGTGTAATGTATTAGTAAGTAACTTTAGTACTCCTTTATAGTTTAACGTATTAGTAATTAAATTTACTTGTGTATAGAATAATGTATTAGTAACTAACGTTGTACTCTTTGTAGTGTAATATATTAGTAACTAACTTTACTCCTGTATAATATAATGTAATAGTAACTAACTTTAGTTCTCCTTTATAGTGTAATATATTAGTAACTAACTTTAGTACTCCTTTAAAGTGTGATGTATTAGTAAATACCTTTACTCCTTTATAGGTTAATGTATTAGTAACTAACTTTAGTATTCCTGTATAGTATAATGTATTAGTAACTAACTTTAGTACTCCTTTATAGTATAATGTATTAGTAATTAACTTTCGTACTCTTTATAGTGTAACATATTAGTAACTAACTTTACTCCTTTATAGTGTAATGTATTAGTAAGTAACTTTAGTACTCCTTTATATTTTAATGTATTAGTAACTAACTTTACTCCTTTATAGTATAATGTATTAGTAACTAACTTTACTCCTTTATAGTGTAATGTATTAGTAAGTAACTTTAGTACTCCTTTATAGTTTAATATATTAGTAACTAACTTTACTCCTTTATAGTATAATGTATAGTAACTAATTTTAGTACTGATTTATGGTGTAATGTATTAGTAACTAATTTTACTCCTTTATAGTGTAATGTATTAGTAACTAACTTTAATACTTTGTAGTGTAATGTATTAGTAACTAATTTTCATCCTTTTTAGTGTAATGTATTAGTAATTAACTTTACTCCTTATAGTGTAATGTATTAGTAACTAACTTTACTCCTTTATAGTGTAATGTATTAGTAACTAACATAACTCCTTTATAGTATAATGTATTATTAACTAACTTTAGTACTCCTTTATAGTGTAATGTATTAGTAACTAACATTACTCCTTTATAGGGTAATGTATTAGCAAGTAACTTTAGTACTCCTTGAGAGTTTAATGTATTAGAAACTAACATAACTCCTTTATAGTATAAAGTATTTACTAACTTTAGTATTCCTTTATAGTGTAATGTATTAGTAACTAACTTTACTCCGTTATAGTGTAATATATTAATAATTAACTTTACTCCTTTATAGTGTAATGTATTAGTAACTAACTTTACTCCTTCATAGTATAATGTATTAGTAACTAATTTTAGTACTCCTTTATAGTGTAATGTATTAGTAACTAACTTTACTCCTTTATAGTATAATGTATTAGTAACCAACTTTTGTACTCCTTTATATTATAATGTATTAGAAGCTAACTTTAGTACTCCTTTCTAGTGTAATATATTAGTAACTAACTTTACTCCTTTATAGTATAATGTATTAGTAACTAACTTTAGTACTGCTTTATAGTTTAATGTATTAGTATCTAATTTTACTCCTTTATAGTATAATGTATTAGTAACTAACTTTACTCCTTTATAGTATAATGTATTAGTAACTAACTTTACTCCTTTATATTGTAATGTATTAGTAACTAACTTTAGTACTACTTTATTGTTTAATGTATTAGTAACTAACTTTACTCCTTTATTGTATGATGTATTAGTAATTAACTTTACTCGTTTATAGTGTAATGTATTAGTAACTAACTTTACTCCTTTATAGTATAATGTATTAGTAACTAACTTAAGTACTCCTATATAGTGTAACGTATTAGTAATTAACTTTACTCCTTTATAGTATAATGTATAGTAACTAACTTTACTCCTTTATAGTGTAATGTATTAGTAACTAACATAACATCTTTATAGTATAATGTCTTATTAACTAACTTTACTACTCCTTTATAGTGTAATGTATTAGTAACTAACTTTACTCCATTATAGTATAATGTATTAGTAACTAACTTTAGTACTCCCTTATAGTGTAATATATTAGTAACTAACTTTTCTCCTTTATAGTGTAATGTATTAGTAAGCAACTTTAGTAATCCTTTATAGTTTAATGTATTAGCAACTAACTTTAACTTGTTTATAGAATAATGTATTAGTAACTAACGTAGTACTCCTTTATAATATAATGTATTAGTAACTAACTTTAGTACTCCTTTATAGTGTAATATATTAGTAACTAAGTTTTCTCCTTTATAGTATAATGTGTGAGTAGTTAACTTTCGCACTCCTTTATAGTGTAATATATTAGTAATTAACTTTAATCCTTTATAGTATAATGTATTAGTAACTAACTTTAGTACTCCTTTATAGTGTGATGTATTAGTAACTAACTTTACTGCTTTATATTATAATGTATTAGTAACTAACCTTAGTACTCCTTTATAGTTTAGTGTGTTAGTAATTAACTTTACTCCTTTATAGTAGAATGTATCATTAACTAACTTTACTCCTTTATAGTGTAATGCATTAGTAACTAACTTTACTCCTTTATAGTATAATGTATTAGTAACTAACTTAAGTACTGCTTTTCGTGTAAGGTATTAGTAACTAACTTTACTACTTTATAGTGTAATGCATTAGTAACTAATTTTACTCATTTATATTATAATGTTTTAGTAACAAACATTACTCCTCTATAGTGTAATATATTAGTAACTAAATTAACTCCTTTATGGTGTAATGCTTTAGTAACTAAATTTATTGCTTTATACTATAATGTATTAGTAACTAACATTATTCCTTTATAGTGTAATGTATTAGTAACTAAATTTAGTACTCCTTTATAGTGTAACGTATTAATAACTATCTACACTCTTTTATAGTATAATGTATTAGTAACTAAGTTTACTCCTTTATAGTATAATGTATTAGTAACTAACTTTAGTACTCCTTTATAGTTTAATGCATTAGTAACTAACTTTACTCCTTTATAGTATAATGCATTAGTAACTAACTTTACTCCTTTATAGTATATGTATTAGTAACATCTTTAATCCTTTATAGTGTACTGTAACAGTAAGTAACTTTAGTATTCCTTTATAGTTTAATGTATTAGTAACTAACTTTACTCCTTTATAGTATAATGTATTAGTAACTAACTTTAGTACTCCTTTATAGTGTAATATATTAGTAACTAACTTTACTCCTTTATAGTTTAATGTATTAGTAAGTAACTTTATTACTCCTTTATAGTTTAATGTATTAGTAACTAAATTTACTCCTTTATAGTATAATGTATTAGTAATTAAATTTACTCCTTTATAGTTTAATGTATTAGTAACTAACGTTACTACTTTACAGTCTAAAGTATTAGTAACTAACTTTACTCCTTTATAGTGTAATGTATTAGTAACTAAGTTTACTCCTTTATAGTATAATGTATTAGTAACTAACTTTAGAACACCTTTATAGTGTAATGTATTAGTAACTAACTTTACTCCGTTGTAGTATAATGTATTAGTAACTAACTTTACTCCATTATAGTGTAATGTATTAGTAAGTAACTTTAGTACTCCTTTATAGTTTAATGTATTAGTAACTAACTTTACTCCTTTATAGTATAATGTATAGTAACTAATTTAAGTACTCATTTATAGTGAAATGTATTAGTAACTAACTTTATTCCTTTATAGTTTAAAGTATTAGTAACTAACTTTAATACTTTATAGTGTAATGTATTAGTAATTAACTTTAATGCTTTATAGTGTAATGTATTAGTAAGTAACTTTACTCCTTTATAGTCTAACGTATTAGTAACTAATTATAGTACTCCTTTATAGTGTAATGTATTAGTAACTGACTTTACTCCTTTATAGGGTAATGTATTAGTAACTAATTTTACTCCTTTATAGTGTAATGCATTAGTAACTAATTTACTTCTTTATAGTGTAATATATTAGTAACTAACTTTACTCCTTTATAGTATAATGTATTAGTAACTAACTTTAGTACTCCTTTATAGTTTAATGTATTAGTAACTAATTTTACACCTTTATAGTATAATGTATTAGTAACTAGCTTTACTCCTTTATAGTATAATGTATTAGTAACTAACTTTAGTACTCCTGTATAGTGTAATGTATTAGTAACTAACTTTACTCATTTATAATTTAATGTATTAGTATCTAACTTTAGTATTCTTTTCTAGTATAATGTATTAGTAAATAACTTTAGTACTCCTTTATAGTGTAATATATTAGTAACTAACTGATATATTACACTATATAGTATAATGTATTAGTAATTAACTTTACTCCTTTATAGTATAATGTATTAGTAACTAACTTTCCTCCTTTATAGTGTAATGTATTAGTAAGTAACGTAGTACTCCTTTATTGTTTAATGTATTAGTAACTATCTTTACACCTTTATAGTATAATGTATTAGTAACTAACTTTACTCGTTTATAGTGTAACGTATTAGTAACTAACTTTAGTACTGCTTTATCGTGTAATGTATTAGTAACTAACTTTACTCCTTTATAGTATAATGTATTAGTAACTAACTTTACTACTTTACAGTGTAATGTATTAGTAACTAACTTTACTCCTTTATAGTATAATGTATTAGTAACTAACTTTAGTACTCCTTTATAGTGTAATGTATTAGTAACTAACTTTACTCCTTTATAGGGTAATGTATTAGTAACTAATTTTATTCCTTTATAGTGTAATGCATTAGTAACTAGCATTACTCATTTATAGTATTATGTATTAGTAACTAGCTTTTGTACTCCTTTATAGTGTAATGTATTAGTAACTAAGTTTACTCCTTTATAGTATAATGTATTAGTAACTAACTTTACTCCTTTATAGTATAATGTATTAGTAACTAAATTTACTCCTTTATAGCGTAATGTATTAGTAAGTAACTTTATTACTCCTTTATAGTTTAATGTATTAGTAACTAACTTTATTCCTTTATAGTATAATGTATTAGTAATTAAATTTACTCCTTTATAGTTTAACAATTAGTAACTAACGTTACTACTTTACAGTCTAAAGTATTAGTAACTAATTTTACTCCATTATAGTGTAATGCATTAGTAACTAGCTTTACTCATTTATAGTATAATGTATTAGTAACAAACTTTTGTACTCCTTTATAGTGTAATGTATTAGTAACTAACTTTACTCCTATATAGTATAACGTATTAGTAACTCACTTTAGTACTCCTTTATAGTGTAATGTATTAGTAACTAACTATACTCCTTTATAGTATAATGTATTAGTAACTAACTTTACTCCTTTATAGTATAATGTATTAGTAACTAAATTTACTCCTTTATAGTGTAATGTATTAGTAAGTAACTTTATTACTCCTTTATAGTTTAATGTATTAGTAACTAACTTTACTCCTTTATAGCATAATGTATTAGTAATTAAATTTACTCCTTTATAGTTTAATGTATTAGTAACTAACGTTACTACTTTACAGTCTAAAGTATTAGTAACTAACTTTACTCCTTTATAGTGTAATGTATTAGTAACTAACTTTCCTCCTTTATAGTATAATGTATTAGTAACTAACTTTACTCCTTTATAGTGTAATGTATTAGTAAGTAACTTTAGTACTCCTTTATAGTTTAATGTATTAGTAACTAACTTTACTCTTTTATAGTATAATGTATAGTAACTAATTTTAGTACTCATTTATAGTGAAATGTATTAGTAACTAACTTTACCCCTTTATAGTTTAATGTATTAGTAACTAACTTTAATACTTTATAGTGTAATGTATTAGTAATTAACTTTAGTCCTTTATAGTGTAATGTATTAGTAAGTAACTTTACTCCTTTATAGTCTAACGTATTAGTAACTAATTATAGTACTCCTTTATAGTGTAATGTATTAGTAACTGACCTTACTCCTTTATAGGGTAATGTATTAGTAACTAATTTTACTCCTTTATAGTGTAATGCAATAGTAACTAATTTACTCATTTATAGTATAATGTATTAGTAACTAACTTTAGTACTCCTGTATAGTGTAATGTATTAGTAACTAACTTTACTCATTTATAGTTTAATGTATTAGTATCTAACTTTAGTACTCCTTTATAGTATAATGTATTAGTGACTAACTTTACTCCTTTATAGTATAATGTATTAGTAACTAACTTTACTCTTTTATAGTGTAATGTAATAGTAAGTAACTTTAGTACTCCTTTATTGTTTAATGTATAAGTAACTAACTTTACTCATTTATAGTATAGTGTATTAGTAACTAACTTTACTCGTTTATAGTGTAATGTATTAGTAACTAACTTTAGTACTCCTTTATAGTGTAATGTATTAGTAACTAACTTAACTCCTTTATAGTATAATGTATCAGTAACTCACTTTACTCCTTTATAGAATAATGTATTAGTAACTAACTTTACTCCTTTATAGTATAATGTATTAGTAACTCATTTTACTCCTTTATAGAATAATGTATTAGTAACTAACTTTACTCCTTTATGGTATAATGTATTAGTAACTAACTTTACTCCTTTATATTATAATGTATAGTAACTAACTTTACTCCTTTATAGTGTAATGTATTAGTAACTAACATAATTCTTTATAGTATAATGTCTTATTAACTAACTTTAGTACTCCTTTAAAGTGTAATGTATTAGTAACTAACTTTAATCCTTTATAGTATAATGTATTAGTAACTAACTTTAGTACTCCTTTATAGTGTAATGTATTAGTAACTAAATATACTCATTTATAGGCTAATGAATTAGTAACTAATTTTAGTTCTTTATAGTGTAATGCATTAGTAAATAGCTTTACTCATTTATAGTATAATGTATTAGTAACTAACTTTGGTACCCCTTTATAGTGTCATGTATTAGTAACTTACTTTACTCCTATATAGTATAACGTATTAGTATCTAACATTAGTACCCCTTTATAGTATAATGTATTAGTAACTAACTTTAGTACTCCTTTATAGTGTAATATATTAGTAACTAACTTTACTCCTTTATAGTCTAATGTATTAGTAACTAAATTTACTCCTTTATAGTGTAATGCATTAGAAACTAACTTTATTCCTTTATAGTATAATGTATTAGTAACTAACTTTACTACTTTATAGTGTAATGTATTAGTAACTAACTTTACTCCTTTATAGTGTAATGTATTAGTAACTAGCTTTACTACTTTATAGTGTAATGTATTAGTAACTAACATTAATCCTTTATAGTGTAATGTATTAGTAACTAACATAATTCCTTTATAGTATAATGTATTATTAACTAACTTTAGTACTCCTTTATATTGTCATGTATTAGTAACTAACTTTACTCCTTTATAGTGTAATGTATTAGTAAGTAACTTTAGTACTCCTTTATAGTTTAACGTATTAGTAATTAAATTTACTTGTGTATAGAATAATGTATTAGTAACTAACGTTGTACTCTTTGTAGTGTAATATATTAGTAACTAACTTTACTCCTGTATAATATAATGTAATAGTAACTAACTTTAGTTCTCCTTTATAGTGTAATATATTAGTAACTAACTTTAGTACTCCTTTAAAGTGTGATGTATTAGTAAATACCTTTACTCCTTTATAGGTTAATGTATTAGTAACTAACTTTAGTATTCCTGTATAGTATAATGTATTAGTAACTAACTTTAGTACTCCTTTATAGTATAATGTATTAGTAATTAACTTTCGTACTCTTTATAGTGTAACATATTAGTAACTAACTTTACTCCTTTATAGTGTAATGTATTAGTAAGTAACTTTAGTACTCCTTTATATTTTAATGTATTAGTAACTAACTTTACTCCTTTATAGAATAATGTATTAGTAACTAACTTTACTCCTTTATAGTGTAATGTATTAGTAAGTAACTTTAGTACTCCTTTATAATTTAATATATTAGTAACTAACTTTACTCCTTTATAGTATAATGTATAGTAACTAATTTTAGTACTGATTTATGGTGTAATGTATTAGTAACTAATTTTACTCCTTTATAGTGTAATGTATTAGTAACTAACTTTAATACTTTGTAGTGTAATGTATTAGTAACTAATTTTCATCCTTTTTAGTGTAATGTATTAGTAATTAACTTTACTCCTTATAGTGTAATGTATTAGTAACTAACTTTACTCCTTTATAGTGTAATGTATTAGTAACTAACATTAATACTTTATAGTGTAATGTATTAGTAACTAACATAACTCCTTTATAGTATAATGTATTATTAACTAACTTTAGTACTCCTTTATAGTGTAATGTATTAGTAACTAACATTACTCCTTTATAGGGTAATGTATTAGCAAGTAACTTTAGTACTCCTTGAGAGTTTAATGTATTAGTAACTAACATAACTCCTTTATAGTATAAAGTATTTACTAACTTTAGTATTCCTTTATAGTGTAATGTATTAGTAACTAACTTTACTCCGTTATAGTGTAATATATTAATAATTAACTTTACTCCTTTATAGTGTAATGTATTAGTAACTAACTTTACTCCTTCATAGTATAATGTATTAGTAACTAATTTTAGTACTCCTTTATAGTGTAATGTATTAGTAACTAACTTTACTCCTTTATAGTATAATGTATTAGTAACCAACTTTTGTACTCCTTTATATTATAATGTATTAGAAGCTAACTTTAGTACTCCTTTCTAGTGTAATATATTAGTAACTAACTTTACTCCTTTATAGTATAATGTATTAGTAACTAACTTTAGTACTGCTTTATAGTTTAATGTATTAGTATCTAATTTTACTCCTTTATAGTATAATGTATTAGTAACTAACTTTACTCCTTTATAGTATAATGTATTAGTAACTAACTTTACTCCTTTATATTGTAATGTATTAGTAACTAACTTTAGTACTACTTTATTGTTTAATGTATTAGTAACTAACTTTACTCCTTTATTGTATGATGTATTAGTAATTAACTTTACTCGTTTATAGTGTAATGTATTAGTAACTAACTTTACTCCTTTATAGTATAATGTATTAGTAACTAACTTAAGTACTCCTATATAGTGTAACGTATTAGTAATTAACTTTACTCCTTTATAGTATAATGTATAGTAACTAACTTTACTCCTTTATAGTGTAATGTATTAGTAACTAACATAACTTCTTTATAGTATAATGTCTTATTAACTAACTTTACTACTCCTTTATAGTGTAATGTATTAGTAACTAACTTTACTCCATTATAGTATAATGTATTAGTAACTAACTTTAGTACTCCCTTATAGTGTAATATATTAGTAACTAACTTTTCTCCTTTATAGTGTAATGTATTAGTAAGCAACTTTAGTAATCCTTTATAGTTTAATGTATTAGCAACTAACTTTACTTGTTTATAGAATAATGTATTAGTAACTAACGTAGTACTCCTTTATAGTGTAATATATTTGTAACTAACTTTTCTCCTGTATAATATAATGTATTAGTAACTAACTTTAGTACTCCTTTATAGTGTAATATATTAGTAACTAAGTTTTCTCCTTTATAGTATAATGTGTGAGTAGTTAACTTTCGCACTCCTTTATAGTGTAATATATTAGTAATTAACTTTAATCCTTTATAGTATAATGTATTAGTAACTAACTTTAGTACTCCTTTATAGTGTGATGTATTAGTAACTAACTTTACTACTTTATATTATAATGTATTAGTAACTAACCTTAGTACTCCTTTATAGTTTAGTGTGTTAGTAATTAACTTTACTCCTTTATAGTAGAATGTATTAGTAACTAACTTTACTCCTTTATAGTGTAATGCATTAGTAACTAACTTTACTCCTTTATAGTATGATGTATTAGTAACTAACTTAAGTACTGCTTTTCGTGTAAGGTATTAGTAACAAACTTTACTACTTTATAGTGTAATGCATTAGTAACTAATTTTACTCATTTATATTATAATGTTTTAGTAACAAACATTACTCCTCTATAGTGTAATATATTAGTAACTAAATTAACTCCTTTATGGTGTAATGCTTTAGTAACTAAATTTATTCCTTTATACTATAATGTATTAGTAACTAACATTATTCCTTTATAGTGTAATGTATTAGTAACTAAATTTAGTACTCCTTTATAGTGTAATGTATTAATAACTATCTACACTCTTTTATAGTATAATGTATTAGTAACTAACTTTACTCCTTTATAGTATAATGTATTAGTAACTAACTTTAGTACTCCTTTATAGTTTAATGCATTAGTAACTAACTTTACTCCTTTATAGTATAATGCATTAGTAACTAACTTTACTCCTTTATAGTATATGTATTAGTAACATCTTTAATCCTTTTTAGTGTACTGTAACAGTAAGTAACTTTAGTATTCCTTGATAGTTTAATGTATTAGTAACTAACTTTACTCCTTTATAGTATAATGTATTAGTAACTAACTTTAGTACTCCTTTATAGTGTAATATATTAGTAACTAACTTTACTCCTTTATAGTATAATATATTAGTAACTAACTTAACTACTTTATAGTCTAATGTATTAGTAACTAACTTTACTCCTTTATAGTATAATGTATTAGTAACTAACTTTACTCCTTTATAGTCTAACGTATTAGTAACTAATTTTACTCCTCTATAGTGTAATGTATTAGTAACTAACCTTATCCTTTATAGTGTAATGTATAAGTAACTCACATAACTCCTTTATAGTATAATGTATTAGTAACTAACTTTACTTTTTTATAGTATAATGTATTAGTAACTAACTTTAGTACCTCTTTATATTGTAATGTATTATTAACTAATTTTACTCCTTTACAGTGTAATGTATTAGTAACTAACTTTAGTACTCCTTTATAGTGTAATGTATTAGTAACTAACTTTACTCCTTTATAGTGTAATGCATTAGTAACTAAATTTACTCCTTTATAGCGTAATGTATTAGTAACTAACTTTACTCCTTTATAGTGTAATGTATTAGTACCTAAATTTACTCCTTTATAGTGTAATGCATTGGTAACAAGCTTTACTCCTTTATAGTATAATGTATTAGTAACTAACTTTAGTACTCCTTTATAGTGTAATATATTAGTAACTAAATTTAATTCTTTATAGTCTAATGTATTAATAACTAATTTTACTCCTATATAGTGTAATGTATTAGTAACTAACCTTATCCTTTATAGTGTAATGTATAAGTAACTCACATAACTCATTTATCGTATAATGTATTAGTAACTAACTTTCCTTTTTTATAGTATAATGTATTAGTAACTAACTTTAGTACCCCTTTATAGTGTAATGTATTATTAACTAAGTTTACTCCTTTACAGTGTAATGTATTAGTAACTAACTTTAGTACTCGTTTATAGTCTAATGCATTAGTAACTAAATTTACTCCTTTATAGTAAAATGTATTAGTAACTAACTTTACACCTTTATAGTGTAATGTATTAATAAGTAACTTTAGTACTCCTTTATAGTTTAATATATTAGTAACTAGCTTTACTCGTTTATAGTGTAATGTATTAGTAACTAACTTTAGTACTCATTTATAGTATTATGTATTAGTAACTAACTTTAGTACTCCTTTAGAGTGTAATATATTAGTAACTAACTTTACTCTTTATAGTATAATGTATTAGTAACTAACTTTAGTACTCCTTTATAGTTTAATGCATTAGTAACTAAATTTACTCCTTTCTAGTATAATGTATTAGTAACTAACTTTACTCCTTTATAGTGTAACGTAATAGTAACTAACTTTACTCCTTTATAATCTAATGTATTATAACTAACTTTACTCCTTTATAGTGTAATGTATCAGTAACTAACTTTACTCCTTTATAGTCTTATGTATTAGTAACTAATTTTACTCCTATATAGTGTAATGTATTAGTAACTAACCTTATCTTTATAGTGTAATATATAAGTAACTCACATAACTCCTTTATAGTATAATGTATTAGTAATTAACTTTACTTTTTTATAGTATAATGTATTAGTAACTAAATTTAGTACCTCTTTATAGTGTAATGTATTATTAACTAATTTTACTCCTTTACAGTGTAATGGATTAGTAACTAACTTTAGTACTCCTTTATAGTTTAATGCATTAGTAACTAAATTTACTCCTTTATAGTGTAATGTATTAGTAAGTAACTTTAGTAATCGTCTATAGTGTAGTGTATTAGTAACTAACTTTACTCCTTTATAGTATAATGTATTAGTAAATAACTTTAGGACTCCTTTATAGTGTAATGTATTAGTAACTAACTTTAGTACTCCTTTATAGTTTAATGTATTAGTAACTAACTTTACTCCTTTATAGTGTAATGTATTAGTAACTAACTTTACTCCTTTATAGTGTATGTATTAGTAACTAACTATACTCCTTTATAGTATAATGTATTAGTAACTAATTTCAGTACTCCTTTATTGTGTAATGTATTAGTAACTAACTTAGTACTCCTTTATAGTTTAATGTATTAGTAACTAACTTTACTCATTTATAGTATAATGTATTAGTAACTAATTTTACTACTTTATAGTGTAATGTATTAGTAACTAACTTTAGTAATCGTCTATAGTGTAGTGTATTAGTAACTAACTTTACTCCTTTATAGTATAATGTATTAGTAAATAACTTTAGTACTCCTTTATAGTGTAATGTATTAGTAATAATTTTCTCCTTTATACTGTAATGTATTAGTAATTAACTTTACTTCTTTATAGTGTCATGTATTAGTAACTAACTTTACTCCTTTATAGTGTAATGTATTAGTAACTAACTTTGCTCCTTTATAGTGTAATGTATTAGTAACTAACTTTACTCCTTTATAGTGTAATGTATTAGTAACAAAGCTTACTCCTTTATAGTGTAATGTATTCGTAACTAAGCTTACTCCTTTATAGTATAATGTATTAGTAACTAATTTCAGTACTCCTTTATTGTGTAATGTATTAGTAACTAACTTTAGTACTCCTTTATAGTTTAATGGATTAGTAACTAACTTTACTCATTTATAGTATAATGTATTAGTAACTAAATTTACTACTTTATAGTGTAATGTATTAGTAACTAACTTTACTCCTTTATAGTGTATTGTATTAGTAACTAACTTTATCCTTTATAGTATAACGTATTAGTAACTAACTTAAGTACTCCTTTATAGTGTAATGTATTAGTAACAAACTTTACTACTTTATTGTATAATGTATAGTAACTAATTTTAGTGCTCCTTTATAGTGTAATGTATTAGTAACTAAGCTTACTCCTTTATATTGTAATGTATTAGTAAGTAACTTTAGTAATCCCTTATAGATTAATGTATTAGTAACTAACTTTACTCCTTTATAGTATAATGTATTAGTAACTAACTTTACTCGTTTATAGTGTAATGTATTCGTAACTAACTTTATTCTTTATAGCGTAATGAATTAGTAACTAACTTTACTCCTTTATAGTGTAATGTATTAGTAACTAACTTTACAACTTTATAGTGTAATGTATTAGTAACTAACATAACTCCTTTATAGTATAATGTATTAGTAACTAACTTAAGTTCTCCTTTATAGTTTAATGTATTAGTAACTATCTTTACTCCTTTATAGTATAATATATTAGTAACTAAATTTACTCCTTTATAGTATAATGTATTAGTAACTAACTTTACTACATTATAGTGTAATGTATTAGTAACTAAATTTACTCCTTTATAGTGTAATGTATTAGTAACTAACTATACTCCTTTATAGTATAACGTATTAGTCACTAACTTTACTCCTTTATAGTATAATGTATTAGTAACTAAAGTTACTACTTTATAGTGTAATGTATTAGTAACTAACTATAATCCTTTATAGTGTAATGTATAGGTAACTAACTTTACTCCTTTATAGTATAATGTATTAGTAACTAACTTAAGTACTCCTTTATAGTGTAATGTATTAGTAACTAACTTTACTCCTTTATCGTATAATGTATTAGTAACTAACTTTCCTTTTTTATAGTATAATGTATTAGTAACTAACTTTAGTACCCCTTTATAGTGTAATGTATTATTAACTAAGTTTACTCCTTTACAGTGTAATGTATTAGTAACTAACTTTAGTACTCGTTTATAGTCTAATGCATTAGTAACTAAATTTACTCCTTTATAGTAAAATGTATTAGTAACTAACTTTACACCTTTATAGTGTAATGTATTAATAAGTAACTTTAGTACTCCTTTATAGTTTAATATATTAGTAACTAGCTTTACTCGTTTATAGTGTAATGTATTAGTAACTAACTTTAGTACTCATTTATAGTATTATGTATTAGTAACTAACTTTAGTACTCCTTTAGAGTGTAATATATTAGTAACTAACTTTACTCTTTATAGTATAATGTATTAGTAACTAACTTTAGTACTCCTTTATAGTTTAATGCATTAGTAACTAAATTTACTCCTTTCTAGTATAATGTATTAGTAACTAATTTTACTCCTATGTAGTGTAATGTATTAGTAACTAACCTTATCTTTATAGTGTAATATATAAGTAACTCACATAACTCCTTTATAGTATAATGTATTAGTAATTAACTTTACTTTTTTATAGTATAATGTATTAGTAACTAACTTTAGTACCTCTTTATAGTGTAATGTATTATTAACTAATTTTACTCCTTTACAGTGTAATGGATTAGTAAATAACTTTAGGACTCCTTTATAGTGTAATGTATTAGTAACTAACTTTAGTACTCCTTTATAGTTTAATGTATTAGTAACTAACTTTACTCCTTTATAGTGTAATGCATTAGTAACTAACTTTACTCCTTTATAGTGTAATGTATTAGTAACTAACTATACTCCTTTATATTATAATGTATTAGTAACTAATTTCAGTACTCCTTTATTGTGTAATGTATTAGTAACTAACTTAGTACTCCTTTATAGTTTAATGTATTAGTAACTAACTTTACTCATTTATAGTATAATGTATTAGTAACTAAATTTACTACTTTATAGTGTAATGTATTAGTAACTAACTTTAGTAATCGTCTATAGTGTAGTGTATTAGTAACTAACTTTACTCCTTTATAGTATAATGTATTAGTAAATAACTTTAGTACTCCTTTATAGTGTAATGTATTAGTAATAATTTTCTCCTTTATACTGTAAGGTATTAGTAATTAACTTTACTTCTTTATAGTGTCATGTATTAGTAACTAACTTTACTCCTTTATAGTGTAATGTATTAGTAACTAACTTTGCTCCTTTATAGTGTAATGTATTAGTAACTAACTTTACTCCTTTATAGTGTAATGTATTAGTAACAAAGCTTACTCCTTTATAGTGTAATGTGGTCGTAACTAAGCTTACTCCTTTATAGTATAATGTATTAGTAACTAATTTCAGTACTCCTTTATTGTGTAATGTATTAGTAACTAACTTTAGTACTCCTTTATAGTTTAATGGATTAGTAACTAACTTTACTCATTTATAGTATAATGTATTAGTAACTAAATTTACTACTTTATAGTGTAATGTATTAGTAACTAACTTTACTCCTTTATAGTGTATTGTATTAGTAACTAACTTTATCCTTTATAGTATAACGTATTAGTAACTAACTTAAGTACTCCTTTATAGTGTAATGTATTAGTAACTAACTTTACTTCTTTATTGTATAATGTATAGTAACTAATTTTAGTACTCCTTTATAGTGTAATGTATTAGTAACTAACTTTAGTACCTCTTTATAGTGTAATGTATTATTAACTAATTTTACTCCATTACTGTGTAATGGATTAGTAACTAACTTTAGTACTCCTTTATAGTTTAATGCATTAGTAACTAAATTTAGTCCTTTATAGTGTAATGTATTAATAAGTAACTTTAGTAATCGTCTATAGTGTAGTGTATTAGTAACTAACTTTACTCCTTTATAGTATAATGTATTAGTAAATAACTTTAGGACTCCTTTATAGTGTAATGTATTAGTAACTAACTTTAGTACTCCTTTATAGTTTAATGTATTAGTAACTAACTTTACTCCTTTATAGTGTAATGCATTAGTAACTAACTTTACAACTTCATAGTGTAATGTATTAGTAACTAACATAACTCCTTTATAGTATAATGTATTAGTAACTAACTTAAGTTCTCCTTTATAGTTTAATGTATTAGTAACTATCTTTACTCCTTTATAGTATAATATATTAGTAACTAAATTTACTCCTTTATAGTATAATGTATTAGTAACTAACTTTACTACATTATAGTGTAATGTATTAGTAACTAAATTTACTCCTTTATAGTGTAATGTATTAGTAACTAACTATACTCCTTTATAGTATAACGTATTAGTCACTAACTTTACTCCTTTATAGTATAATGTATTAGTAACTAAAGTTACTACTTTATAGTGTAATGTATTAGTAACTAACTATAATCCTTTATAGTGTAATGTATAGGTAACTAACTTTACTCCTTTATAGTATAATGTATTAGTAACTAACTTAAGTACTCCTTTATAGTGTAATCTATTAGTAACTAACTTTACTCCTTTATAGTATAATGTATAGTAACTAACTTTACTACTTTATAGTGTAATGTATTAGTAACTAACACAACTCCTTTATAGTATAATGTATTAGTAACTAACTTTAGTTCTCAATTATAGTGTAATGTATTAGTAACTAACTTTACTCCTTTATAATCTAATGTATTATAACTACCTTTACTACTTTATAGTATAATGTATTTGTAACTAACTTTACTCCTTTATAATGTAATGTATTAGTAACTAACTTTACTCCTTTATAGTGTAATGTATTAATAACTAACTTTACTTCTTTACAGTATAATTTATTAGTAACTAACTTTAGTCCTCCTTTATAGTATAATGTATTAGTAACTATCTTTAGTACTCCTTTATAATGTAATGTGTTAGTAATTCACTTTACTCCTTTATAGTAGAATGTATTAGTAACTATCTTTAGTACACATTTATAGTGTAATGTATTAGTAACTAACTTTACTCCTTTATAGTGTAATATATTAGTAATTAACTTTACTCCTGTATAGTGTAATGTTTTAGAAACTAACTTTAGTACTCCTTTATAGTGTAATATATTAGTAATTAACCTTTCTCCTTTATAGTATAATGTATCAGTAATTAACTTTAGTACTCCTTTATAGGGTAATTTATCAGTAACTAATTTTACTCCTTTATAGTGTAATGTATTAGAACCTAAATTTACTCCTTTATAGTGTAATGTATTAGTAACTAACATTACTCCTTTATAGTGTAATGTATTAGTAACTAACTTTAATACTCCTTTATAGTGTAATGTATTAGTAACTATCTTTAGTCCCACTTTTGATGCCCTGGTGGCAAATAAAAGAAACATATCTTTACTTCTCTATAGTATAATGTATTAGTAACTAACTTTACTCTTTTATAGTGTAATGTATTAGTAAGTAACTTACTACTCCTTTATAGTTTAATGTATTAGTAACTAACTTTACTCCTTTATAGTATAATGTATTAGTAACTAACTTTACTCGTTTATAGTGTAATATATTAGTAACTAACTTTATTACTCCTTTATATTGTAATGTATTAGTAACTAACTTTACTCATTTATAGTATAATGTATTAGTAACTAACGTTACTACTTTACAGTCAAAAGTATTAGTAACTAACTTTACTCCTTTATAGTGTAATGTATTAGTAACTAACTTTACTCCTTTATAGTATAATGTATTAGTAACTAACTTTACTCCTTTATAGTGTAATGTATTAGTAAGTAACATTAGTACTCTTTTATAGTTTAATGTATTAGTAACTAACTTTACTCCTTTATAGTATAATGTATAGTAACTAATTTTAGTACTCATTTATAGTGAAATGTATTAGTAACTAACATTACTCCTTTATAGTTTAATGTATTAGTAACTAACTTTAATACTTTATAGTGTAATGTATTAGTAAGTAACTTTACTCCTCTATAGTATAACGTATTAGTAACTAATTATAGTACTCCTTTATAGTGTAATGTATTAGTAACTAACTTTACTCCTTTATAGTATAATGTATTAGTAACTAACTTTACTACTTTATAGTGTAATGTATTAGTAACTAACATAACACCTTTATAGTATAATGTATAACTTTACTCCTTTATAGTGTAATGTATTAGTAACTAACTTTACTCCTTTATAGGGTAATGTATTAGTAACTAATTTTACTCCTTTATGGAGTAATGCATTAGTAACTAGCTTTACTCATTTATAGTATAATGTATTAGTAGCTAACGTTAGTACTCCTTTATAGTTTAATGTATTATTAACTAACTTTACTCCTATATAGTTAAATGTATTTGTGACTAATTTTACTCCTTTATAGTGTAATGTATTAGTAACTAACTATACTCCTTTATAGTGTAATATATTAGTAACTAACTTTACTCCTTTATAGTATAATGTATTAGTAACTAACTATAGTACTCCTTTATAGTTTAATGCATTAGTAACTAACTTTACTCCTTTATAGTATAATGCATTAGTAACTAACTTTACTGCTTTATAGTATAATGTATTAGTAATAAATTTACTCCTTTATTGTATAATGTATCAGTAACTAACTTTACTCGTTTATAGTGTAATGTATTAGTAAGTAACTTTACTCTTTTATAGTATACTGTATTAGTAACTAACTTTACTACTTTATAGTGTAATGTATTAGTAACTAACTTTGCTCCTTTATAGTGTAATGTATTAGTAACTAACTTTACTCCTTTATAGTGTAATGTATTAGTAACAAAGCTTACTCCTTTATAGTGTAATGTGGTCGTAACTAAGCTTACTCCTTTATAGTATAATGTATTAGTAACTAATTTCAGTACTCCTTTATTGTGTAATGTATTAGTAACTAACTTTAGTACTCCTTTATAGTTTAATGGATTAGTAACTAACTTTACTCATTTATAGTATAATGTATTAGTAACTAAATTTACTACTTTATAGTGTAATGTATTAGTAACTAACTTTACTCCTTTATAGTGTATTGTATTAGTAACTAACTTTATCCTTTATAGTATAACGTATTAGTAACTAACTTAAGTACTCCTTTATAGTGTAATGTATTAGTAACTAACTTTACTTCTTTATTGTATAATGTATAGTAACTAATTTTAGTACTCCTTTATAGTGTAATGTATTAGTAACTAACTTTAGTACCTCTTTATAGTGTAATGTATTATTAACTAATTTTACTCCTTTACAGTGTAATGGATTAGTAACTAACTTTAGTAGTCCTTTATAGTTTAATGCATTAGTAACTAAATTTAGTCCTTTATAGTGTAATGTATTAATAAGTAACTTTAGTAATCGTCTATAGTGTAGTGTATTAGTAACTAACTTTACTCCTTTATAGTATAATGTATTAGTAAATAACTTTAGGACTCCTTTATAGTGTAATGTATTAGTAACTAACTTTAGTACTCCTTTATAGTTTAATGTATTAGTAACTAACTTTACTCCTTTATAGTGTAATGTATTAGTAACTAACTTTACAACTTTATAGTGTAATGTATTAGTAACTAACATAACTCCTTTATAGTATAATGTATTAGTAACTAACTTAAGTTCTCCTTTATAGTTTAATGTATTAGTAACTATCTTTACTCCTTTATAGTATAATATATTAGTAACTAAATTTACTCCTTTATAGTATAATGTATTAGTAACTAACTTTACTACATTATAGTGTAATGTATTAGTAACTAAATTTACTCCTTTATAGTGTAATGTATTAGTAACTAACTATACTCCTTTATAGTATAACGTATTAGTCACTAACTTTACTCCTTTATAGTATAATGTATTAGTAACTAAAGTTACTACTTTATAGTGTAATGTATTAGTAACTAACTATAATCCTTTATAGTGTAATGTATAGGTAACTAACTTTACTCCTTTATAGTATAATGTATTAGTAACTAACTTAAGTACTCCTTTATAGTGTAATCTATTAGTAACTAACTTTACTCCTTTATAGTATAATGTATAGTAACTAACTTTACTACTTTATAGTGTAATGTATTAGTAACTAACACAACTCCTTTATAGTATAATGTATTAGTAACTAACTTTAGTTCTCAATTATAGTGTAATGTATTAGTAACTAACTTTACTCCTTTATAATCTAATGTATTATAACTACCTTTACTACTTTATAGTATAATGTATTTGTAACTAACTTTACTCCTTTATAATGTAATGTATTAGTAACTAACTTTACTCCTTTATAGTGTAATGTATTAATAACTAACTTTACTTCTTTACAGTATAATTTATTAGTAACTAACTTTAGTCCTCCTTTATAGTATAATGTATTAGTAACTATCTTTAGTACTCCTTTATAATGTAATGTGTTAGTAATTCACTTTACTCCTTTATAGTAGAATGTATTAGTAACTATCTTTAGTACACATTTATAGTGTAATGTATTAGTAACTAACTTTACTCCTTTATAGTGTAATATATTAGTAATTAACTTTACTCCTGTATAGTGTAATGTATTAGTAACTAACTTTAGTACTCCTTTATAGTGTAATATATTAGTAATTAACCTTTCTCCTTTATAGTATAATGTATCAGTAATTAACTTTAGTACTCCTTTATAGGGTAATTTATCAGTAACTAATTTTACTCCTTTATAGTGTAATGTATTAGAACCTAAATTTACTCCTTTATAGTGTAATGTATTAGTAACTAACATTACTCCTTTATAGTGTAATGTATTAGTAACTAACTTTAATACTCCTTTATAGTGTAATGTATTAGTAACTATCTTTAGTCCCACTTTTGATGCCCTGGTGGCAAATAAAAGAAACATATCTTTACTTCTCTATAGTATAATGTATTAGTAACTAACTTTACTCTTTTATAGTGTAATGTATTAGTAAGTAACTTACTACTCCTTTATAGTTTAATGTATTAGTAACTAACTTTACTCCTTTATAGTATAATGTATTAGTAACTAACTTTACTCGTTTATAGTGTAATATATTAGTAACTAACTTTATTACTCCTTTATATTGTAATGTATTAGTAACTAACTTTACTCATTTATAGTATAATGTATTAGTAACTAACGTTACTACTTTACAGTCAAAAGTATTAGTAACTAACTTTACTCCTTTATAGTGTAATGTATTAGTAACTAACTGTACACCTTTATAGTATAATGTATTAGTAACTAACTTTACTCCTTTATAGTGTAATGTATTAGTAAGTAACATTAGTACTCTTTTATAGTTTAATGTATTAGTAACTAACTTTACTCCTTTATAGTATAATGTATAGTAACTAATTTTAGTACTCATTTATAGTGAAATGTATTAGTAACTAACATTACTCCTTTATAGTTTAATGTATTAGTAACTAACTTTAATACTTTATAGTGTAATGTATTAGTAAGTAACTTTACTCCTCTATAGTATAACGTATTAGTAACTAATTATAGTACTCCTTTATAGTGTAATGTATTAGTAACTAAATTTACTCCTTTATAGTATAATGTATTAGTAACTAACTTTACTACTTTATAGTGTAATGTATTAGTAACTAACATAACACCTTTATAGTATAATGTATAACTTTACTCCTTTATAGTGTAATGTATTAGTAACTAACTTTACTCCTTTATAGGGTAATGTATTAGTAACTAATTTTACTCCTTTATGGAGTAATGCATTAGTAACTAACTATACTCCTTTATAGTGTAATATATTAGTAACTAACTTTACTCCTTTATAGTATAATGTATTAGTAACTAACTATAGTACTCCTTTATAGTTTAATGCATTAGTAACTAACTTTACTCCTTTATAGTATAATGCATTAGTAACTAACTTTACTGCTTTATAGTATAATGTATTAGTAATAAATTTACTCCTTTATTGTATAATGTATCAGTAACTAACTTTACTCGTTTATAGTGTAATGTATTAGTAAGTAACTCTACTCCTTTATAGTATACTGTATTAGTAACTAACTTTACTACTTTATAGTGTAATGTATTAGTAACTAACTTTACTCCTTTATAATCTAATGTATTATAACTAACTTTACTACTTTATAGTATAATGTATTAGTAACTAACTTTACTCCTTTATAATGTAATGTATTAGTAACTAACTTTACTCCTTTATAGTGTAGTGTATTAATAACTAATTTTAATCCTTTATAGTGTAATGTATTAGTAACTAACTTTAATCCTTTATAGTATAATGTATTAGTACCTAAATTAAGTACTCCTTTATAGTGTAATGTATTAGTAACTAAATTTACTACTTTATAGTGTATTGTATTAGTAACAAACTTTACTCCTTTATGGTGCAATGTATTAGTAACTAACTTTACTCGTTTATAGTGTAATGAATTAGTAACTAACTTTATTCCTTTATAGTGTAATATATTAGTAACTAACTTTACTCCGTTATAGTATAATGAATTAGTAACTAAATTTAGTATTCCTTTATAGTGTAATGTATTAGTAACTAACTTTACATCTTTATAGGGTAATGTATTAGTAACTAATTTTACTCCTTTATGGAGTAATGCATTAGTAACTAGCTTTACTCATTTATAGTATAACGTATTAGTAACTAACTTTAGTACTCATTTATAGTATAATGTATTAGTAACTAACTTTAGTACTCCTTTATAGTGTAATATATTAGTAACTAACTTTACTCCTTTATAGTATAATGTATAGTAACTAATTTTAGTACTGCTTTATAGCGTAATGTATTAGTAACTAACTTTTTTCCTTAATAGTAGAATGTATTAGTAAGTAATTTAGTACTCCTTTATAGTATAATGTATTAGTAACTAACTTTAGTACTCATTTATAGTTTAATGCATTATGAAGAAACTTTACTCCTTTATAGTATAATGCATTAGTAACAAACTTTACTCCTTTATAGTATAATGTATTAGTAACTAACTTTAGTATTCATTTATAGTATAATGTATTAGTAACTAACTTTAGTACTCCTTTATAGTGTAATATATTAGTAACTAACTTTACCCCTTTATAGTATAATGTATTAGTAACTAACTTAAGTACTCCTTTATAGTGTGATGTATTAGTAACTAACTTTACTCCTTTATAGTATAATGTATAGTAACTAATTTTAGTACTGCTTTATAGCGTAATGTATTAGTAACTAACTTTTTTCCTTAATAGTAGAATGTATTAGTAAGTAATTTAGTACTCCTTTATAGTTTAATGTATTAGTAACTAACTTTAGTACTCCTTTATAGTGTAATGTATTAGTAACTAATTTTACTCCTTTATATTATAATGTATTAGTAACTAACATCACTCCTCTATAGTGTAATGTATTAGTAACTGAATTTACTCCTTTATAGTGTAATGCTTTAGTAACTAACTTTATTCCTTAATAGTATAATGTATTAGTAAGTAATTTAGTACTCCTTTATAGTGTAATGTATTAGTAACTAACTTTAGTACTCATTTATAGTGTAATGTATTAGTAACTAACTTTACTCCTTTATAGTATAATGTCTTAGTAACTAACTTTACTCCTTTATAGTATAATGTATTATTAACTAACTTTAGTACTCCTTTCTAGTGTAATGTATTAGTAACTAACTTTATTGGTTTATAGTATAATGTATTAGTAACTAACTTTACTCCTTTATAGTATAATGTATTAGTAACTAACTTTACTCCTTTATAGTATAATGTATTAGTAACTAACTCTACTCGTTTATAGTGTAATGTATTAGTAACTAACTTTACTGCTCCTTTAGAGTGTAATGTATTAGTAATTAACTTTAATCGTTTATAGTATAATGTATTAGTAACTAACTTTATTACTCTTTTATATTTTAATGTATTAGTAACTAAATTTACTCCTTTATAGTATAATGTATTAGTAACTAATTTTAGTACTCCTTTGTTGTGTAATGTATTAGTAACTAAATTTACTCCTTTATAGTGTAATGTATTAGTAACTAACTTTACTCCTTTATAGTGTAAGGCAGTAGTAACTAACTTTACTACTTTATAGTGTAATGTATTAGTAACTAACTTTAGTACTCCTTTATAGTGTGAGATATTAGTTACTAAGTTTACTCCTTTATAGTATAATGTATTACTAACTAACTTTACTACTTTATAGTATAATGTATTAGTAACTAACTTTACTCCTTTATAGTGTAATGTATTAGTAAGTAACTTTAGTACTCCTTTATGGTTTAATGTATTAGTAACTAACTTTACTCCTTTATAGTGCAATGGATTAGTAACTAACTTTACTCCTTTATAGTGTAATGTATTAGTAACTAACTTTACTCCTTTATAGTGTAATGTATTAGTAACTAACATTACTCCTTTATAGTCTAATGTATTAGTAACTAATTTTACTCCTTTATAGTATAATGTATTAGTAACTAACCTTATCCTTTATAGTGTAATGTATAAGTAACTAACATAACTCATTTATAGTATAATGTATTAGTAACAAACTTTAGTACCCCTTTATAGTGTAATGTATTATTAACTAATTTTTCTCCTTTACAGTGTAATGTATTAGTAACTGACTTTAGTACTCCTTTATAGTTTAATGCATTAGTAACTAAATTTACTCCTTTATAGTACAATGTATTATTAACTAACTTTACTCCTTTATAGTGTAATGTATTAGTAACTAACTTTAGTAATCGTTTATAGTGTAGTGTATTAGTAACTAACTTTACTCCTTTATAGTGTAATGTATTAGTAACTAACTTTAGTACTCCTTTATAGTGTAATGTATTAGTAACTAACTTTACTGGTTTATAGTATAATGTATTAGTAACTAACTTTACTCTTTTATAGTATAATGTATTAGTAACTAACTTTACTCCTTTATAGTATAATGTATTAGTAACTAACTCTACTCGTTTATAGTGTAATGTATTAGTAACTAACTTTACTGCTCCTTTAGAGTGTAATGTATTAGTAATTAACTTTAATCGTTTATAGTATAATGTATTAGTAACTAACTTTATTACTCTTTTATAGTTTAATGTATTAGTAACTAAATTTACTCCTTTATAGTATAATCTATTAGTAACTAATTTTAGTACTCCTTTGTAGTGTAATGTATTAGTAACTAAATTTACTCCTTTATAGTGTAATGTATTAGTAAATAACTTTACTCCTTTATAGTGTAAGGCATTAGTAACTAACTTTACTACTTTATAGTGTAATGTATTAGTAAGTAACTTTAGTACTCCTTTATAGTGTGAGATATTAGTTACTAAGTTTACTCCTTTATAGTGTAATGTATTAGTAACTAACTTTAGTACTCCTTTATAGTGTAAAGTATTAGTAATAATTTTAGTACTCCTTTATAGTGTAATGTATTATTAACTAAATTTACTCCTTTATAGTATACTAGCAGTAAAGCCCGGCGTTGCTCGGGGTCGCTCAGTAGCTGTGTTAAAGTTACAATGTTAAGTTTCTTTTTTGGCTTAAAAACTGTAGTGTCTACTGTGCAGACTTGCATGTGGTGTTTTTGATTAATATTCCCTCAAACAACAATATGCCTTATGAAGTTTAGAAAACATAACGATAACCCGAATGTTATAACAAAAGAGGATGCTGGAGATAAAAACTGCACTGGTTATTTATTAACAAAGATCGAAAATGTAAACACTGCAACGCAGATAAAAACATTAGCGTAACCAAATTATCAGTTATGTCTGTCTGCACGCCTATATCACCTCTCTGCACGACTGTCTGTCTGCACGCCTATATCACCTCTCTGCACGACTATCTGTCTGCACGCGTATATCACCTCTCTGCACGACTGTCTGTCTGCACGACTGTCTGTCTGCACGACTGTCTGTCTGCACGACTGTCTGTCTGCACGCCTAACGACGAAATATTTGCTTGTTTTACGTAGTCTTTAAATAGACTTGTTTTCAAGTAAAAATATTGTTTTAAAATGCTTTTAAATGGAAATGAAGCAAAACGGAAGTTTAGTGTTCGAACTGATGAATTTTGCAGGTCAATATTTTGCTGGCTCGACGACAACTGTTCGTGTATCGTGTTAATGTCATTTTAAACGCTGAGAAAGCCAGCGTAATTTTTTACGTAAGACGCTCAATGTAAACAGAACAAAGGGAAATAACTGATAACTTACGCTCAAAAATCGATATATTATATTCGATATCGTCACATAGGTGGGTCAATTTAAATTTTTTTTTTTCCGATGTCTTCGCTAGGGCTCAATGTACAAGTATAGCAATTTCGGTGCAATTCCGTGAGAGATTCTAAGAGGAGATGTGTGCCAAAAATCGATAGACAGACAGACAACCACAGTTTTATATATATAGATTGTATTAGTAACTAACTTTACTACTTTATAGTGTAATGTATTAGTAACTAACTTTACTCCTTTATAGTTTAATGTATTAGTAACTAACTTTAGTACTCCTTTATAGTTTAATGTATTAGTAACTAAGTTTGCTCCTTTATAGTATAATGTATTAGTAACTATCTTTAGTCCCACTTTTGATGCCCTGGTGGCAATTAAAAGAAACATATCTTTACTTCTCTATAGTATAATGTATTAGTAACTAACTTTACTCTTTTATAGTGTAATGTATTAGTAAGTAACATTAGTACTCCTTTATAGTTTAATGTATTAGTAACTAACTTTACCCCTTTATAGTATAATGTATTAGTAACTAACTTTACTCGTTTATAGTGTAATGTATTAGTAACTAACTTTAGTACTCCTTTATAGTGTAATGTATTAGTAACTAACTTTACTCCTTTATAGTATAATGTATTAGTAACTAACTTTAGTACTCCTTTATAGTGTAATGTATTAGTAACTAACATTACTCCTTTATAGTATAATGTATTAGTAACTACATTTACTACTTTACAGTGTAATGTATTAGTAACTAACTTTACTCCTTTATATTATGATGTATAGTAACTATATTTAGTATTACTTTATAGTGCAATGTATTAGTAACTAACTTTAGTACTCCTTTATAGTGTAATGTATTAGTAACTAACTTTACTCCTTTATAGTATAATGTATTAGTAACTAACTTTACTACTTTATAGTGTAATGTATTAGTAACTAACATAACACCTTTATAGTATAATGTGTAACTTTACTCCTTTATAGTGTAATGTATTAGTAACTAACTTTACTCCTTTATAGGGTAATATATTAGTAACTAATTTTACTCCTTTATGGAGTAATGCATTAGTAACTAGCTTTACTCATTTATAGTATAATGTATTATTAACTAACTTTAGTACTCCTTTATAGTTTAATGTATTAGTAACTAACTTTACTCCTATATAGTTAAATGTATTTGTGACTAACTTTACTCCTTTATAGTGTAATGTATTAGTAAATAACTATACTCCTTTATAGTGTAATGTATTAGTAACTAACTTTACTCCTTTATAGTATAATGTATTTGTAACTAACTTTACTACTTTATAGTGTAATGTATTAGTAACTAACTTTAATCCTTTATAGTGTAATGTATTAGTAACTAACTTTACTCCTTTATAGTACAATGTATTAGTAACTAACTTAAGTACTCCTTTATAGTGTAATGTATTAGTAACTAACTTAACTCCTTTATAGAATAAGGTATTAGTAACTAAATTTAGTATTCCTTTATAGTGTAATGTATTAGTAACTAACTTTACATCTTTATAGGGTAATGTATTAGTAACTAATTTTACTCCTTTATGGAGTAATGCATTAGTAACTAGCTTTACTCATTTATAGTATAATGTATTAGAAACTAACTTTAGTACTCATTTATAATATAATGTATTAGTAACTAACTTTAGTACTCCTTTATAGTGTAATATATTAGTAACTAACTTTACGCCTTTATAGTATAATGTATTAGTAACTAACTTTAGTACTCCTTTATAGTTTAATGCATTATGAAGAAACTTTACTCCTTTATAGTATAATGTATTAGTAACTAACTTTACTCCTTTATAGTATAATGTATTAGTAACTAACTTTACTCGTTTATAGTATAATGTATTAGTAACTAACTTTATTACTCTTTTATAGTTTAATGTATTAGTAACTAAGTTTACACCTTTATAGTATAATGTATTAGTAACTAATTTTAGTACTCCTTTGTAGTGTAATGTATTAGTAACTAAATTTACTCCTTTATAGTGTAATGTATTAGTAACTAACTTTAGTACTCCTTTATAGTGTGAGGTATTAGTTACTAAGTTTACTTCTTTATAGTATAATGTATTACTAACTAACATTACTACTTTATAGTATAATGTATTAGTAACTAACTTTACTCCTTTATAGTGTAATGTATTAGTAAGGAACTTTAGTACTCCTTTATGGTTTAATGTATTAGTAACTAACTTTACTCCTTTATAGTGTAATGTATTAGTAACTAACTTTACTCCTTTATAGTGTAATGTATTAGTAACTAACTTTGCTCCTTTATAGTCTAATGTATTAGTAACTAATTTTACTCCTTTATAGTATAATGTATTAGTAACTAACCTTATCCTTTATAGTGTAACGTATAAGTAACTAACATAACTCCTTTATAGTATAACGTATTAGTAACTAACTTTACTCCTTTATAGTATAATGTATTAGTAACAAACTTTAGTACCCCTTTATAGTGTAATGTATTATTAACTAATTTTACTCCTTTACAGTGTAATGTATTAGTAACTAACTTTAGTACTCCTTTATAGTTTAATGCATTAGTAACTAAATTTACTCCTTTATAGTAAAATGTATTATTAACTAACTTTACACTTTATAGTGTAATGTATTAGTAAGTTACTTTAGTACTCCATTATAGTTTAATATATTAGTAACTAACTTTATTCCTTTATAGTATAATATATTAGTAACTAACTTTACTCGTTTATAGTGTAATGTATTAGTAACTAACTTTAGTAATCGTTTATAGTGTAGTGTATTAGTAACTAACTTTACTCCTTTATAGTGTAATGTATTAGTAACTAACTTTAGTACTCCTTTATAGTGTAATGTATTAGTAATAATTTTAGTACTCCTTTATAGTGTAATGTATTATTAACTAAATTTACTCCTTTATAGTATATTGTATTAGTAACTAACTTTACTACTTTATAGTGTAATGTATTAGTAACTAACTTTACTCCTTTATAGTTTAATGTATTAGTAACTAACTTTAGTAATCCTTTATAGTGTGAGGTATTAGTTACTAAGTTTACTCCTTTATAGTATAATGTATTACTAACTAACTTTACTACTTTATTGTATAATGTATTAGTAACTAACTTTACTCCTTTATAGTTTAATGTATTAGTAACTAACTTTAGTACTCCTTTATAGTTTAATGTATTATTAACTAAATTTACTCCTTTATAGTATATTGTATTAGTAACTAACTTTACTACTTTATAGTGTAATGTATTAGTAACTAACTTTACTCCTTTATAGTTTAATGTATTAGTAACTAACTTTAGTACTTCTTTATAGTTTAATGTATTAGTAACTAAGTTTGCTCCTTTATAGTATAATGTATTAGTAACTATCTTTAGTCCCACTTTTGATGCCCTGGTGGCAAATAAAAGAAACATATCTTTACTTCTCTATAGTATAATGTATTAGTAACTAACTTTACTCTTTTATAGTTTAATGTATTAGTAAGTAACTTTAGTACTCCTTTATAGTTTAATGTATTAGTAACTAACTTTACCCCTTTATAGTATAATGTATTAGTAACTAACTTTACTCGTTTATAGTGTAATGTACTAGTAACTAACTTTAGTACTCCTTTATAGTGTAATGTATTAGTAACTAACTTTACTCCTTTATAGTATAATGTATTAGTAACTAACTTTAGTACTCCTTTATAGTGTAATGTATTAGTAACTAAATTTACTACTTTACAGTGTAATGTATTAGTAACCAACTTTAATCCTTTATATTATGATTTATAGTAACTAAATTTAGTATTACTTTATAGTGCAATGTATTAGTAACTAACTTTAGTACTCCTTTATAGTGTAATCTATTAGTAACTAACTTTACTCCTTTAGAGTATAATGTATTAGTAACTAACTTTACTACTTTATAGTGTAATGTATTAGTAACTAACATAACACCTTTATAGTATAATGTATAACTTTACTCCTTTATAGTGTAATGTATTAGTAACTAAATTTACTCCTTTATAGGGTTATGTATTAGTAACTAATTTTACTCCTTTATGGAGTAATGCATTAGTAACTAGCTTTACTCATTTATAGTATAATGTATTAGTAACTAACTTTAGTACTCCTTTATAGTTTAATGTATTAGTAACTAACTATACTCCTTTATAGTGTAATGTATTAGTAACTAACTTTACTCCTTTATAGTATAATGTATTAGTAACTAACTTAAGTACTCCTTTATAGTGTAATGTATTAGTAACTAACTTAAGTACTCCTTTATAGTGTAATGTATTAGTAACTAACATAACTCCTTTATAGTATAATGTATTAGTAACTAACTTTAGTTCTCCTTTATAGTGTAATGTATTAGTAACTATCTTTACTCCTTTATAGTATAATGTATTAGTAACTAAATTTAGTATTCCTTTATAGTGTAATGTATTAGTAACTAACTTTACATCTTTATAGGGTAATGTATTAGTAACTAATTTTACTCCTTTATGGAGTAATGCATTAGTAACTAGCTTTACTCATTTATAGAATAATGTATTAGTAACTAACTTTAGTACTCATTTATAGTATAATGTATTAGTAACTAACTTTAGTACTTCTTTATAGTGTAATATATTAGTAACTAACTTTACCTCTTTATAGTATAACGTATTAGTAACTAACTTTAGTACTCCTTTATAGTTTAATGCATTATGAAAAAACTTTACTCCTTTATAGTATAATGCATTAGTAACTAACTTTACTCCTTTATAGTATCATGTATTAGTAACAAACTTTACTCCTTTACAGTATAATGTATTAGTAACTAACTTAAGTACTCCTTTATAGTGTAATGTATTAGTAACTAACTTTACTCCTTTATAGTATAATGTATTAGTAAGTAACTTTAGTACTCCTTTATAGTTTAATGTATTAGTAACTAACTTTAGTACTCCTTTATAGTGTAATGTTTTAGTAACTAATTTTACTCCTTTATATTATAATGTATTAGTAACGAACATCACTCCTCTATAGTGTAATGTATTAGTAACTGAATTTACTCCTTTATAGTGTAATGCTTTTGTAACTAACTTTATTCCTTTATAGTATAATGTATTAGTAACTAACATTACTCCTTTATAGCGTAATGTATTAGTAACTAACTTTAGTACTCCTTTATAGTGTAAGGTATTAGTAACTAACTTTACTCCTTTATAGTATAATGTCTTAGTAACTAACTTTACTACTTTATAGTCTAATGTATTAGTAACTAAATTTACTCCTTTATAGTATAATGTATTATTAACTAACTTTAGTACTTCTTTCTAGTGTAATGTATTAGTAACTAACATTACTGGTTTATAGTATAATGTATTAGTAACTAACTTTACTCCTTTATGGTGTAATGTATTAGTAACTAACTTTACTCCTTTATATTATAATGTATTAGTAACTAACTTTACTCCTTTATAGTATAAAGTATTAGTAACTAACTTTACTCGTTTATAGTGTAATGTATTAGTAACTAACTTTACTGTTCCTTTAGAGTGTAATGTATTAGTAACTAACTTTACTCGTTTATAGTATAATGTATTAGTAACTAACTTTATTACTCTTTTATAGTTTAATGTATTAGTAACTAAGTTTACTCCTTTATAGTATAATGTATTAGTAACTAATTTTAGTACTCCTTTGTAGTGTAATGTATTAGTAACTAAATTTACTCCTTTATAGTGTAATGTATTAGTAACTAACTTTACTCCTTTATAGTGTAAGGTATTAGTAACTAACTTTACTCCTTTATAGAGTAATGTATTAGTAACTAACTTTAGTACTCCTTTATAGTGTGAGGTATTAGTTACTAAGTTTACTCCTTTATAGTATAATGTATTACTAACTAACTTTACTACTTTATTGTATAAAGTATTAGTAACTAACTTTACTCCTTTATAGTGTAATGTATTAGTAAGTAACTTTAGTACTCCTTTATGGTTTAATGTATTAGTAACTAACTTTACTCCTTTATAGTGTAATGGATTAGTAACTAACTTTACTCCTTTATAGTGTAATGTATTAGTTACTAACTTTACTCCTTTATAGTGTAATGTATTAGTAACTAACTTTACTCCTTTATAGTCTAATGTATTAGTAACTAATTTTACTCCTTTATAGTATAATGTATTAGTAACTAACCTTATCCTTTGTAGTGTAATGTATAAGTAACTAACATAACTCCTTATAGTATAACGTATTAGTAACTAACTTTACTCCTTTATAGTATAATGTATTAGTAACAAACTTTAGTACCCCTTTATAGTGTAATGTATTATTAACTAATTTTACTCCTTTACAGTGTAATGTATTAGTAACTAACTTTAGTACTCCTTTATAATTTAATGCATTAGTAACTAAATTTACTACTTTATAGTAAAATGTATTATTAACTAACTTTACTCCTTTATAGTGCAATGTATTAGTAAGTTACTTTAGTACTCCTTTAAAGTTCAATATATTAGTAACTAACTTTATTCCTTTATAGTATAATCTATTAGTAACTAACTTTACTCGTTTATAGTGTAATGTATTAGTAACTAACTTTAGTAATCGTTTATAGTGTAGTGTATTAGTAACTAACTTTTCTCCTTTATAGTGTAATGTATTAGTAACTAACTTTAGTACTCCTTTATAGTGTAATGTATTAGTAATAATTTTAGTACTCCTTTATAATGTAATGTATTATTAACTAAATTTACTCCTTTATAGTATACTAGCAGTAAAGCCCGGCGTTGCTCGGGGTCGCTCAGTAGCTGTGTTAAAGTTACAATGTTAAGTTTCTTTCTTGGCTTAAAAACTGTAGTGTCTACTGTGCAGACTTGCATGTGGTGTTTTTGATTAATATTCCCTCAACCAACAATATGCCTTATGAAGTTAAGAAAACATAACGATAACCCGAATGTTATAACAAAAGAGGATGCTGGGGATAGAAACTGCACTGGTTATTTATTAACAAAGATCGAAAATGTAAACACTGCAACGCAGAGAAAAACATTAGCGTAACCAAATTATCAGTTATGTCTGTCTGCACGCCTATATCACCTCTCTGCACGACTTTCTGTCTGCACGCGTATATCACCTCTCTGCACGACTGTCTGTCTGCACGACTGTCTGTCTGCACGCCTAACGACGAAATATTTGCTTGTTTTACGTAGTCTTTAAATAGACTTGTTTTCAAGTAAAAATATTGTTTTAAAATGCTTTTAAATGGAAATGAAGCAAAACGGAAGTTTAGTGTTCGAACTGATGAATTTTGCAGGTCAATATTTTGCTGGCTCGACGACAACTGTTCGTGTATCGTGTTAATGTCATTTTAAACGCTGAGAAAGCCAGCGTAATTTTTTACGTAAGACGCTCAATGTAAACAGAACAAAGGGAAATAACTGATAACTTACGCTCAAAAATCGATATATTATATTCGTTTTCGTCACATAGGGTGGGTCAATTTGAAATTTTTTTTTTCCGATGTCTTCGCTAGGGCTCAATGTACAATTATAGCAATTTCGGTGCAATTCCGTGAGAGATTCTAAGAGGAGATGTGTGCCAAAAATCGATAGACAGACAGACAACCACAGTTTTATATATATAGATTGTAATAGTAACTAACTTTACTACTTTATAGTGTAATGTATTTGTAACTAACTTTACTCCTTTATAGTGTAATGTATTAGTAACTAACTTTACTCCTTTATAGTATAATGTATTAGTAACTAATTTAAGTACTCCTTTATAGTATAATGTATTAGTAACTAACTTTAGTACTCCTTTATAGTATAATGTATTAGTAACTGACTTTAGTACTCCTTTATAGTATAATATATTAGTAACTAACTTTACTCATTTATAGTATAATGTATTAGTAACTAACTTTAGTACTCCTTTATTGTGTAATGTATTAGTAACTAACTTTATTACTCCTTTATAGTATAATGTATTAGTAACTAATTTTAGTACTCCTTTATAGTATAATGTATTAGTAACTAACTGTTCTCGTTTATAGTATAATGTATTAGTAACTAACTTTAGTACTCCTTTATAGTATAATGTATTAGTAACTAACTTTAGTACTCCTTTATAGTATAATGTATTGGTAACTAACTTTAGCACTCCTTTATAATGTAATGTATTAGTAACTGACTTTAGTATTCCTTTATAGTGTAATGTATTAGTAACTAACTTTATACTCCTTTAGAGTGTAATGTATTATTAACTAACTTTACTCCTTTATAGTGTAATGTATTAGTAACTAACTTTAGTACTCCTTTATAGTATAATGTATCAGTAACTATCTTTAGTACTCCTTTATAGTGTAATGTATTAGTAACTAACTTTATTACTCCTTTATAATATAACGTATTAGTAACTAACTTTAGTACTCTTTTATAGTGTCATGTATTAGTAACTAACCTTAGTACTCCATTATACTGTAATGTATTAGTAACTAAATTTAGTACTCATTTATAGTGTAATGTATCAGTAACTAACTTTATTACTCCTTTATAGTATAATGTATTAGTAACTAGCTTTAGTACTCCTTTATATTATAATGTATTAGTAACTAACTTTAGTACTCCTTTATAGTGTAATGTATTATTAACTAACTTTACTCCTTTATAGAATTATGTATTAGTAACTGACTTTTCTGCTTTATAATGTATTAGTAACCAACTTTAGTACTCCTTTAGTGTATAATGTATTACTAACTAACTTTAATACTATCTTATAGTGTAATGTATTAGTAACTAACTTTAATACTTCTTTATAGTGTAATGTATTAGTAACTAACTTTACTCCTTTATGGTATAATGTATTAGTAACTCACTTTAGTACTCCTTTATAGTGTAATGTATTAGTAACTAACTTAAGTACTCCTTTATAGTGTAATGTATCAGTAACTAACTCTAGTACTTCTTTATAGTATAATGTATTAGTAACTAACTTAGTACTCCTTTATAATGGATTAGTAAGCAAATTTAGTACTCCTTTAGAGTATAATGTATTACTAACTAACTTTAATACTACCTTATAGTGTAATGTATTAGTAACGAACTTTACTCCTTTATAGTATAATGTATCAGTAACTAACTTTACTACTCCTTTATAGTGTAATGTATCAGTAACTAACTTTCTTAATCCTTTATAGTATAATGTATTAGTTACTAACTTTAGTACTCCTTTATAGAATAATGTATCAGTAACTAACTTTAGTAGTCCATTATAGTGTAATGTATTAGTAACTAACCTTATTACTCCTTTATAGTATAAAGTATTAGTAACTAACTTTAGTACTCCTTTATAGTGTAATGTATAAGTAACTAACTTTATTACTCCTTTATAGTGTAATGTATTAGTAACTAACTTTACTCCTTTATAGAATTATGTATTAGTAACTAAATTTAGTACTCCTTTATAGTGTAATGTATTATTAAATAACATTATTACTCCATTATAGTGTAATGTATTAGTAACTAACTTTCTTACTCCTTTATAGTATAATGTATTAGTAACTAACTTTAGTACTCCTTTATAGTGTAATGTATTATTAAGTAACATTATTACTCCTTTATAGTGTAATGTATTAGTAACTAACTTTACTCCTTTATAGAATTATGTATTAGTAACTAACTTTAGTACTCCTTTGTAGTGTAATGTATTAGTAACTAACTTTATTACTCCTTTATAGTATAATGTATTAGTAAATAACTTGAATACTCCTTAATACTGTAATGTATTAGTAACTAAGTTTAGTACTCCTTTATAGTGTAATGTATTAATAACTAACTTTAGTATTCCTATATAGTGTAATGTATTAGTAAGTAACCTTACTCCTTTATAACGTATTAGTAACCAACTTTAGTACTCTTTTAGAGTATAATGTATTACTAACTAACTTTAATACTTCCTTATAGTATAATGTATTAGTAAATAACTTTAGTACTCCTTTGTAGTATAATGTATCAGTAACTAACTTTAGTACTCCTTTATAGTATAATGTATTAGTAACTAACTTTATTACTCCTTTATAGTATAACGTATTAGTAACTAACTTTAGTACTCCTTTATAGTATAATGTATTAGTAACAAACTTTACTCCTTTATAGTATAATGTATTAGTAACTAACTTTAGTACTCCTTTATCGTGTAATGTATTAGTAACTAACTTTAGTACTCCTTTATAGTATAATGTATTAGTAACTAACTTTAGTACTCCTTTGTAGTATAATGTATCAGTAACTAACTTTAGTACTCCTTTATAGTATAATGTATTAGTAACTAACTTTAGTACTCCTTTATAGTATAATGTATTAGTAACTAACTTTAGTACTCCTTTATAGTATAATGTATTAGTAACTAACTTTACTCCTTTATAGTATAATGTATTAGTAACTGACTTTAGTACTCCTTTATAGTATAATAATATTAGTAACTAACTTTAGTACTCCTTTATAGTATAATGTATTAGTAACTAACTTTAGTACTCATTTATAGTATAATGTATTAGTAACTAACTTTAGTACTCCTTTATAGTGTAATGTATTAGTAACTAAATTTAATTTTTCATAGTTTAATGTATTAGTAACTAACTTAAGTACTCCTTTATACTGTAATGTATTAGTAACTAACTTTACTCCTTTAGAGTGTATTGTATTAGTAACTAACTTTACTCCTTTATAGTATAATGTATTAGTAACTAACTTAAGTACTTTTTTATAGAATAATGTGTTAGTAACTAACTTTAGTACTCCTTTATAGTGTAAGGTATTAGTAACTAACTTTACTCCTTTATAGTATAATGTCTTAGTAACTAACTTTACTACTTTATAGTCTAATGTATTAGTAACTAAATTTACTCCTTTATAGTATAATGTATTATTAACTAACTTTAGTACTTCTTTCTAGTGTAATGTATTAGTAACTAACATTACTGGTTTATAGTATAATGTATTAGTAACTAACTTTACTCCTTTATGGTGTAATGTATTAGTAACTAACTTTACTCCTTTATATTATAATGTATTAGTAACTAACTTTACTACTTTATAGTATAAAGTATTAGTAACTAACTTTACTCGTTTATAGTGTAATGTATTAGTAACTAACTTTACTGTTCCTTTAGAGTGTAATGTATTAGTAACTAACTTTACTCGTTTATAGTATAATGTATTAGTAACTAACTTTATTACTCTTTTATAGTTTAATGTATTAGTAACTAAGTTTACTCCTTTATAGTATAATGTATTAGTAACTAATGTTAGTACTCCTTTGTAGTGTAATGTATTAGTAACTAAATTTACTCCTTTATAGTGTAATGTATTAGTAACTAACTTTACTCCTTTATAGTGTAAGGTATTAGTAACTAACTTTACTCCTTTATAGAGTAATGTATTAGTAACTAACTTTAGTACTCCTTTATAGTGTGAGGTATTAGTTACTAAGTTTACTCCTTTATAGTATAATGTATTACTAACTAACTTTACTACTTTATTGTATAAAGTATTAGTAACTAACTTTACTCCTTTATAGTGTAATGTATTAGTAAGTAACTTTAGTACTCCTTTATGGTTTAATGTATTAGTAACTAACTTTACTCCTTTATAGTGTAATGGATTAGTAACTAACTTTACTCCTTTATAGTGTAATGTATTAGTTACTAACTTTACTCCTTTATAGTGTAATGTATTAGTAACTAACTTTACTCCTTTATAGTCTAATGTATTAGTAACTAATTTTACTCCTTTATAGTATAATGTATTAGTAACTAACCTTATCCTTTGTAGTGTAATGTATAAGTAACTAACATAACTCCTTATAGTATAACGTATTAGTAACTAACTTTACTCCTTTATAGTATAATGTATTAGTAACAAACTTTAGTACCCCTTTATAGTGTAATGTATTATTAACTAATTTTACTCCTTTACAGTGTAATGTATTAGTAACTAACTTTAGTACTCCTTTATAATTTAATGCATTAGTAACTAAATTTACTACTTTATAGTAAAATGTATTATTAACTAACTTTACTCCTTTATAGTGCAATGTATTAGTAAGTTACTTTAGTACTCCTTTAAAGTTCAATATATTAGTAACTAACTTTATTCCTTTATAGTATAATCTATTAGTAACTAACTTTACTCGTTTATAGTGTAATGTATTAGTAACTAACTTTAGTAATCGTTTATAGTGTAGTGTATTAGTAACTAACTTTTCTCCTTTATAGTGTAATGTATTAGTAACTAACTTTAGTACTCCTTTATAGTGTAATGTATTAGTAATAATTTTAGTACTTCTTTATAATGTAATGTATTATTAACTAAATTTACTCCTTTATAGTATACTAGCAGTAAAGCCCGGCGTTGCTCGGGGTCGCTCAGTAGCTGTGTTAAAGTTACAATGTTAAGTTTCTTTCTTGGCTTAAAAACTGTAGTGTCTACTGTGCAGACTTGCATGTGGTGTTTTTGATTAATATTCCCTCAACCAACAATATGCCTTATGAAGTTAAGAAAACATAACGATAACCCGAATGTTATAACAAAAGAGGATGCTGGGGATAGAAACTGCACTGGTTATTTATTAACAAAGATCGAAAATGTAAACACTGCAACGCAGAGAAAAACATTAGCGTAACCAAATTATCAGTTATGTCTGTCTGCACGCCTATATCACCTCTCTGCACGACTTTCTGTCTGCACGCGTATATCACCTCTCTGCACGACTGTCTGTCTGCACGACTGTCTGTCTGCACGCCTAACGACGAAATATTTGCTTGTTTTACGTAGTCTTTAAATAGACTTGTTTTCAAGTAAAAATATTGTTTTAAAATGCTTTTAAATGGAAATGAAGCAAAACGGAAGTTTAGTGTTCGAACTGATGAATTTTGCAGGTCAATATTTTGCTGGCTCGACGACAACTGTTCGTGTATCGTGTTAATGTCATTTTAAACGCTGAGAAAGCCAGCGTAATTTTTTACGTAAGACGCTCAATGTAAACAGAACAAAGGGAAATAACTGATAACTTACGCTCAAAAATCGATATATTATATTCGTTTTCGTCACATAGGGTGGGTCAATTTGAAATTTTCTTTTTCCGATGTCTTCGCTAGGGCTCAATGTACAATTATAGCAATTTCGGTGCAATTCCGTGAGAGATTCTAAGAGGAGATGTGTGCCAAAAATCGATAGACAGACAGACAACCACAGTTTTATATATATAGATTGTAATAGTAACTAACTTTACTACTTTATAGTGTAATGTATTTGTAACTAACTTTACTCCTTTATAGTGTAATGTATTAGTAACTAACTTTACTCCTTTATAGTATAATGTATTAGTAACTAATTTAAGTACTCCTTTATAGTATAATGTATTAGTAACTAACTTTAGTACTCCTTTATAGTATAATGTATTAGTAACTGACTTTAGTACTCCTTTATAGTATAATATATTAGTAACTAACTTTACTCATTTATAGTATAATGTATTAGTAACTAACTTTAGTACTCCTTTATTGTGTAATGTATTAGTAACTAACTTTATTACTCCTTTATAGTATAATGTATTAGTAACTAATTTTAGTACTCCTTTATAGTATAATGTATTAGTAACTAACTGTTCTCGTTTATAGTATAATGTATTAGTAACTAACTTTAGTACTCCTTTATAGTATAATGTATTAGTAACTAACTTTAGTACTCCTTTATAGTATAATGTATTGGTAACTAACTTTAGCACTCCTTTATAATGTAATGTATTAGTAACTGACTTTAGTATTCCTTTATAGTGTAATGTATTAGTAACTAACTTTATACTCCTTTAGAGTGTAATGTATTATTAACTAACTTTACTCCTTTATAGTGTAATGTATTAGTAACTAACTTTAGTACTCCTTTATAGTATAATGTATCAGTAACTATCTTTAGTACTCCTTTATAGTGTAATGTATTAGTAACTAACTTTATTACTCCTTTATAATATAACGTATTAGTAACTAACTTTAGTACTCTTTTATAGTGTCATGTATTAGTAACTAACCTTAGTACTCCATTATACTGTAATGTATTAGTAACTAAATTTAGTACTCATTTATAGTGTAATGTATCAGTAACTAACTTTATTACTCCTTTATAGTATAATGTATTAGTAACTAGCTTTAGTACTCCTTTATATTATAATGTATTAGTAACTAACTTTAGTACTCCTTTATAGTGTAATGTATTATTAACTAACTTTACTCCTTTATAGAATTATGTATTAGTAACTGACTTTTCTGCTTTATAATGTATTAGTAACCAACTTTAGTACTCCTTTAGTGTATAATGTATTACTAACTAACTTTAATACTATCTTATAGTGTAATGTATTAGTAACTAACTTTAATACTTCTTTATAGTGTAATGTATTAGTAACTAACTTTACTCCTTTATGGTATAATGTATTAGTAACTCACTTTAGTACTCCTTTATAGTGTAATGTATTAGTAACTAACTTAAGTACTCCTTTATAGTGTAATGTATCAGTAACTAACTCTAGTACTTCTTTATAGTATAATGTATTAGTAACTAACTTAGTACTCCTTTATAATGGATTAGTAAGCAAATTTAGTACTCCTTTAGAGTATAATGTATTACTAACTAACTTTAATACTACCTTATAGTGTAATGTATTAGTAACGAACTTTACTCCTTTATAGTATAATGTATCAGTAACTAACTTTACTACTCCTTTATAGTGTAATGTATCAGTAACTAACTTTCTTAATCCTTTATAGTATAATGTATTAGTTACTAACTTTAGTACTCCTTTATAGAATAATGTATCAGTAACTAACTTTAGTAGTCCATTATAGTGTAATGTATTAGTAACTAACCTTATTACTCCTTTATAGTATAAAGTATTAGTAACTAACTTTAGTACTCCTTTATAGTGTAATGTATAAGTAACTAACTTTATTACTCCTTTATAGTGTAATGTATTAGTAACTAACTTTACTCCTTTATAGAATTATGTATTAGTAACTAAATTTAGTACTCCTTTATAGTGTAATGTATTATTAAATAACATTATTACTCCATTATAGTGTAATGTATTAGTAACTAACTTTCTTACTCCTTTATAGTATAATGTATTAGTAACTAACTTTAGTACTCCTTTATAGTGTAATGTATTATTAAGTAACATTATTACTCCTTTATAGTGTAATGTATTAGTAACTAACTTTACTCCTTTATAGAATTATGTATTAGTAACTAACTTTAGTACTCCTTTGTAGTGTAATGTATTAGTAACTAACTTTATTACTCCTTTATAGTATAATGTATTAGTAAATAACTTGAATACTCCTTAATACTGTAATGTATTAGTAACTAAGTTTAGTACTCCTTTATAGTGTAATGTATTAATAACTAACTTTAGTATTCCTATATAGTGTAATGTATTAGTAAGTAACCTTACTCCTTTATAACGTATTAGTAACCAACTTTAGTACTCTTTTAGAGTATAATGTATTACTAACTAACTTTAATACTTCCTTATAGTATAATGTATTAGTAAATAACTTTAGTACTCCTTTGTAGTATAATGTATCAGTAACTAACTTTAGTACTCCTTTATAGTATAATGTATTAGTAACTAACTTTATTACTCCTTTATAGTATAACGTATTAGTAACTAACTTTAGTACTCCTTTATAGTATAATGTATTAGTAACAAACTTTACTCCTTTATAGTATAATGTATTAGTAACTAACTTTAGTACTCCTTTATCGTGTAATGTATTAGTAACTAACTTTAGTACTCCTTTATAGTATAATGTATTAGTAACTAACTTTAGTACTCCTTTGTAGTATAATGTATCAGTAACTAACTTTAGTACTCCTTTATAGTATAATGTATTAGTAACTAACTTTAGTACTCCTTTATAGTATAATGTATTAGTAACTAACTTTAGTACTCCTTTATAGTATAATGTATTAGTAACTAACTTTACTCCTTTATAGTATAATGTATTAGTAACTGACTTTAGTACTCCTTTATAGTATAATAATATTAGTAACTAACTTTAGTACTCCTTTATAGTATAATGTATTAGTAACTAACTTTAGTACTCATTTATAGTATAATGTATTAGTAACTAACTTTAGTACTCCTTTATAGTGTAATGTATTAGTAACTAAATTTAATTTTTCATAGTTTAATGTATTAGTAACTAACTTAAGTACTCCTTTATACTGTAATGTATTAGTAACTAACTTTACTCCTTTAGAGTGTATTGTATTAGTAACTAACTTTACTCCTTTATAGTATAATGTATTAGTAACTAACTTAAGTACTTTTTTATAGAATAATGTGTTAGTAACTAACTTTAGTACTCCTTTATAGTATAATGTATCAGTAACTAACTTTAGTACTCCTTTATAGTATAATGTATTAGTAACTAACTTTAGAACTCCTTTATTGTGTAATATATCAGTAACTAACTTTAGTACTCCTTTATTGTGTAATGTATTAGTAACTAACTTTAGTACTCCTTTATAGTATAATGTGTTAGTAACTAACTTTAGTACTCCTTTATAGTATAATGTATTAGTAACTAACTTTACTCCTTTATAGTATAATGTATTAGTAACTAACTTTAGTACTCCTTTATTGTGTAATGTATTAGTAACTAACTTTAGTACTCCTTTATAGTATAATGTATTAGTAACTAACTTTAGTACTCCTTTATAGTATAATGTATTAGTAACTAACTTTAGTACTCCTTTATAGTATAATGCATTAGTAACTAACTTTAGTACTCCTTTATAGTATAATGCATTAGTAACTAACTTTAGTACTCCTTTATAGTGTAATGTATTAGTAACTAACTTTATTACTCCTTTATAGTATAATATATTAGTAACTAACTTTAGTACACCTTTATAGTATAACGTATCAGTAACTAACTTTAGTACTCCATTATAGTGTAATGTATTAGTAACTAACCTTATTACTCCTTTATAGTATAATGTATTAGTAACTAAATTTAGTACTCATTTATAGTGTAATGTATCAGTAACTAACTTTATTACTCCTTTATAGTATAATGTATTAGTAACTAGCTTTAGTACTACTTTATACTATAATGTATTAGTAACTAACGTTAGTACTCCTTTATCGTGTAATGTATTATTAAGTAACATTTTTACTCCTTTATAGTGTAATGTATTATTAACTAACTTTACTCCTTTATAATGTATTAGTAACCAACTTTAGTACTCCTTTAGTGTATAATGTATTACTAACTAACTTTAAAACTACCTTATAGTGTAATGTATTAGTAACTAACTTTACTCCTTTATAGTATCATGTATTAGTAACTAAATTTATTACTCCTTTATAGTATAATGTATTAGTAACTAACTTTAATACTATTTTATAGTGTAATGTATTAGTAACTAACTTTACTCCTTTATAGTATAATGTATTAGTAACCCACTTTAGTACTCATTTATAGTGTAATATATTAGTAACTAACTTAAGTACTCCTTTATAGTGTAATGTATCAGTAACTAACTCTAGTACTCCTTTATAGTATAACGTATTAGTAACTAACTTAGTACTCCTTTATTGTGTAATGTATCAGTAACTAACTTTAGTACTCCTTTATAGTTTAATGTATCAGTAACTAACTTTAGTATTCCTTTATAGTGTCATGTATTAGTAACTAACTTTATTACTCCTTTATAGCATAATGTATTAGTAACTAACTTTAATACTCCTTTATACTGTAATGTATTAGTAACTAAGTTTAGTACTCCTTTATAGTGTAATGTATTAGTAACTAACTTTAGTATTCCTATATAGTGTAACGTATTAGTAAGTAACTTTACTCCTTTATAATGGATTAGTAACTAAATTTAGTACTCCTTTAGAGTATAATGTATTACTAACTAACTTTAATACTACCTTATAGTGTAATGTATTAGTAACGAACTTTACTCCTTTATAGTATAATGTATCAGTAACAAACTTTACTACTCCTTTATAGTGTAATGTATTAGTAAATAACTTTCTTACTCCTTTATAGTATAATGTATTAGTTACTAACTTTAGTACTCCTTTATAGTATAATGTATCAGTAACTAACTTTAGTACTCCATTATAGTGTAATGTATTAGTAACTAACCTTATTACTCCTTTATAGTATAATGTATTAGTAACTAACTTTAGTACTCCTTTATAGTGTAATGTATAAGTAACTAACTTTATTACTCCTTTATAGTATAATGTATTAGTAACTAGCTTTAGTACTCCTTTATATTATAATGTATTAGTAACTAATTTTAGTACTCCTTTATAGTGTAATGTATTATTAAGTAACATTATTACTCCTTTATAGTGTAATGTATTAGTAACTAACTTTATTCCTTTATAGAATTATGTATTAGTAACTAACTTTAGTACTCCTTTATTGTGTAATGTATTAGTAACTAACTTTAGTACTCCTTTATAGTATAATGTATTAGTAACTAACTTTAGTACTCCTTTGTAGTATAATGTATCAGTAACTAACTTTAGTACTCCTTTATAGTATAGTGTATTAGTAACTAACTTTAGTACTCCTTTATAGTATAATGTATTAGTAACTAACTTTAGTACTCCTTTATAGTATAATGTATTAGTAACTAACTTTATTCCTTTATAGTATAATGTATTAGTAACTGACTTTAGTACTCCTTTATAGTATAATAATATTAGTAACTAACTTTAGTACTCATTTATAGTATAACGTATTAGTAACTAACTTTAGTACTCCTTTATAGTGTAATGTATTAGTAACTAAATTTAATTTTTTATAGTTTAATGTATTAGTAACTAACTTTACTCCTTTATAGTATAATGTATTAGTAACTAACTTTAGTACTCATTTATAGTATAATGTATTAGTAACTAACTTTAGTACTCCTTTATAGTGTAATGTATTAGTAACTAAATTTAACTTTTTATAGTTTAATGTATTAGTAACTAACTTAAGTACTCCTTTATAGTGTAATGTATTAGTAACGAACTTTACTCCTTTAGAGTGTATTGTATTAGTAACTAACTTTACTCCTTTATAGTATAATGTATTAGTAACTAACTTAAGTACTTTTTTATAGAATAATGTATTAGTAACTAACTTTAGTACTCCTTTATAGTATAATGTATCAGTAACTAACTTTAGTACTCCTTTATAGTATAATAATATTAGTAACTAACTTTAGTACTCCTTTATAGTATAATGTATTAGTAACTAACTTTAGTACTCCTTTATAGTATAATGTATCAGTAACTAACTTTAGTACTCCTTTATAGTATAATGTATTAGTAACTAACTTTAGAACTCCTTTATTGTGTAATATATCAGTAACTAACATTAGTACTCCTTTATTGTGTAATGTATTAGTAACTAACTTTAGTACTCCTTTATAGTATAATGTATTAGTAACTAACTTTAGTACTCCTTTATAGTATAATGTATTAGTAACTAACTTTAGTACTCCTTTATAGTATAATGTATTAGTAACTAACTTTACTCCTTTATAGTATAATGTATTAGTAACTAACTTTAGTACTCCTTTATTGTGTAATGTATTAGACACTAACTTTAGTACACCTTTATAGTATAATGTATTAGTAACTAACTTTAGTACTCCTTTATAGTATAATGTATTAGTAACAAACTTTACTCCTTTATAGTATAATGTATTAGTAACTAACTTTAGTACTCCTTTATTGTGTAATGTATTAGTAACTAACTTTAGTACTCCTTTATAGTATAATGTATTACTAACTAACTTTAGTACTCCTTTGTAGTATAATGTATCAGTAACTAACTTTAGTACTCCTTTATAGTATAATGTATTAGTAACTAACTTTAGTACTCCTTTATAGTATAATGTATTAGTAACTAACTTTAGTACTCCTTTATAGTATAATGTATTAGTAACTAACTTTACTCCTTTATAGTATAATGTATTAGTAACTGACTTTAGTACTCCTTTATAGTATAATAATATTAGTAACTAACTTTAGTACTCCTTTATAGTATAATGTATTAGTAACTAACTTTAGTACTCATTTATAGTATAATGTATTAGTAACTAACTTTAGTACTCCTTTATAGTGTAATGTATTAGTAACTAAATTTAATTTTTCATAGTTTAATGTATTAGTAACTAACTTAAGTACTCCTTTATACTGTAATGTATTAGTAACTAACTTTACTCCTTTAGAGTGTATTGTATTAGTAACTAACTTTACTCCTTTATAGTATAATGTATTAGTAACTAACTTAAGTACTTTTTCATAGAATAATGTGTTAGTAACTAACTTTAGTACTCCTTTATAGTATAATGTATCAGTAACTAACTTTAGTACTCCTTTATAGTATAATAATATTAGTAACTAACTTTAGTACTCCTTTATAGTATAATGTATTAGTAACTAACTTTAGTACTCCTTTATAGTATAATGTATCAGTAACTAACTTTAGTACTCCTTTATAGTATAATGTATTAGTAACTAACTTTAGAACTCCTTTATTGTGTAATATATCAGTAACTAACTTTAGTACTCCTTTATTGTGTAATGTATTAGTAACTAACTTTAGTACTCCTTTATAGTATAATGTGTTAGTAACTAACTTTAGTACTCCTTTATAGTATAATGTATTAGTAACTAACTTTACTCCTTTATAGTATAATGTATTAGTAACTAACTTTAGTACTCCTTTGTAGTGTAATGTATTAGTAACTAACTTTATTACTCCTTTATAGTATAATGTATTAGTAAATAACTTGAATACTCCTTAATACTGTAATGTATTAGTAACTAAGTTTAGTACTCCTTTATAGTGTAATGTATTAATAACTAACTTTAGTATTCCTATATAGTGTAATGTATTAGTAAGTAACTTTACACCTTTATAATGTATTAGTAACCAACTTTAGTACTCTTTTAGAGTATAATGTATTACTAACTAACGTTAATACTTCCTTATAGTATAATGTATTAGTAAATAACTTTAGTACTCCTTTGTAGTATAATGTATCAGTAACTAACTTTAGTACTCCTTTATAGTATAATGTATTAGTAACTAACTTTATTACTCCTTTATAGTATAACGTATTAGTAACTAACTTTAGTACTCCTTTATAGTATAATGTATTAGTAACTAACTTTACTCATTTATAGTATAATGTATTAGTAACTAACTTTAGTACTCCTTTATTGTGTAATGTATTAGTAACTAACTTTAGTACTCCTTTATAGTATAATGTATTAGTAACTAACTTTAGTACTCCTTTGTAGTATAATGTATCAGTAACTAACTTTAGTACTCCTTTATAGTATAGTGTATTAGTAACTAACTTTAGTACTCCTTTATAGTATAATGTATTAGTAACTAACTTTAGTACTCCTTTATAGTATAATGTATTAGTAACTAACTTTATTCCTTTATAGTATAATGTATTAGTAACTGACTTTAGTACTCCTTTATAGTATAATAATATTAGTAACTAACTTTAGTACTCCTTTATAGTGTAATGTATTAGTAACTAAATTTAATTTTTTATAGTTTAATGTATTAGTAACTAACTTTACTCCTTTATAGTATAATGTATTAGTAACTAACTTTAGTACTCATTTATAGTATAATGTATTAGTAACTAACTTTAGTACTCCTTTATAGTGTAATGTATTAGTAACTAAATTTAACTTTTTATAGTTTAATGTATTAGTAACTAACTTAAGTACTCCTTTATAGTGTAATGTATTAGTAACGAACTTTACTCCTTTAGAGTGTATTGTATTAGTAACTAACTTTACTCCTTTATAGAATAATGTATTAGTAACTAACTTTAGTACTCCTTTATAGTATAATGTATCAGTAACTAACTTTAGTACTCCTTTATAGTATAATAATATTAGTAACTAACTTTAGTACTCCTTTATAGTATAATGTATTAGTAACTAACTTTAGTACTCCTTTATAGTATAATGTATCAGTAACTAACTTTAGTACTCCTTTATAGTATAATGTATTAGTAACTAACTTTAGAACTCCTTTATTGTGTAATATATCAGTAACTAACATTAGTACTCCTTTATTGTGTAATGTATTAGTAACTAACTTTAGTACTCCTTTATAGTATAATGTATTAGTAACTAACTTTAGTACTCCTTTATAGTATAATGTATTAGTAACTAACTTTAGTACTCCTTTATAGTATAATGTATTAGTAACTAACTTTACTCCTTTATAGTATAATGTATTAGTAACTAACTTTAGTACTCCTTTATTGTGTAATGTATTAGACACTAACTTTAGTACACCTTTATAGTATAATGTATTAGTAACTAACTTTAGTACTCCTTTATAGTATAATGTATTAGTAAGAAACTTTACTCCTTTATAGTATAATGTATTAGTAACTAACTTTAGTACTCCTTTATTGTGTAATGTATTAGTAACTAACTTTAGTACTCCTTTATAGTATAATGTATTAGTAACTAACTTTAGTACTCCTTTGTAGTATAATGTATCAGTAACTAACTTTAGTACTCCTTTATAGTATAATATATTAGTAACTAACTTTAGTACTCCTTTATAGTATAATGTATTAGTAACTAACTTTAGTACTCCTTTATAGTATAATGTATTAGTAACTAACTTTACTCCTTTATAGTATAATGTATTAGTAACTGACTTTAGTACTCCTTTATAGTATAATAATATTAGTAACTAACTTTAGTACTCCTTTATAGTATAATGTATTAGTAACTAACTTTAGTACTCATTTATAGTATAATGTATTAGTAACTAACTTTAGTACTCCTTTATAGTGTAATGTATTAGTAACTAAATTTAATTTTTCATAGTTTAATGTATTAGTAACTAACTTAAGTACTCCTTTATACTGTAATGTATTAGTAACTAACTTTACTCCTTTAGAGTGTATTGTATTAGTAACTAACTTTACTCCTTTATAGTATAATGTATTAGTAACTAACTTAAGTACTTTTTCATAGAATAATGTGTTAGTAACTAACTTTAGTACTCCTTTATAGTATAATGTATCAGTAACTAACTTTAGTACTCCTTTATAGTATAATAATATTAGTAACTAACTTTAGTACTCCTTTATAGTATAATGTATTAGTAACTAACTTTAGTACTCCTTTATAGTATAATGTATCAGTAACTAACTTTAGTACTCCTTTATAGTATAATGTATTAGTAACTAACTTTAGAACTCCTTTATTGTGTAATATATCAGTAACTAACTTTAGTACTCCTTTATTGTGTAATGTATTAGTAACTAACTTTAGTACTCCTTTATAGTATAATGTGTTAGTAACTAACTTTAGTACTCCTTTATAGTATAATGTATTAGTAACTAACTTTAGAACTCCTTTATTGTGTAATATATCAGTAACTAACATTAGTACTCCTTTATTGTGTAATGTATTAGTAACTAACTTTAGTACTCCTTTATTGTGTAATGTATTAGACACTAACTTTAGTACACCTTTATAGTATAATGTATTAGTAACTAACTTTAGTACTCCTTTATAGTATAATGTATTAGTAACAAACTTTACTCCTTTATAGTATAATGTATTAGTAACTAACTTTAGTACTCCTTCATTGTGTAATGTATTAGTAACTAACTTTAGTACTCCTTTATAGTATAATGTATTAGTAACTAACTTTAGTACTCCTTTGTAGTATAATGTATCAGTAACTAACTTTAGTACTCCTTTATAGTATAATGTATTAGTAATTAACTTTAGTACTCCTTTATAGTATAATGTATTAGTAACTAACTTTAGTACTCCTTTATAGTATAATGTATTAGTAACTAACTTTACTCCTTTATAGTATAATGTATTAGTAACTGACTTTAGTACTCCTTTATAGTATAATAATATTAGTAACTAACTTTAGTACTCCTTTATAGTATAATGTATTAGTAACTAACTTTAGTACTCATTTATAGTATAATGTATTAGTAACTAACTTTAGTACTCCTTTATAGTGTAATGTATTAGTAACTAAATTTAATTTTTCATAGTTTAATGTATTAGTAACTAACTTAAGTACTCCTTTATACTGTAATGTATTAGTAACTAACTTTACTCCTTTAGAGTGTATTGTATTAGTAACTAACTTTACTCCTTTATAGTATAATGTATTAGTAACTAACTTAAGTACTTTTTCATAGAATAATGTGTTAGTAACTAACTTTAGTACTCCTTTATAGTATAATGTATCAGTAACTAACTTTAGTACTCCTTTATAGTATAATAATATTAGTAACTAACTTTAGTACTCCTTTATAGTATAATGTATTAGTAACTAACTTTAGTACTCCTTTATAGTATAATGTATCAGTAACTAACTTTAGTACTCCTTTATAGTATAATGTATTAGTAACTAACTTTAGAACTCCTTTATTGTGTAATATATCAGTAACTAACTTTAGTACTCCTTTATTGTGTAATGTATTAGTAACTAACTTTAGTACTCCTTTATAGTATAATGTGTTAGTAACTAACTTTAGTACTCCTTTATAGTATAATGTATTAGTAACTAACTTTACTCCTTTATAGTATAATGTATTAGTAACTAACTTTAGTACTCCTTTGTAGTGTAATGTATTAGTAACTAACTTTATTACTCCTTTATAGTATAATGTATTAGTAAATAACTTGAATACTCCTTAATACTGTAATGTATTAGTAACTAAGTTTAGTACTCCTTTATAGTGTAATGTATTAATAACTAACTTTAGTATTCCTATATAGTGTAATGTATTAGTAAGTAACTTTACTCCTTTATAATGTATTAGTAACCAACTTTAGTACTCTTTTAGAGTATAATGTATTACTAACTAACGTTAATACTTCCTTATAGTATAATGTATTAGTAAATAACTTTAGTACTCCTTTGTAGTATAATGTATCAGTAACTAACTTTAGTACTCCTTTATAGTATAATGTATTAGTAACTAACTTTATTACTCCTTTATAGTATAACGTATTAGTAACTAACTTTAGTACTCCTTTATAGTATAATGTATTAGTAACTAACTTTACTCATTTATAGTATAATGTATTAGTAACTAACTTTAGTACTCCTTTATTGTGTAATGTATTAGTAACTAACTTTAGTACTCCTTTATAGTATAATGTATTAGTAACTAACTTTAGTACTCCTTTGTAGTATAATGTATCAGTAACTAACTTTAGTACTCCTTTATAGTATAGTGTATTAGTAACTAACTTAGTACTCCTTTATAGTATAATGTATTAGTAACTAACTTTAGTACTCCTTTATAGTATAATGTATTAGTAACTAACTTTATTCCTTTATAGTATAATGTATTAGTAACTGACTTTAGTACTCCTTTATAGTATAATAATATTAGTAACTAACTTTAGTACTCCTTTATAGTGTAATGTATTAGTAACTAAATTTAATTTTTTATAGTTTAATGTATTAGTAACTAACTTTACTCCTTTATAGTATAATGTATTAGTAACTAACTTTAGTACTCATTTATAGTATAATGTATTAGTAACTAACTTTAGTACTCCTTTATAGTGTAATGTATTAGTAACTAAATTTAACTTTTTATAGTTTAATGTATTAGTAACTAACTTAAGTACTCCTTTATAGTGTAATGTATTAGTAACGAACTTTACTCCTTTAGAGTGTATTGTATTAGTAACTAACTTTACTCCTTTATAGAATAATGTATTAGTAACTAACTTTAGTACTCCTTTATAGTATAATGTATCAGTAACTAACTTTAGTACTCCTTTATAGTATAATAATATTAGTAACTAACTTTAGTACTCCTTTATAGTATAATGTATTAGTAACTAACTTTAGTACTCCTTTATAGTATAATGTATCAGTAACTAACTTTAGTACTCCTTTATAGTATAATGTATTAGTAACTAACTTTAGAACTCCTTTATTGTGTAATATATCAGTAACTAACATTAGTACTCCTTTATTGTGTAATGTATTAGTAACTAACTTTAGTACTCCTTTATAGTATAATGTATTAGTAACTAACTTTAGTACTCCTTTATAGTATAATGTATTAGTAACTAACTTTAGTACTCCTTTATAGTATAATGTATTAGTAACTAACTTTACTCCTTTATAGTATAATGTATTAGTAACTAACTTTAGTACTCCTTTATTGTGTAATGTATTAGACACTAACTTTAGTACACCTTTATAGTATAATGTATTAGTAACTAACTTTAGTACTCCTTTATAGTATAATGTATTAGTAACAAACTTTACTCCTTTATAGTATAATGTATTAGTAACTAACTTTAGTACTCCTTTATTGTGTAATGTATTAGTAACTAACTTTAGTACTCCTTTATAGTATAATGTATTAGTAACTAACTTTAGTACTCCTTTGTAGTATAATGTATCAGTAACTAACTTTAGTACTCCTTTATAGTATAATGTATTAGTAACTAACTTTAGTACTCCTTTATAGTATAATGTATTAGTAACTAACTTTAGTACTCCTTTATAGTATAATGTATTAGTAACTAACTTTACTCCTTTATAGTATAATGTATTAGTAACTGACTTTAGTACTCCTTTATAGTATAATAATATTAGTAACTAACTTTAGTACTCCTTTATAGTATAATGTATTAGTAACTAACTTTAGTACTCATTTATAGTATAATGTATTAGTAACTAACTTTAGTACTCCTTTATAGTGTAATGTATTAGTAACTAAATTTAATTTTTCATAGTTTAATGTATTAGTAACTAACTTAAGTACTCCTTTATACTGTAATGTATTAGTAACTAACTTTACTCCTTTAGAGTGTATTGTATTAGTAACTAACTTTACTCCTTTATAGTATAATGTATTAGTAACTAACTTAAGTACTTTTTCATAGAATAATGTGTTAGTAACTAACTTTAGTACTCCTTTATAGTATAATGTATCAGTAACTAACTTTAGTACTCCTTTATAGTATAATAATATTAGTAAATAACTTTAGTACTCCTTTATAGTATAATGTATTAGTAACTAACTTTAGTACTCCTTTATAGTATAATGTATCAGTAACTAACTTTAGTACTCCTTTATAGTATAATGTATTAGTAACTAACTTTAGAACTCCTTTATTGTGTAATATATCAGTAACTAACGTTAGTACTCCTTTATTGTGTAATGTATTAGTAACTAACTTTAGTACTCCTTTATAGTATAATGTGTTAGTAACTAACTTTAGTACTCCTTTATAGTATAATGTATTAGTAACTAACTTTACTCCTTTATAGTATAATGTATTAGTAACTAACTTTAGTACTCCTTTGTAGTGTAATGTATTAGTAACTAACTTTATTACTCCTTTATAATATAATGTATTAGTAAATAACTTGAATACTCCTTAATACTGTAATGTATTAGTAACTAAGTTTAGTACTCCTTTATAGTGTAATGTATTAATAACTAACTTTAGTATTCCTATATAGTGTAATGTATTAGTAAGTAACTTTACTCCTTTATAATGTATTAGTAACCAACTTTAGTACTCTTTTAGAGTATAATGTATTACTAACTAACGTTAATACTTCCTTATAGTATAATGTATTAGTAAATAACTTTAGTACTCCTTTGTAGTATAATGTATCAGTAACTAACTTTAGTACTCCTTTATAGTATAATGTATTAGTAACTAACTTTATTACTCCTTTATAGTATAACGTATTAGTAACTAACTTTAGTACTCCTTTATAGTATAATGTATTAGTAACTAACTTTACTCATTTATAGTATAATGTATTAGTAACTAACTTTAGTACTCCTTTATTGTGTAATGTATTAGTAACTAACTTTAGTACTCCTTTATAGTATAATGTATTAGTAACTAACTTTAGTACTCCTTTGTAGTATAATGTATCAGTAACTAACTTTAGTACTCCTTTATAGTATAGTGTATTAGTAACTAACTTTAGTACTCCTTTATAGTATAATGTATTAGTAACTAACTTTAGTACTCCTTTATAGTATAATGTATTAGTAACTAACTTTATTCCTTTATAGTATAATGTATTAGTAACTGACTTTAGTACTCCTTTATAATATAATAATATTAGTAACTAACTTTAGTACTCATTTATAGTATAACGTATTAGTAACAAACTTTAGTACTCCTTTATAGTGTAATGTATTAGTAACTAAATTTAATTTTTTATAGTTTAATGTATTAGTAACTAACTTTACTCCTTTATAGTATAATGTATTAGTAACTAACTTTAGTACTCATTTATAGTATAATGTATTAGTAACTAACTTTAGTACTCCTTTATAGTGTAATGTATTAGTAACTAAATTTAACTTTTTATAGTTTAATGTATTAGTAACTAACTTAAGTACTCCTTTATAGTGTAATGTATTAGTAACGAACTTTACTCCTTTAGAGTGTATTGTATTAGTAACTAACTTTACTCCTTTATAGAATAATGTATTAGTAACTAACTTTAGTACTCCTTTATAGTATAATGTATCAGTAACTAACTTTAGTACTCCTTTATAGTATAATAATATTAGTAACTAACTTTAGTACTCCTTTATAGTATAATGTATTAGTAACTAACTTTAGTACTCCTTTATAGTATAATGTATCAGTAACTAACTTTAGTACTCCTTTATAGTATAATGTATTAGTAACTAACTTTAGAACTCCTTTATTGTGTAATATATCAGTAACTAACATTAGTACTCCTTTATTGTGTAATGTATTAGTAACTAACTTTAGTACTCCTTTATAGTATAATGTATTAGTAACTAACTTTAGTACTCCTTTATAGTATAATGTATTAGTAACTAACTTTAGTACTCCTTTATAGTATAATGTATTAGTAACTAACTTTACTCCTTTATAGTATAATGTATTAGTAACTAACTTTAGTACTCCTTTATTGTGTAATGTATTAGACACTAACTTTAGTACACCTTTATAGTATAATGTATTAGTAACTAACTTTAGTACTCCTTTATAGTATAATGTATTAGTAAGTAACTTTAGTACTCCTTTATAGTATAATGTATTAGTAACTAACTTAGTACTCCTTTATAGTATCATGTATTAGTAACTAACTTTACTCCTTTATAGTATAATGTATTAGTAACTAACTCTAGTACTCCTTTATTGTGTAATGTATTAGTAACTAACTTTAGTACTCCTTTATAGTATAATGTATTAGTAACTAACTTTATTACTCCTTTATAGTATAATGTATTAGTAACTAGCTTGAGTACTCCTTTATATTATAATGTATTAGTAACTAACTTTAGTACTCATTTATAGTGTAATGTATTATTAAGTAACAATATTACTCCTTTATAGTGTAATGCATTATTAACTAACTTTACTCCTTTATAGAATCATGTATTAGTAACTAACTTTACTCATTTATAATGTATTAGTAACCAACGTTAGTACTCCTTTAGTGTATAATGTATTACTAACTAACTTTAAAACTACCTTATAGTGTAATGTATTAGTAACTAACTTTACTCCTTTATAGTATAATGTATTAGTAACTAACTTTAATACTACTTTATAGTATAATGTATTAGTAACTAACTTTACTCCTTTATAGTATAATGTATTAGTAACTCACCTTAGTACTCCTTTATAGTGTAATGTATTAGTAACTAACTTAAGTACTCCTTTATAGTGTAATATTTCATTAACTAACTCTAGTACTCCCTGATAGTATAATGTATTAGTAACTAACTTAGTACTCCTTTATTATGTAATGTATGAGTAACTAACTTTAGTACTCCTTTATAGTTTAATGTATCAGTAACTAACTGTAGTATTCCTTTATAGTGTCATGTATTAGTAACTAACTTTATTACTCCTTTATAGTATAATGTATTAGTAACTAACTTTAGTACTCCTTTGTAGTGTAATGTATTAGTAACTAACTTTATTACTGCTTTATAGTGTAATGTATTAGTAACTAACTTTAGTACTCCTTTATAGTATAATGTATTAGTAACTAACTTTACTCCTTTATAGTATAATGTATTAGTAACTAACTTTAGTACTCCTTTATTGTGTAATGTATTAGTAACTAACTCTAGTACTCCTTTATTGTGTAACGTATTAGTAACTAACTTTAGTACTCCTTTATAGTATAATGTATTAGTAACTAACTTTATTACTCCTTTATAGTATAATGTATTGGTAACTAACTTTAGTACACCTTTATAGTATAATGTATCAGTAACTAACTTTAGTACTCCATTATAGTGTAATGTATTAGTCACTAACCTTATTACTCCTTTATAGTGTAATGTATTAGTAAGTAACTTTAATACTCCTTTATACTGTAATGTATTAGTAACTAAGTTTAGTACTCCATTATAGTGTAATGTATTAGTCACTAACCTTATTACTCCTTTATAGTGTAATGTATTAGTAACTAACTTAAGTACCCCTTTATAGTGTAATATTTCATTAACTAACTCTAGTACTCCTTTATAGTATAATGTATTAGTAACTAACTTAGTACTCCTTTATTATGTAATGTATGAGTAACTAACTTTAGTACTCCTTTATAGTTTAATGTATCAGTAACTAACTTTAGTATTCCTTTGTAGTGTAATGTATTAGTAACTAACTTTATTACTCCTTTATAGTATAATGTATTAGTAAGTAACTTTAATACTCCTTTATACTGTAATGTATTAGTAACTAAGTTTAGTACTCCTTTATAGTGTAATGTATTAGTAACTAACTTTAGTATTCCTATATAGTGTAATGTATTAGTAACGAACTTTACTCCTTTATAGTATAATGTATCAGTAACTAACTTTAGTACACCTTTATAGTGTAATGTATTAGTAACTAACTTTATTACTCCTTTATAGAATAATGTATTTGTTACTAACTTTAGTACTCCTTTATAGTATAATGTATCAATAACTAACTTTAGTACTCCATTATAGTGTAATGTATTAGTAACTAACCTTATTACTTCTTTATAGTATAATGTATTAGTAACTAACTTTAGTACTCCTTTATAGTGTAATGTATAAGTAACTAACTTTATTACTGCTTTATAGTATAGTGTATTAGTAACTAGCTTTAGTACTCCTTTATATTATAATGTATTAGTAACTAACTTTAGTACTCCTTTATAGTGTAATGTATTATTAAGTAACATTATTTCTCCATTATAGTGTAATGTATTAGTAACTAACTTTACTCCTTTATAGAATTATGTATTAGTAACTAACTTTAGTACTCCTTTGTAGTGTAATGTATTAGTAACTAACTTGAATACTCCTTTATACTGTAATGTATTAGTAACTAAGTTTAGTACTCCTTTATAGTGTAATGTATTAATAACTAACTTTAGTATTCCTATATAGTGTAATGTATTAGTAAGTAACTTTACTCCTTTATAATGTATTGGTAAACAACTTTAGTACTCCTTTAGAGTATAATGTATTACTAACTAACTTTAATACCACTTTATAGTGTAATGTATTAGTAACTAACTTTACTCTTTTATAGTATAATGTATTAGTAACTCACCTTAGTACTCCTTTATAGTATAATGTATTAGTAACTAACTCTAGTACTCCTCTATAGTATAATGTATTAGTAAATAACTTAGTACACCTTTATTGTGTAATGTATCAGTAACTACCTTTAGTACTCCTTTATAGTTTAATGTATCAGTAACTAACTTTAGTACTCCTTTGTAGTGTAATGTATTAGTAACTAACTTTATTAATCCTTTATAGTATAATGTATTAGTAACTAACTTTAATACTCCTTTATACTGTAATGTATTAGTAACTAAGTTTAGTACTCCTTTATAGTGTAATGTATTAGTAACTAACTTTAGTATTCCTATATAGTGTAATGTATTAGTAACGAACTTTACTCCTTTATAGTATAATGTATCAGTAACTAACTTTAGTACTCCTTTATAGTGTAATGTATTAGTTACTAACTTTATTACTCCTTTATAGAATAATATATTAGTTACTAACTTTAGTACTCCTTTATAGTATAATGCATCAGTAACTAACTTTAGTACTCCATTATAATGTAATGTATTAGTAACTAACCTTATTACTCCTTTATAGTATAATGTATTAGTAACTAACTTTAGTACTCCTTTATAGTGTAATGTATAAGTAACTAACTTTATTACTGCTTTATAGTGTAATGTATTAGTAACTAGCTTTAGTACTCCTTTATATTATAATGTATTAGTAACTAAGTTTAGTACTCCTTTATAGTGTAATGTATTATTAAGTAACATTATTACTCCTTTATAGTGTAATGTATTAGTAACTAACTTTACTCCTTTATAGAATTATGTATTAGTAACTAACTTTAGTACTCCTTTGTAGTGTAATGTATTAGTAACTAACTTTATTACTCCTTTATAGTATAATGTATTAGTAACTAACTTGAATACTCCTTTATACTGTAATGTATTAGTAACTAAGTTTAGTACTCCTTTATAGTGTAATGTATTAATAACTAACTTTAGTATTCCTATATAGAGTAATGTATTAGTAAGTAACTTTACTCCTTTATAATGTATTGGTAACCAACTTTAGTACTCCTTTAGAGTATAATGTATTACTAACTAACTTTAATACTACCTAATAGTATAATGTATTAGTAACTAACTTTAGTACTGCTTTGTAGTATAATGTATCAGTAACTAACTTTAGTACTCCTTTATAGTATAATGTATTAGTAACTAACTTTAGTACTCCTTTATAGTGTAATGTATTAGTAACTAACTTTATTACTCCTTTATAGAATAATGTATTAGTTACTAACTTTAGTACTCCTTGATAGTATAATGTATCAGTAACTAACTTTAGTACTCCATTATAGTGTAATGTATTAGTAACTAACCTTATTACACCTTTATAGTATAATGTATTAGTAACTATCTTTAGTACTCCTTTATAGTGTAATGTATAAGTAACTTACTTTATTACTGCTTTATAGTATAATGTATTAGTAACTAGCTTTAGTACTCCTTTATATTATAATGTATTAGTAACTAACTTTAGTACTCCTTTATAGTGTAATGTATTATTAAATAACATTATTACTCCTTTATAGTGTAATGTATTAGTAACTAACTTTACTCCTTTATAGAATTATGTATTAGTAACTAAATTTATTACTCCTTTATAGTATAATGTATTAGTAACTAACTTGAACACTCCTTTATACTGTAATGTATTAGTAACTAAGTTTAGTACTCCTTTATAGTGTAATGTATTAATAACTACCTTTAGTATTCCTACATAGTGTAATGTATTAGTAAGTAACTTTACTCCTTTATAATGTATTGGTAACCAACTTTAGTACTCCTTTAGAGTATAATGTATTACTAACTAACTTTAATACTACCTTATAGTATAATGTATTAGTAACTAACTTTAGTACTGCTTTCTAGTATAATGTATCAGTAACTAACATTAGTACTCCTTTATAGTATAATGTATTAGTAACTAACTTTAGTACTCCTTTATATTATAATGTATTAGTAACTAACTTTAATCCTTTATAGTATAATGTATTGGTAATTAACTTTAGTACTCCTTTGTTGTGTAATGTATTAGTAACTAACTTAATACTCCTTTATAGTATAATGTATTAGTAACTAAATTGAGTACTCCTTTATAGTATAATGTATTAGTAACTAACTTTAGTACTCCTTTATAGTGTAATGTATAAGTAACTAACTTTATTACTGCTTTATAGTATAATGTATTAGTAACTAGCTTTAGTACTCCTATATATTATAATGTATTAGTAACTAACTTTAGTACTCCTTTATAGTGTAATGTATTATTAAGTAACATTATTACTCCTTTATAGTGTAATGTATTAGTAACTAACTTTCCTCCTTTATAGAATTATGTATTAGTAACTAACTTTAGTACTCCTTTGTAGTGTAATGTATTAGTAACTAACTTTATTACTCCTTTATAGTATAATGTATTAGTAACAAACTTGAATACTCCTTTATACTGTAATGTATTAGTAACTAAGTTTAGTACTCCTATATAGTGTAATGTATTAATAACTAACTTTAGTATTCCTATATAGTGTAATGTATTAGTAAGTAACTTTACTCCTTTATAATGTATTAGTAACCAACTTTAGTACTCCTTTACAGTATAATGTATTACTAACTAACTTTAATACTACCTTATAGTATAATGTATTAGTAACTAACTTTAGTACTCCTTTATAGTATAATGTATTAGTAACTAACTTTAGTACTCCTTTATAGTGTAATGTATAAGTAACTAACTTTATTACTGCTTTATAGTATAATGTATAAGTAACTAGCTTTAGTACTCCTTTATATTATAATGTATTAGTAACTAACTTTAGTACTCCTTTATAGTGTAATGTATTATTAAGTAACATTATTACTCCTTTATAGTGTAATGTATTAGTAACTAACTTTACTCCTTTATAGAATTATGTATTAGTAACTAAATTTACTCCTTTATAATGTATTAGTAACCAACTTTAGTACTCCTTTAGAGTATAATGTATTACCAACTAACTTTAAAACTACCTTATAGTGTAATGTATTAGTAACTAACTTTAATCCTTTATAGTATAATGTATTAGTAACTAACTCTAGTACTCCTTTATAGTATAATGTATTAGTAAATGTTGTACTCCTTTATTGTGTAATGTATCAGTATCTAACTTTATTACTCCTTTATAGTATAATGTATTAGTAACTAACTTAAGTACTCCTTTATAGTGTCAGGTATTAGTAACTAACTTTACTCCTTTATAGTATACTATACTCCTTTATTAGTAACTAAATTTAGTACTCCTTTATAGTATAATGTATTAGTAACTAACTTTAATACACCTTTATAATGTAACTAACTTTACTACTTTATAGTGTAACTAACTTTATAGTGTAACTAACTTTAGTACTCCTTTATAGTATAATGTATTAGTAACTAACTTTATTACTCCTTTATAGTGTAATGTATTAGTAACTAACTTTACTCCTTTATAGTTTAATGTACTAGTAACTCACTTTAGTACTCCTTTATAGTATAATGTATTAGTAACTAACTTTACTTCTTTATAGTATAATGTATTAGTAACTAACTTTACTCCTTTACAGTGTAATGCATTAGTAACTAACTTTAATCCTTTATAGTATAATGTATTAGTAACTCACTTTAGTACTCCTTTATAATGTAATGTATTAGTAACTAACTTTAGTATTCCTGTATAGTGTAATGTATTAGTAAGTAACTTTACTCCTTTATAATGTACTAGTAACCAACTTTAGTACTCCTTTAGAGTATAATGTATTAGTAACTAACTTTACTCCTTTATGGTATAATGTATTAGTAACTAACTTTACTACTTTATAGTGTAATATATTAGTAACTAACTTTACTCCTTTATAGTGTAATGTATTAGTAACTAACTTTACTCCTTTATAGTATAATATATTAGTTACTAACCTTATTACTCCTTTATAGTATAATGTATTAGTTACTAACTTTAGTACTCTTTTATAGTGTAATGTATAAGTAACTAACTTTATTACTGCTTTATAGTATAATGTATTAGTAACTAGCTTTATTACTCCTTTATATTATAATGTATTAGTAACTAACTTTAGTACTCCTTTATAGTGCAATGTATTATTAAGTAACATTATTACTCCTTTATAGTGTAATGTATTAGTAACTAACTTTACTCCTTTATAGAATTATGTATTAGTAACTAACTTTACTCCTTTATAATGTATTAGTAACCAACTTTAGTACTCCTTTAGAGTATAATGTATTACTAACTAACTTTAAAACTACCTTATAGTGTAATGTATTAGTAACTAACTTTACTCCTTTATAGTATAACGTATTAGTAACTAACTCTAGTACTCCTTTATAGTATAATGTATTAGTAACTTTAGTACTCCTTTATTGTGTAATGTATCAGTATTTAACTTTAGTACTCCTTTATAGTATAATGTATTAGTAACTGACTTAAGTACTCCTTTATAGTGTCATGTATTTGTAACTAACTTTACTCCTTTATAGTATAATGTATTAGTAACTAAATTTAGTACTCCTTTATAGTATAATGTATTAGTAACTAACTTTAATACTCCTTTATAATGTAACTAACTTTAGTACTTTATAGTGTAACTAACTTTATAGTGTAACTAACTTTAGTACTAATGTATTAGTAACTAACTTTAGTACTCCTTTATAGTGTAATGCATTAGTAACTAACTTTACTCCTCTATAGTATAATGTATTAGTAACTCACTTTAGTATAATGTATTAGTAACTAACTTTACTTCTTTATAGTATAATGTATTAGTAACTAACTTTACTCGTTTATAATATATTAGTAACCAACTTTAGTACTCCTTTAGAGTATAATGTATTACTAACTAACTTTAATACACCTTTACAGTGTAATGTATTAGTAACTAACTTTACTCCTTTATAGTATAATGTATTAGTAACTAACTTCAATACTCCTTTATAGTATAATGTATTAGTAACTAACTTTAGTACTACTTTATTGGGTAATGTATCAGTAATTAACTTTAGTACTCCTTTATAGTATAATGTATTAGTAACTAACTTTAATATTCCTTTATAATGTAATGTATTAGTAACTAATTTTACTCCTTTATAGTATAATGTATTAGTAACTCATTTTAGTATTCCTTTATAGTATCATGTATCATTAACTAACTTTAGTACTCCTTTATAGTATAATGTATTAGTAACTAACTTTAGTACTCCTTTATAGTATAATGTATTAGTAACTAACTTTGGTACTCCATTATAGTGCAATGTATTTGTAACTGACTTTAGTATTCCTTTATAGTGTAATGTATTAGTAACTAACTTTAGTACTCCTTTAGAGTGTAATGTATTATTAACTAACATTATCTCTCCTTTATAGTATAATGTATTAGTAACTAACTCTAGTACTCGTTTATAGTATAATGTATTAGTAACTAACTTTGTAACTCCTTTGTAGTGTAATGTATTAGAAACTAACTTTATTACTCCTTTATAGTATAATGTATTAGTAACTAACTTTAGTACACCTTTATAGTATAATGTATCAGTAACTAACTTTAGTACTCCATTATAGTGTAATGTATTAGTAACTAACCTTATCACTCCTTTATAGTATAATGTATTAGTAACTAAATTTAGTACTCGTTTATTGTGTAATGTATCAGTAACTAACTTTATTACTCCTTTATAGTATAATGTATTAGTAACTAGCTTTAGTACTCCTTTATATTATAATGTATTAGTAACTAACTTTAGTACTCCTTTATAGTGCAATGTATTAGTAACTAACTTTACTGATTTATAGTATAATGTATTAGTAACTCATTTTAGTATTCCTTTATAGTATAATGTATCAGTAACTAACTTTAGTACTCCATTATAGTGCAATGTATTAGTAACTAACCTTATTACTCCTTTATAGTATAATGTATTAGTAACTAACTTTAGTACTCCTTTAGAGTGTAATGTATTATTAACTAACATTATCTCTCCTTTATAGTATAATGTATTAGTAACTAACTCTAGTACTCCTTTATAGTATAATGTATCAGTAACTAACTTTAGTACTCCTTTGTAGTGTAATGTATTAGAAACTAACTTTATTACTCCTTTATAGTATAATGTATTAGTAACTAACTTTAATACTCCTTTATACTGTAATGTATTAGTAACTAAGTTTAGTACTCCTTTATAGTGTAATGTATTAGTAACTAAGTTTAGTATTCCTATATAGTATAATGTATTAGTAACTAACTTTACTCCTTTATAGTGTAATGTATTAGTAACTAAGTTTAGTACTCCTTTATAGTGTAATGTATTATTAAGTAACATTATTACTCCTTTATAGTGTAATGTATTAGTAACAAAATTTACTCCTTTATAGAATTATGTATTAGTAACTAACTTTACTCCTTTATGATGTATTAGTAACCAACTTTAGTACTCCTTTAGAGTATAATGTATTACTAACTAACTTTAATACTACCTTATAGTGTAATGTATTAGTAACTAACTTTACTCCTTTATAGTATAATGTATTAGTAACTAACTTTAGTAATCCTTTATAGTATAATGTATCAGTAACTAACTTTAGTACTCCTTTATAGTATAATGTATTAGTAACTAACTTAAGTACTCCTTTATTGTGTAATGTATCAGTAACTAACTTTAGTACTCCTTTATAGTGTCATGTATTAGTAACTAACTTTACTCCTTTATAGTATAATGTATTAGTAACTAACTTTAGTACTGCTTTATAGTGTAATGTATTACTAACTAACTTTAATACTCCTTTATAGTGTAACTAACTTTAGTACTTTATAGTGTAACTAACATTATAGTGTAACTAATTTTAGTACTAATGTATTAGTAACTAACTTTAGTATTCCTATATAGTGTAATATATTAGTAACTAACTTTATTACTCCTTTATAGTATAATGTATTAGTAACTAACTTAAGTACTCCTTTATAGTGTCATGTATTAGTAACATCTTTTGTACTCCTTTATAGTGTAATGTATTACTAGATAACTTTAATACTTCTTTATAGTGTAATGTATTAGTAACTAACTTTAGTACTCTTTTATAGTGTCATGTATTAGTAACTAACCTTAGTAATCCTTTATAGTATAATGTATTAGTAACTAACTTTAGTACTCCTTTATTGTATAATGTATTAGTAACTAACTTTAATATTCCTTTATAGTGTAATATATTAGTAACTAACTTTACTCCTTTATAGTATAATGTATTAGTAACTAGCTTCAGTACTCCTTTATATTATAATGTATTAGTAACTAACTTTACTCCTTTACAGAATTATGTATTAGTAACTAAATTTACTCCTTTATAATGTATTAGTAACCAACTTTAGTACTCCTTTAGTGTATAATGTATTACTAACTAACTTTAATACTACCTTATAGTGTAATGTATTAGTAACTAACTTTACTCCTTTATAGTATAATGTATTAGTAACTAACTTTAATACTTCTTTATAGTGTAATGTATTAGTAACTAACTTTACTCCTTTATAGTATAATGTATTAGTAACTAGCTTTAGTACTCCGTTATACTGTAATGTATTAGTAACTAACTTAAGTACTCCTTTATAGTGTAATGTATCAGTAACTAACTCTAGTACTCCTTTATAGTATAATGTATTAGTAACTAACCTAGTACTCATTTATTGTGTAATGTATCAGTAACTAACTTTAGTACTCCTTTATAGTATAATGTATTAGTAACTTACTTAAGTACTCCTTTATAGTGTCATGTATTAGTAACTAACTTTACTCCTTATAGTATAATGTATTAGTAACTAACTTTAGTACTCCTTTATAGTATAATGTATTAGTAACTCACTTAAGTACTCCTTTATAGTGTCATGTATTAGTAACTAACTTTTGTACTCCTTTATAGTGTAATGTATTTCTAACTAACTTTAATACTTATTTATAGTGTAATGTATTAGTAACTAAATTTAGTACTCTTTTATAGTGTCATGTATTAGTAACTAACCTTAGTACTCCTATATAGTATAATGTATTACTAACTAACTTTAGTACTCCTTTATAGTATAATGTATTAGTAACTGACTTTAGTACTCCTTTATAGTATAATAATATTAGTAACTAACTTTAGTACTCCTTTATAGTGTAATGTATTAGTAACTAACTTTACTTTTTTATAGTTTAATGTATTAGTAACTAACGTAAGTACTCCTTTATAGTATAATGTATTAGTAACTAACTTTAATACTTTTTTATAGTGTAATGTATTAGTAACTAGCTTTACTCCTTTAGAGTGTAATGTATTAGTAACTAACTTTACTCCTTTATAGTATAATGTATTAGTAACTAACTTTAGTACTCATTTATAGTATAATGTATTAGTAACTAACTTTAGTACTCCTTTATAGTGTAATGTATTAGTAACTAACTTTAATACTCCTTTATAGTGTAACTAACTTTAGTACTTTATAGTGTAACTAACATTATAGTGTAACTAATTTTAGTACAAATGTATTAGTAACTAACTTTAGTATTCCTATGTAGTGTAATCTATTAGTAACTAACTTTATTACTCCTTTATAGTATAATGTATTAGTAACTAACTTAAGTACTCCTTTATAGTGTCATGTATTAGTAACATCTTTTGTACTCCTTTATAGGGTAATGTATTACTAACTAACTTTAATACTTCTTTATAGTGTAATGTATTAGTAACTAACTTTAGTACTCTTTTATAGTGTCATGTATTAGTAACTAACCTTATTACTCCTTTATAGTATAATGTATTAGTAACTAAATTTTGTACTCATTTATAGTGTAATATATCAGTAACTAACTTTATTACTCCTTTATAGTATAATGTATTAGTAACTAGCTTTAGTACTCCTTTATATTATAATGTATTAGTAACTAACTTTAGTACTCCTTTATAGTGTAATGTATTATTAAGTAACATTATTACTCCTTTATAGTGTAATGTATTATTAACTAACTTTACTCCTTTATAGAATTATGTATTAGTAACTAACTTTACTCCTTTATAATGTATTAGTAACCAACTTTAGTACTCCTTTAGTGTATAATGTATTACTAACTAACTTTAATACTACCTTATAGTGTAATGTATTAGTAACTAACTTTACTCCTTTATAGTATAATGTATTAGTAACTAACTTTAATACTACTTTATAGTGTAATGTATTAGTAACTAACTTTACTCCTTTATAGTATAATGTATTAGTAACTCACCTTAGTACTCCTTTATAGTGTAATGTATTAGTAACTAACTTAAGTACTCCTTTATAGTGTAATATTTCATTAACTAACTCTAGTACTCCCTTATAGTATAATGTATTAGTAACTAACTTAGTCCTCCTTTATTATGTAATGTATGAGTAACTAACTTTAGTACTCCTTTATAGTTTAATGTATCAGTAACTATCTTTAGTATTCCTTTATAGTGTCATGTATTAGTAACTAACTTTATTACTCCTTTATAGTATAATGTATTAGTAACTGACTTTAGTACTCCTTTATAGTATAATAATATTAGTAACTAACTTTAGTACTCCTTTATAGTGTTAATGTATTAGTAACTAACTTTACTTTTTTATAGTTTAATGTATTAGTAACTAACGTAAGTACTCCTTTATAGTATAACGTATTAGTAACTAACTTTAATACTTTTTTATAGTGTAATGTATTAGTAACTAGCTTTACTCCTTTAGAGTGTAATGTATTAGTAACTAACTTTACTCCTTTATAGTATAATCTATTAGTAAATAACTTTAGTACTCATTTATAGTATAATGTATTAGTAACTAACTTTAGTACTCCTTTATAGTGTAATGTATTAGTAACTAACTTTAATACTCCTTTATAGTGTAACTAACTTTAGTACTTTATAGTGTAACTAACATTATAGTGTAACTAATTTTAGTACTAATGTATTAGTAACTAACTTTAGTATTCCTATATAGTGTAATCTATTAGTAACTAACTTTATTACTCCTTTATAGTATAATGTATTAGTAACTAACTTAAGTACTCCTTTATAGTGTCATGTATTAGTAACATCTTTTGTACTCCTTTATAGTGTAATGTATTACTAACTAACTTTAATACTTCTTTATAGTGTAATGTATTAGTAACTAACCTTAGTACTCTTTTATAGTGTCATGTATTAGTAACTAACCTTATTACTCCTTTATAGTATAATGTATTAGTAACTAAATTTAGTACTCATTTATAGTGTAATGTATCAGTAACTAACTTTATTACTCCTTTATAGTATAATGTATTAGTAACTAGCTTTAGTACTCCTTTATATTATAATGTATTAGTAACTAACTTTAGTACTCCTTTATAGTGTAATGTATTATTAAGTAACATTATTACTCCTTTATAATGTATTAGTAACCAACTTTAGTACTCCTTTAGTGTATAATGTATGACTAACTAACTTTAATACTACCTTATAGTGTAATGTATTAGTAACTAACTTTACTCCTTTATAGTATAATGTATTAGTAACTAACTTTAATACTACTTTATAGTGTAATGTATTAGTAACTAACTTTACTCCTTTATAGTATAATGTATTAGTAACTCACCTTAGTACTCCTTTATAGTGTAATGTATTAGTAACTAACTTAAGTACTCCTTTATAGTGTAATATTTCATTAACTAACTCTAGTACTCCCATATAGTATAATGTAGTAGTAACTAACTTAGTACTCCTTTATTATGTAATGTATGAGTAACTAACTTTAGTAATCCTTTATAGTTTAATGTATCAGTAACTAACTTTAGTATTCCTTTATAGTGTCATGTATTAGTAACTAACTTTATTACTCCTTTATAGTATAATGTATTAGTAACTAACTTTAGTACTCCTTTGTAGTGTAATGTATTAGTAACTAACTTTATGACTGCTTTATAGTGTAATGTATTAGTAACTAACTTTAGTACTCCTTTATAGTATAATATATAAGTAACTAACTATACTCCTTTATAGTATAATGTATTAGTAACTAACTTTAGTACTCCTTTATTTGGTAATGTATTAGACACTAACTTTAGTACACCTTTATAGTATAATGTATTAGTAACTAACTCTAGTACTCCTTTATTGTGTAATGTATTAGTAACTAACTTTAGTACTCCTTTATAGTATAATGTATTAGTAACTAACTTTATTACTCCTTTATAGTATAATGTATTAGTAACTAACTTTAGTACACCTTTATAGTATAATGTATCAGTAACTAACTTTAGTACTCCATTATAGTGTAATGTATTAGTCACTAACCTTATTACTCCTTTATATTGTAATGTATTAGTAACTAACTTAAGTACCCGTTTATAGTGTAATATTTCATTAACTAACTCTAGTACTCCTTTATAGTATAATGTATTAGTAACTAACTTAGTACTCCTTTATTATGTAATGTATGAGTAACTAACTTTAGTACTCCTTTATAGTTTAATGTATCAGTAACTAACTTTAGTATTCCTTTGTAGTGTAATGTATTAGTAACTAACTTTATTACTCCTTTATAGTATAATGTATTAGTAAGTAACTTTAATACTCCTTTATACTGTAATGTATTAGTAACTAAGTTTAGTACTCCTTTATAGTGTAATGTATTAGTAACTAACTTTAGTATTCCTATATAGTGTAATGTATTAGTAACGAACTTTACTCCTTTATAGTATAATGTATCAGTATCTAACTTTAGTAATCCTTTATAGTGTAATGTATTAGTAACTAAATTTATTACTCCTTTATAGAATAATGTATTAGTTACTAACTTTAGTACTCCTTTATAGTATAATGTATCAATAACTAACTTTAGTACTCCATTATAGTGTAATGTATTAGTAACTAACCTTATTACTCCTTTAGAGTATAATGTATTAGTAACTAACTTTAGTACTCCTTTATAGTTTAATGTATAAGTAACTAACTTTATTACTGCTTTATAGTATAATGTATTAGTAACTAGCTTTAGTACTCCTTTATATTATAATGTATTAGTAACTAACTTTAGTACTCCTTTATAGTGTAATGTATTATTACGTAACATTATTACTCCTTTATAGTGTAATGTATTATTAACTAACTTTACTCCTTTATAGAATTATGTATTAGTAACTAACTTTAGTACTCCTTTGTAGTGTAATGTATTAGTAACTAACTTTATTACTCCTTTATAGTATAATGTATTAGTAACTAACTTGAATACTCCTTCATACTGTAATGTATTAGTAACTAAGTTTAGTACTCCTTTATAGTGTAATGTATTAATAACTAACTTTAGTATTCCTATATAGTGTAATGTATTAGTAAGTAACTTTACTCCTTTATAATGTATTGGTAAACAACTTTAGTACTCCTTTAGAGTATAATGTATTACTAACTAACTTTAATACTACTTTATAGTGTAATGTATTAGTAACTAACTTTACTCCTCTATAGTATAATGTATTAGTAACTCACCTTAGTACTCCTTTATAGTGTAATGTTTTAGTAACTAACTTAAGTACTCCTTTATAGTTTAATGTATCATTAACTAACTCTAGTACTCCTTTATAGTATAATGTATTAGTAACTAACTTAGTACTCCTTTATTGTGTAATGTATCAGTAACAACCTTTAGTACTCCTTTATAGTTTAATGTATCAGTAACTAACTTTAGTATTCCTTTATAGTGTCATGTATTAGTAAGTAACTTTATTACTCCTTTATAGTATAATGTATTAGTAACTAACTTTAGTACTCCTTTGTAGTGTAATGTATTAGTAACTAACTTTATTAATCCTTTATAGTATAATGTATTAGTAACTAACTTTAATTCTCCTTTATACTGTAATGTATTAGTAACTAAGTTTAGTACTCCTTTATAGTGTAATGTATTAGTAACTAACATTAGTATTCCTATATATTGTAATGTATTAGTAACGAACTTTACTCCTTTATAGTATAATGTATCAGTAACTAACTTTAGTACTCCTTTATAGTGTAATGGATTAGTAACTAATCTTATTACTCCTTTATTGTATAATGTATTAGTAACTAACTTTAGTACTCCTTTATAGTGTAATGTATAAGTAACTAACTTTATTACTGCTTTATAGTGTAATGTATTAGTAACTAGCTTTAGTACTCCTTTATATTATAATGTATTAGTAACTAAGTTTAGTGCACCTTTATAGTGTAATGTATTATTAAGTAACATTATTACTCCTTTATAGTGTAATGTATTAGTAACTAACTTTACTCCTTTATAGAATTATGTATTAGTAACTAACTTTAGTACTCCTTTGTAGTGTAATGTATTAGTAACTAACTTTATTACTCCTTTATAGTATAATGTATTAGTAACTAACTTGAATACTCCTTTATACTGTAATGCATTAGTAACTAAGTTTAGTACTCCTTTATAGTGTAATGTATTAATAACTAACTTTAGTATTCCTATATAGAGTAATGAATTAGTAAGTAACTTTACTCCTTTATAATGTATTGGTAACCAACTTTAGTAATCCTTTAGAGTATAATGTATTACTAACTAACTTTAATACTACCTAATAGTATAATGTATTAGTAACTAACTTTAGTACTGCTTTGTAGTATAATGTATCAGTAACTAACTTTAGTACTCCTTTATAGTATAATGTATTAGTAACTAACTTTAGTACTCCTTTATAGTGTAATGTATTAGTAACTAACTTTATTACTCCTTTATAGAATAATGTATTAGTTACAAACTTTAGTACTCCTTAATAGTATAATGTATCAGTAACTAACTTTAGTACTCCATTATAGTGTAATGTATTAGTAACTAACCTTATTACTCCTTTATAGTATAATGTATTAGTAACTAACTTTAGTACTCCTTTATAGTGTAATGTATAAGTAACTAACTTTATTACTGCTTTATAGTATAATGTATTAGTAACTAGCTTTAGTACTCCTTTATATTATAATGTATTAGTAACTAACTTTAGTACTCCTTTATAGTGTAATGTATTATTAAATAACATTATTACTCCTTTATAGTGTAATGTATTAGTAACTAACTTTACTCCTTTATAGAATTACGTATTAGTAACTAACTTTATTACTCCTTTATAGTATAATGTATTAGTAACTAACTTGAACACTCCTTTATACTGTAATGTATTAGTAACTAAGTTTAGTACTCCTTTATAGTGTAATGTATTAATAACTACCTTTAGTATTCCTACAAAGTGTAATGTATTAGTAAGTAACTTTACTCCTTTATAATGTATTGGTAACCAACTTTAGTACTCCTTTAGAGTATAATGTATTACTAACTAACTTTAATACTACCTTATAGTATAATGTATTAGTAACTAACTTTAGTACTGCTTTGTAGTATAATGTATCAGTAACTAACTTTAGTACTCCTTTATAGTATAATGTATTAGTAACTAACTTTAGTACTCCTTTATAGTATAATGTATTAGTAACTAACTTTAGTACTCCTTTATAGTATAATGTATTAGTAACTAACTTTACTCCTTTATAGTATAATGTATTGGTAACTAACTTTAGTACTCCTTTATTGTGTAATGTATTAGTAACTAACTTTAGTACTCCTTTATATTATAATGTATTAGTAACTAACTTTAGTACTCCTTTATAGTATAATGTATTAGTAACTAACTTTAGTACTCCTTTATAGTGTACTGTATAAGTAACTAACTTTATTACTGCTTTATAGTATAATGTATTAGTAACTAGCTTTAGTACTCCTTTATATTATAATGTATTAGTAACTAACTTTAGTACTCCTTTATAGTGTAATGTATTATTAAGTAACATTATTACTCCTTTATAGTGTAATGTATTAGTAACTAACTTTACTCCTTTATAGAATTATGTATTAGTAACTAACTTTAGTACTCCTTTGTAGTGTAATGTATTAGTAACTAACTTTATTACTCCTTTATAGTATAATGTATTAGTAACAAACTTGAATACTCCTTTATACTGTAATGTATTAGTAACTAAGTTTAGTACTCCTATATAGTGTAATGTATTAATAACTAACTTTAGTATTCCTATATAGTGTAATGTATTAGTAAGTAACTTTACTCCTTTATAATGTATTAGTAACCAACTTTAGTACTCCTTTAGAGTATAATGTATTACTAACTAACTTTAATACTACCTTATAGTATAATGTATTAGTAACTAACTTTAGTACTCCTTTGTAGTATAATGTATCAGTAACTAACTTTAGTACTCCATTATAGTGTAATGTATTAGTAACTAACCTTATTACTCCTTTATAGTATAATGTATTAGTAACTAACTTTAGTACTCCTTTATAGTGTAATGTATAAGTAACTAACTTTATTACTGCTTTATAGTATAATGTATAAGTAACTAGCTTTAGTACTCCTTTATATTATAATGTATTAGTAACTAACTTTAGTACTCCTTTATAGTGTAATGTATTATTAACTAACTTTACTCCTTTATAGAATTATGTATTAGTAACTAACTTTACTCCTTTATAATGTATTAGTAACCAACTTTAGTACTCCTTTAGTGTATAATGTATTACTAACTAACTTTAATACTACCTTATAGTGTAATGTATTAGTAACTAACTTTACTCCTTTATAGTATAATGTATCAGTAACTAACTTTATTACTCCTTTGTAGTATAATGTATTAGTAACTAACTTTAATACTACTTTATAGTGTAATGTATTAGTAACTGACTTTACTCCTTTATAGTATAATGTATTAGTAACTCACTTTAGTACTCCTTTATAGTGTAATGTATTAGTAACTAACTTAAGTACTCCTTTATAGTGTAATGTGTCAGTAACTAACTCTAGTACTCCTTTATAGTATAATGTATTAGTAACTAACCTAGTACTCCTTTATTGTGTAATGTATCAGTAACTAACTTTAGTACTCCTTTATAGTATAATGTATTAGTAACTAACTTAAGTACTCCTTTATAGTGTCATGTATTAGTAACTAACTTTACTCCTTTATAGTATAATGTATTAGTAACTAACTTTAGTACTCCTTTATAGTATAATGTATTAGTAACTAACTTTAATACTCCTTTATAGTGTAACTAACTTTAGTACTTTATAGTGTAACTAACTTTATAGTGTAACAAACTTTAGTACTAATGTATTAGAAACTAACTTTAGTATTCCTATATAGTGTAATGTATCAGTAACTAACTTTATTACTCCTTTATAATATAATGTATTAGTAACTAACTTAAGTACTCCTTTATAGTGTCATGTATTAGTAACTAACTTTTGTACTCCTTTATAGTGTAATGTATTTCTAACTGACTTTAATTCTTCTTTATAGTGTAATGTATTAGTAACTAACTTTAGTACTCTTTTATAGTGTCATGTATTAGTAACTAACCTTAGTACTCCTTTATAGTATAATGTATTAGTAACTAACTTTAATACTCCTTTATAGTATAATATATTAGTAACTGACTTTAGTACTCCTTTATAGTATAATAATAATAGTAACTAACTTTAGTACTCCTTTATAGTGTAATGTATTAGTAACTAACTTTATTTTTTTATAGTTTAATGTATTAGTAACAAACTTAAGTACTCCTTTATAGTGTAATGTATTAGTAACTAACTTTAATAATTTTATAGTGTAATGTATTAGTAACTAACTTTACTCCTTTAGAGTGTAATGTATTAGTAACTAACTTTACTCCTTTATAGTATAATGTATTAGTAACTAACTTCAGTACTTTTTTATAGTATAATGTATTAGTAACTAACTTTAGTACTCCTTTATAGTATAATGTATCAGTAACTCACTTTAGTACTCCTTTATAGTATAATAATATTAGTAACTAACTTTAGTACTCCTTTATAGTATAATGTATTAGTAACTAACTTTAGAACTCCTTTATTGTGTAATATATCAGTAAATAACTTTAGTACTCCTTTATTGTGTAATGTATTAGTAACTAACTTTAGTACTCCTTTATAGTATAATGTAATAGTAACTAACTTTAGTACTCCTTTATAGTATAATGTATTAGTAACTAACTTTAGTACTCCTTTATAGTATAATGTATCAGTAACTAACTTTAGTACTCCATTATAGTGTAATGTATTAGTAACTAACCTTATTACTCCTTTATAGTATAATGTATTAGTAACTAACTTCAGTACTTTTTTATAGTATAATGTATTAGTAACTAACTTTAGTACTCCTTTATAGTATAATGTATCAGTAACTCACTTTAGTACTCCTTTATAGTATAATAATATTAGTAACTAACTTTAGTACTCCTTTATAGTATAATGTATTAGTAACTAACTTTAGTACTCCTTTATAGTATAATGTATTAGTAACTAACTTTAGAACTCCTTTATTGTGTAATATATCAGTAAATAACTTTAGTACTCCTTTATTGTGTAATGTATTAGTAACTAACTTTAGTACTCCTTTATAGTATAATGTAATAGTAACTAACTTTAGTACTCCTTTATAGTATAATGTATTAGTAACTAACTTTAGTACTCCTTTATAGTATAATGTATCAGTAACTAACTTTAGTACTCCATTATAGTGTAATGTATTAGTAACTAACCTTATTACTCCTTTATAGTATAATGTATTAGTAACTAAATTTAGTACTCATTTATCGTGTAATGTATCAGTAACTAACTTTATTACACCTTTATAGTATAATGTATTAGTAACTAGCTTTAGTACTCCTTTATATTATAATGTATTAGTAACTAACTTTAGTACTCCTTTATAGTGTAATGTATTATTAAGTAACATTATTACTCCTTTATAGTGTAATGTATTATTAACTAACTTTACTCCTTTATAGAATTATGTATTAGTAACTAAATTTACTCCTTTATAATGTATTAGTAACCAACTTTAGTACTCCTTTAGTGTATAATGTATTACTAACTAACTTTAATACTACATTATAGTGTAATGTATTAGCAACTAACTTTACTCCTTTATAGTATAATGTATTAGTAACTAACTTTATTACTCCTTTATAGTATAATGTATTAGTAAATAACTTTAATACTACTTTATAGTGTAATATATTATTAACTAACTTTACTCCTTTATAGTATAATGTATTAGTAACTCACTTTAGTACTCATTTATAGTGTAATGTATTAGTAACTAACTTAAGTACTCCTTTATAGTGCAATGTATTTGTAACTAACTTAGTACTCCTTTATAGTATAATGTATTAGTAACTAACTTAAGTACTCCTTTATAGTGTCATGTATTAGTAACTAACTTTCCTCCTTTATAGTATAATGTATTAGTAACTAACTTTAGTACTCCTTTATAGTATAATGTATTAGTAACTAAGTTTAATACTACTTTATAGTGTAACTAACTTTAGTACTTTATAGTGTAACTAACTTTATAGTGTAACAAACTTTGTACTAATGTATTAGTAACTAACTTTAGTACTCCTTTATAGTGTAATGTATTAGTAACTAACTTTAGTATTCCTATATAGTGTAATGCATTAGTAACTAACTTTATTACTCCTTTATAGTATAATGTATTAGTAACTAACTTAAGTACTCCTTTATAGTGTCATGTATTAGTAACTAACTTTTGTACTCCTTTATAGTGTAATGTATTTCTAACTAACTTTAATTCTTCTTTATAGTGTAATGTATTAGTAACTAACTTTAGTACTCTTTTATAGTGTCATGTATTAGTAACTAACCTTAGTACTCCTTTATAGTATAATGTATTAGTAACTAACTTTAGTACTCCTTTATAGTATAATGTATTAGTAACTGACTTTAGTACTCCTTTATAGTGTAATGTATTAGTAACTAACTTTACTTTTTTATAGTTTAATGTATTAGTAACTAACTTAAGTACTCCTTTATAGTATAATGTATTAGTAACTAACTCTACTCCTTTATAGTATAATGTATTAGTAACTAACTTAAGAACTCCTTTATAGTGTCATGTATTAGTAACATCTTTTGTACTCCTTTATAGTGTAATGTATTACTAACTAACTTTAATACTTCTTTATAGTGTAATGTATTAGTAACTAACTTTAGTACTCTTTTATAGTGTCATGTATTAGTAACTAACCTTATTACTCCTTTATAGTATAATGTATTAGTAACTAAATTTAGTACTCATTTATAGTGTAATGTATCAGTAACTAACTTTATTACTCCTTTATAGTATAATGTATTAGTAACTAGCTTTAGTACTCCTTTATATTATAATGTATTAGTAACTAACTTTAGTACTCCTTTATAGTGTAATGTATTATTAAGTAATATTATTACTCCTTTATAGTGTAATGTATTATTAACTAACTTTACTCCTTTATAGAAGTATGTATTAGTAACTAAATTTACTCCTTTATAATGTATTAGTAACCAACTTTAGTACTCCTTTAGTGTATAATGTATTACTAACTAACTTTAATACTACCTTATAGTGTAATGTATTAGTAACTAACTTTACTCCTTTATAGTATAATGTATTAGTAACTAACTTTATTACTCCTTTATAGTATAATGTATAAGTAACTAACTTTAATACTACTTTATAGTGTAATGTATTAGTAACTAACTTTACTCCTTTATAGTATAATGTATTAGTAACTCACTTTAGTACTCCTTTATAGTGTAATGTATCAGTAACTAACTTTTGTACTCCTTTATAGTATAATGTATTAGTAACTAACTTAAGTACTCCTTTATAGTGTCATGTATTAGTAACTAACTTTACTCCTTTATAGTATAATGTATTAGTAACTAACTTTAGTACTCCTTTATAGTATAATGTATTAGTAACTAACTTAGTACTCCTTTATTATGTAATGTATCAGTAACTAACTTTAGTACTCCTTTATAGTGTCATGTATTAGTAACTAACTTTGTAACTCCTTTGTAGTGTAATGTATTAGTAACTAACTTTACTCCTTTATAGTATAATGTATTAGTAACTCACTTTAGTACTCCTTTATAGTGTAATGTATTAGTAACTAACTTAAGTACTCCTTTATAGTGTAATGTATCAGTAACTAACTCTAGTACTCCTTTATAGTATAATGTATTAGTAACTAACCTAGTACTCCTTTATTGTGTAATGTATCAGTAACTAACTTTAGTACTAATGTATTAGTAACTAACTTTAGTATTCCTATATAGTGTAATGTATCAGTAACTAACTTTATTACTCCTTTATAATATAATGTATTAGTAACTAACTTAAGTACTCCTTTATAGTGTCATGTATTAGTAACTAACTTTTGTACTCCTTTATAGTGTAATGTATTTTTAACTAACTTTAATTCTTCTTTATAGTGTAATGTATTAGTAACTAACTTTAGTACTCTTTTATAGTGTCATGTATTAGTAACTAACCTTAGTACTCCTTTATAGTATAATGTATTAGTAACTAACTTTAGTACTCCTTTATAGTATAATATATTAGTAACTGACATTAGTACTCCTTTATAGTATAATAATATTAGTAACTAACTTTAGTACTCCTTTATAGTGTAATGTATTAGTAACTAACTTTATTTTTTTATAGTTTAATGTATTAGTAACTAACTTAAGTACTCCTTTATAGTGTAATGTATTAGTAACTAACTTTAATAATTTTATAGTGTAATGTATTAGTAACTAACTTTACTCCTTTAGAGTGTAATGTATTAGTAACTAACTTAAGTACTTTTTTATAGTATAATGTATTAGTAACTAACTTTAGTACTCCTTTATAGTATAATGTATCAGTAACTAACTTTAGTACTCCTTTATAGTATAATAATATTAGTAACTAACTTTAGTACTCCTTTATAGTATAATGTATTAGTAACTAACTTTAGTACTCCTTTATAGTATAATGTATTAGTAACTAACTTTAGTACTCCTTTATAGTATAATGTATCAGTAACTAACTTTAGTACTCCATTATAGTGTAATGTATTAGTAACTAACCTTATTACTCCTTTATAGTATAATGTATTAGTAACTAAATTTAGTACTCATTTATAGTGTAATGTATCAGTAACTAACTTTATTACTCCTTTATAGTATAATGTATTAGTAACTAGCTTTAATACTCCTTTATATTATAATGTATTAGTAACTAACTTTAGTACTCCTTTATAGTGTAATGTATTATTAAGTAACATTATTACTCCTTTATAGTGTAATGTATTATTAACTAACTTTACTCCTTTATAGAATTATGTTTTAGTAACTAAATTTACTCCTTTATAATGTATTAGTAACCAACTTTAGTACTCCTTTAGTGTATAATGTATTACTAACTAACTTTAATACTACCTTATAGTGTAATGTATTAGCAACTAACTTTACTCCTTTATAGTATAATGTATTAGTAACTAACTTTATTACTCCTTTATAGTATAATGTATTAGTAACTAACTTTAATACTACTTTATAGTGTAATATATTAGTAACTAACTTTACTCCTGTATAGTATAATGTATTAGTAACTCACTTTAGTACTCCTTTATAGCGTAATGTATTAGTAACTAACTTAAGTACTCCTTTATAGTGTAATGTATTAGTAACTAACTTAGTACTCCTTTATAGTATAATGTATTACTAACTAACTTAAGTACTCCTTTATAGTGTCATGTATTAGTAACTAACTTTCCTCCTTTATAGTATAATGTATTAGTAACTAACTTTAGTACTCCTTTATAGTATACTGTATTAGTAACTAAGTTTAATACAACTTTATAGTGTAACTAACTTTAGTACTTTATAGTGTAACTAACTTTATAGTGTAACAAAATTTAGTACTAATGTATTAGTAACTAACTTTAGTACTCCTTTATAGTGTAATGTATTAGTAACTAACTTTAGTATTCCTATATAGTGTAATGCATTAGTAACTAACTTTATTACTCCTTTATAGTATAATGTATTAGTAACTAACTTAAGTACTCCTTTATAGTGTAATGTATTTCTAACTAACTTTAATTCTTCTTTATAGTGTCATGTATTAGTAACTAACCTTAGTACTCCTTTATAGTATAATGTATTAGTAACTAACCTTAGTACTCCTTTATAGTATAATGTATTAGTAACTAACTTTAGTACTCCTTTATAGTGTAATGTATTAGTAACTAACTTTAATTTTTCATAGTTTAATGTATTAGTAACTAACTTAAGTACTCCTTTATAGTGTAATGTATTAGTAACTAACTTTAATACTTTTTTATAGTGTAATGTATTAGTAACTACCTTTACTCCTTTAGAGTGTAATGTATTAGTAACTAACTTTACTCCTTTATAGTATAATATATTAGTAACTAACTTAAGTACTTTTTTATAGTATAATGTATTAGTAACTAACATTAGTACTCATTTATAGTATAATGTATCAGTAACTAACTTTAGTACTCCTTTATAGTATAATGATATTAGTAACTAACTTTAGTACTCTTTTATAGTATAATGTATTAGTAACTAACTTTAGTACTCCTTTATAGTATAATGTATCAGTAACTAACTTTAGTACTCCTTTATAGTATAATGTATTAGTAACTAACTTTAGTACTCCTTTATAGTATAATGTATTAGTAACTAACTTTACTCCATTATAGTATAATGTATTAGTAACTAACTTTAGTACTCCTTTATAGTATAATGTATTAGTAACTAACTTTAGTACTCCTTTATAGTGTCATGTATTAGTAACTAACCTTAGTACTCCTTTATAGTATAATGTATTAGTAACTAACTTTAGTACTCCTTTATAGTATAATGTATTAGTAACTGACTTTAGTACTCCTTTATAGTGTAATGTATTAGTAACTAACTTTACTTTTTTATAGTTTCATGTATTAGTAACTAACTTAAGTACTCCTTTATAGTATAATGTATTAGTAACTAACTCTACTCCTTTATAGTATAATGTATTAGTAACTAACTTAGGAACTCCTTTATAGTGTCATGTATTAGTAACATCTTTTGTACTCCTTTATAGTGTAATGTATTACTAACTAACTTTAATACTTCTTTATAGTGTAATGTATTAGTAACTAACTTTAGTACTCTTTTATAGTGTCATGTATTAGTAACTAACCTTATTACTACTTTATAGTATAATGTATTAGTAACTAAATTTAGTACTCATTTATAGTGTAATGTATCAGTAACTAACTGTATTACTCCTTTATAGTATAATGTATTAGTAACTAGCTTTAGTACTCCTTTATATTATAATGTATTAGTAACTAACTTTAGTACTCCTTTATAGTGTAATGTATTATTAAGTAATATTATTACTCCTTTATAGTTTAATGTATTATTAACTAACTTTACTCCTTTATAGAAGTATGTATTAGTAACTAAATTTACTCCTTTATAATGTATTAGTAACCAACTTTAGTACTCCTTTAGTGTATAATGTATTACTAACTAACTTTAATACTACCTTATAGTGTAATGTATTAGTAACTAACTTTACTCCTTTATAGTATAATGTATTAGTAACTAACTTTATTACTCCTTTATAGTATAATGTATTAGTAACTAACTTTAATACTACTTTATAGTGTAATGTATTAGTAACTAACTTTACTCCTTTATAGTATAATGTATTAGTAACTCACTTTAGTACTCCTTTATAGTGTAATGTATCAATAACTAACTCTAGTACTCCTTTATAGTATAATGTATTAGTAACTAACTTAGTACTCCTTTATTGTGTAATGTATCAGTAACTAACTTTAGTACTCCTTTATAGTGTCATGTATTAGTAACTAACTTTCCTCCTTTATAGTATAATGTATTAGTAACTAACTTTAGTACTCCTTTATAGTATAATGTATTAGTAACTAACTTTGATACTCCTTTATATTGTAACTAACTTTAGTACTTTATAGTGTAACTAACTTCATAATGTAACAAACTTTAGTACTAATGTATTAGTAACTAACTTTAGTACTCCTTTACAGTGTAATGTATTAGTAACTAACTTTATTACTCCTTTATAGTATAATGTATTAGTAACTAATTTAAGTACTCCTTTATAGTGTCATGTATTAGTAACTAACTTTTGTACTCCTTTATAGTGCAATGTATTTCTAACTAACTTTAATTCTTCTTTATAGTGTAATGTATTAGTAACTAGCTTTAGTACTCTTTTATAGTGTCATGTATTAGTAACTAACCTTAGTTCTCCTTTATAGTATAATGTATTAGTAACTAACCTTAGTACTCCTTTATAGTATAATGTATTAGTAACTAACTTTAGTACTCCTTTATAGTGTAATGTATTAGTAACTAACTTTAGTACTCATTTATAGTATAATGTATCAGTAACTAACTTTAGTACTCCTTTATAGTATAATAATATTAGTAACTAACTTTAGTACTCTTTTATAGTATAATGTATTAGTAACTAACTTTAGTACTCCTTTATAGTATAATGTATCAGTAACTAACTTTAGTACTCCTTTATAGTATAATGTATTAGTAACTAACTTTAGTACTCCTTTATAGTATAATGTATTAGTAACTAACTTTACTCCTTTATAGTATAATGTATTAGTAACTAACTTTAGTACTCCTTTATAGTATAATGTATTAGTAACTAACTTTAGTACTCCTTTATAGTATAATGTATTAGTAACTAACTTTAGTACTCCTTTATAGTATAATGTATTAATAACTAACTTTACTCCTTTATAGTATAATGTATTAGTAACTAACTTTAGTACTCCTTTATTGTGTAATGTATTAGTAACTAACTTTAGTACTCCTTTATAGTATAATGTATTAGTAACTAACTTTAGTACTCCTTTATAGTATAATGTATTAGTAACTAACTTTAGTACTCCTTTATAGTATAATGTATTAGTAACTAACTTTAGTACTCCTTTATAGTATAATGTATTAGTAACTAACTTTAGTACTCCTTTATAGAGTAATGCATTCGTAACTAACTTTAGTACTCCTTTATAGTATAATGCATTAGTAACTAACTTTAGTACTCCTTTATAGTATAATGTATTAGTAACTAACTTTACTCCTTTATAGTATAATGTATTAGTAACTAACTTTAGTAGTCCTTTATAGTATAATGCATTAGTAACTAACTTTAGAACTCCTTTATAGTATAATGTATTAGTAACTAACTTTAGTACTCCTTTATAGTATAATGTATTTGAAGTTCAACACTTCAAATGACAATAAACCCGTAATTTGTCAACCTTGAAACTAATAGTGACAGGAAGAGATAAGAGGAAATGTTATCTTACTCCCATTTAGAGGAGGGTTCGATCGAACGGTTTATTGAGTGACCAAGATACCGTAATGAAATGACTGAATAAGGTTTAATTCTCTATATACTCCCTGGAAATAAACAATGTAGTTTATTAATAAGAAGAATTGAAATTAATGCATGCAAGATTTCACGACTCTAGCATCACTCCTTCATAGCTTGACAGAGAGGCGGAGGGTAAGTTTGTTGGAGGTGGAAGATACTCGTTCAGATGTCACACATATACTTCATATGACTATTTCACTTTAAAGTCTCACATTTTGTTAATCGATTTGTTTTTATTATTGGTCTTAGATGTCCCCTTATAGTCACGAGAAGACTAACACACGGTCACAATCCCGATTACCGAGCGAGACATGTAAGATGCTACAGGGAGAAAGAGAGAGAGGGCGGGGAGACAGACAGACTGACAGAACTCCAGCGTTCGACTGGTATTTTTTTATCGACTGTGAAAGGCGACCGTTTACTTAGATAGACATCGGTGGGATTTGAACGCAGATACCGACTCAGCTAAATCGACCAGTTTTGTTTTTAGGACATTATCGTTGATTTATGCAGAGTTTAAAGTATTTAAACGCAAACACAAACTACGTTAACTGAGAATCTGCAGTCGTACATCAAGCTGTTCGCGCATTCAGCCAGACGTTTACATTTCAAAGTGACAAATAAGTATTAGCTAACTCCATACTGTGTAAGTGTTATTTAGTAAAGATGAAATCTGATAGTAGACTGCGACAGATGAACGTTTCAATTATGGGAGCTTGGATGGGATGATAAAACGAATTTGACTCTTAACATCCTCTAATGATTTAGGGCGAAATATCTAAAAATGAATTTGATAATTCAAACGTATATATCGACAGTCGGTTGACAAGATCCCAGACATCGTATAATCGGACCGAGGAAACAATGTTTCCATTGATATTTCCAATTGCTAATACTATCTACCGGTCAAATCTAGGCAGTGAAGCAACGTGAAATATAGTATCTTGCTCAAGGACATAACGCCTCACCCGGTGTTGAAATCGAAATTACCACCTCACGATTGCGCATCCACGCGCCTTCACTTTATATGTATATATACGAGGTATGTCAGAAAAGTTCCAGGACTGATGTTACAAAAGATTTATTTCAAACCCAAACTTCACACTAAGAGTTTTCTCCTTCAAAGTAATCTCCCTGGAGTGTAATGTACTTTTCCATCCTTTTCTGCCACGCTTGCATGCACTTTTGGAAGGATTCTTCCGGGATCCTCCGCAGTTCCGTCGTCACGGCCTTTTTGATGTCGTCCGCGTCTTCAAAACGGGTCCCCCCCCGGGTCTTACTCGAAGATCCATGACTCATCACCGGTGATGACTGTCCCTAGCAAGTCTGGATCAGTTTCAAGACGCTCGAGGATGTCTTAGCACACTTGCATGCGTCGACCCTTCTGGTCCTCGTTATAAATGATATAAATGACAAGAATAATAAAATCAAATGGTGCAGCGTTCACATTACATTCACTTTTCACTGTTGGGTAACATTATATGTCCTGTGATGATAATGATCCTCAGTATTATATAATACAGATTTAATCATATCATGCATTTATACAGCATTTATACCTATCGGTGGACTGGCAGTATCGGTAGAGGGTCGGACACCATGCTTTCCAGCATAGAGTTACGGTCCTTGCCATTCTGAGTTCAAATCCCGCCGAGGTTAACTTTGCCTTTCATCCTTACGGGGTCGGTAAAATAAAGTACCAGTAATGCACTGGGTAATTGCTGGCCTTGTGCCATAAAGTAGAAACAATTTATACCTATATCTTCTGCTGCATATTGCAACAATTCTTCGTCTCTGTATATCAAATATTCCGCCATCGTTCTCCTTTCACTCCTTATACGATCCACAGTTATCACGCCTCTGCCACCATTCTATCTAGAGTTGATAATAAAACTCAATACTGCACCGTTTCACATTACATTCAGTTTTCACTGTTGGGTAACATCTGCAGGCATTGCAACCATCCTCAGTATTATATGATACAGACTTAACCATATCATCGATAACTAGATACATCTATTATGTTGTAGGCTAACATCATTGACCGACATAGCACATCCCGCCATTTTAAGATATATGTTCACCCTAGTCTTTCTCCCGGTCCAGCAAGCAGTCATGCCAGAATATAATCTTAATTCTTAACTTAATAATCAGTACATTAGACATGTCACTAATCTCCATGTGGGTGGTGTCTCTAAGTAAATTAACCGCACAGATATGTTTTTTGAAGTAATAATGCGCATTTCATTTTCCCCACGCCCTCATCTATATAATATTGTATAACTTCTCAATGGTTTTCCTATTACTATTTCAGCAAGTAGAGTGAAATATATAGTTCATTGATGAAGTCAAAGAGGGCGGAAACATGTCCAACTTTGTTTTAGTTAGTAATTCAGCTACTGGTGTCTTTTCTTCGCTGTATGGTTACAATTAGTTCTAATCTTACATGTTTTTTAAATATTAGCCGCTAGTGATATGTCCATGTAAGACGGGGGACTTAAACACGCGATCCGCAAACTATTTAGTACATTATTAGCAGTATTTAGTTTGACCTGCCAACATAATGCATGTCAATAAGCAATTTTAAGATTAGCTATGGTCAGGCCATATTTTTCCCCGGGGAAGGTGTAAAATATATTTTAATATTTCAGTCGTTTTCATTTCAAGATCAAAAGTTGAAAAGTCGAAATATGTATCCAAATATATATATACATCAAAAAGAAAAACATTCTTAATAAGAACATTTGTGAACTCCACATCGGCTTTTTTTTACCTAATGTGGTGGAGGGAGTGACTGAGATTATAGAAAACTAACTCACACAACAGAACTTGAGAAATGTGTTTGTTTCATAACGTGAGAAGGTGTAGATTTATCAACTCACTAGCAGCAGTACCCAGTGTTGCCTGAGTAGGTAAAATAATATCTGCTTTGATATCTTAGCGACTGCGAGTTTCTTGAAAATCGGTCGTAAGGTGTAGCAAATGGCGAAATGTTGAGTGAAATCGTATGGAATATGTGGGAGGTGGAAAAATCGTATTTTGAAGAGTTAAACGGCTGCCACGCCGTCCCTGAACAAAAAATGCAAAGTGTAAAGCTACTATAAGATGTGCAATGATGGGTTCTATCATAGTATAAAAGTTGAATTAAATAAATTGATTTATGTGTGAGGTGGAGCCGAAGTTTCGAATTTGAACGAAATCGGTTGAAAAATGTGGGAGCTAGAGCCGAAAAGGCGGAAATTTGAGGCGAAAAGGTGGTATTTTCGAATATTTAAGCGGCTGCCACGCCGTTCCTGAACAAAAAATCTAAAATGTAAAGCCACTTTAAGACGTGAAATAATCAGATCTAGCGTAGTGTAAAATTTGAACCAAGTAGGTTGATTAATGTGGGAACTAGAGCCGAAAAAGTGGAAATTTGAATCTAAAAGTGGTATTTTTGAATATTTAAACGGCTGCCACGCCGTCCCCGAACAACAAATACAAAATATAAAGCCATTACAGGATGTGCAATGATAAATTCTATTTTGCTTTAAAATTTGAACGAAACCGGTGGCAAAATGTGGGAGCTAGAGCCAAAATTGTTATTTCTCGATACCTAAAAAAAGGTGAGCCCCTATCGATTTTTATCTGCAGGATGACCCCGGAATAAAAAAAAAACGATACGCTGATATATAGAAAACACTCCCCGATGACTAATCTATGAGCCTGTAAAGTTTCATGAAAATCGGTCGTAAGATGTAGGCTCCTATAGGTAATACACAGACACACACACACACACACACACACACACACACACACACGCATACTTAATTTTATATATACACAGATATTGACGTGGGGAAGGTGTCCCTGGGATGACAGACAACACACACAAAAGAAAATCATAGAAAATATATATGAGAGCAAATTGTTAAATAAATAGAACTTTCTTTTGTTTTTTTCCTGTCAACCTTTTACTTGAAATAAACAAAACAAAACAGAAAAGAAGAATTGCTGAGAAGAACCGAAGTTTTTAAGAAGAGTTGGAATATTTGTATTTTGTGAGAAAGGTAAAAATTAAAGTACAATGTCTGATATGTCTAAATAATATTAGAGTACACAAAGTACATAAAGGGACAAGGTGAAACGAAAGTAAAATAAGAATTAAGGAAAATTTGAAACGGTAAATTTGTCTCCCTACTTTTTGTATTAATTTACATATCTGACTCATATGTATTGATTTTGATGAAAACATAGAATAAATAGCAGCCTATCAGCTGTATTATAGATTAGTTATAACCAGGATGTGCCCCCCTCTTGGAGTGTAAGGACCGAGACACTCGCTTGAGGAGAGGCTCTTCTCTGAAGACCTTCTGCTGTCCAGTTCTCCTGAGAGTTTTTTACTACTAACATTATAACTGGTGGAAATTATGTCATCTCACCTTTGGGCCCCTTTGCCTCTCTCCCTCATCACGTAATGGCCCTTTTAACACCTTCAGTTTCTGACCCCTGATTAAACATGTTGTAGTGGATTATGTGTCACCAATAACACTCATGTACCTGGTCTAGTGTTTAAAACTCGAGAGAAATCTCCTATCGAGTCCAACTTTGTAGGAGCCAGCTACACCTACATCCATGTAAGCTGTAACAACAACAACAACAATAATAATAACACTGAAGAGTGAGTAACCTGAACTGATATGGAAGTAGTGTGAATTAGGAGCAACATGATGGCTGCTTCTAATGTTAGGGGGAAGGACAGAAGATAAAATAGAAATAGGAGAAGTAAATGAAAGGCAGGAAGGATATAAGGAGAGAGAGAGAGAAAGAGAGAGAGAGAGAGAGAGAGAGAGAGAGAGAGAGAGAAATCCAGAGAGAGAGCGAACAAATAGACAGGGACACACAGAGAGGACCTTACTTCATCAATGGTGGCTATACAGGAGAGGAGAGACGAAAGGAACAGAACACTTTCTACCATAAACTAAGTATGAATTATTGATTTCTACCTTTAAGAGGAAAGTAAGATATTGTCTACGTGAGATTTTAAGCATTTTAAGCGACGGGTCACGTGGGTTTGTAGACACCGGTCACGTGAAAGGCCGAGCACGTGGTTTTCTAAATGGTTTGGGTGTTGTTGTTATTTTACTGTTTAGTAAGTGAAGGACTCGACTTGATGGTTGCAACAAATTGGAATCTACCTAAAGTACCCAAAAGCCAGGCGGTGATGGTATGGGTAACAGATTAAGTCTACCACCCTCGAGACAGGTGGGAGTATTAGACTGGGTGACAGATTAAGTCTAGCACCCACGAGACAGGTGGGGGTATTAGACTGGGTAACAGATTAAATCTACCACCCTCGAGACAGGTGGGAGTATTAGACTGGGTAACAGATTAAATCTACCACACTCGAGACAGGTGGGGGTATTAGACTGGGTAACAGATTAAGTCTAGCACCCACGAGACAGGTGGGAGTATTAGACTGGGTGACAGATTAAGTCTACCACCCACGAGACAGGTGGGGGTATTAGACTGGGTGACATATTAAGTCTACCACCCACGAGACAGGTGGGGGTATTAGACTGGGTAACAGATTAAGTCTACCACCCACGAGACAGGTGGGGGTATTAGACTGGGTAACAGATTAAGTCTACCACCCACGAGACAGGTGGGGGTATTAGACTGGGTGACATATTAAGTCTACCACCCACGAGACAGGTCGGGGTATTAGACTGGGTGACAGATTAAGTCTACCACCCACGAGACAGGTGGGGGTATTAGACTGGGTGACATATTAAGTCTACCACCCACGAGACAGGTGGGAGTATTAGACTGGGTGACAGATTAAGTCTAGCACCCACGAGACAGGTGGGGGTATTAGACTGGGTAACAGATTAAATCTACCACACTCGAGACAGGTGGGGGTATTAGACTGGGTAACAGATTAAGTCTACCACCCACGAGACAGGTGGGGGTATTAGACTGGGTGACAGATTAAGTCTACCACCCAGGAGACAGGTGGGGGTATTAGACTGGGTGACATATTAAGTCTACCACCCACGAGACAGGTGGGGGTATTAGACTGGGTAACAGATTAAGTCTACCACCCACGAGACAGGTGGGGGTATTAGACTGGGTAACAGATTAAGTCTAGCACCCACGAGACAGGTGGGAGTATTAGACTGGGTGACAGATTAAGTCTACCACCCACGAGACAGGTGGGGGTATTAGACTAGGTAACAGATTAAATCTACCACACTCGAGACAGGTGGGGGTAATAGACTGGGTAACAGATTAAATCTACCACACTCGAGACAGGTGGGGGTATTAGACTGGGTAACAGATTAAGTCTACCACCCACGAGACAGGTGGGGGTATTAGACTGGGTGACAGATTAAGTCTACCACCCACGAGACAGGTGGGGGTATTAGACTGGGTAACAGATTAAGTCTACCACACTCGAGACAGGTGGGGGTATTAGACTGGGTAACAGATTAAGTCTAGCACCCACGAGACAGGTCGGTGTATTAGACTAGGTGACAGATTAAATCTACCACACTCGAGACAGGTGGGAGTATTAGACTGGGTAACAGATTAAGTCTACCACCTACGAGACAGGTCGGTGTATTAGACTGGGTGACAGATTAAGTCTACCACCCACGAGACAGGTCGGTGTATTAGACTGGGTGACAGATTAAATCTACCACCCACGATACAGGTGGGGGTATTAGACTGGGTAACAGATTAAGTCTAGCACCCACGAGACAGGTCGGTGTATTAGACTAGGTGACAGATTAAATCTACCACCCACGAGACAGGTGGGGGTATTAGACTGGGTAACAGATTAAGTCTAGCACCCACGAGACAGGTCGGTGTATTAGACTAGGTGACAGATTAAGTCTACCACCCACGAGACAGGTCGGTGTATTAGACTGGGTGACAGATTAAGTCTAGCACCCACAAGACAGGTCGGTGTATTAGACTGGGTGACAGATTAAATCTACCACCCACGAGACAGGTGGGGCTATTAGACTGGGTAACAGATTAAGTCTAGCACCCACGAGACAGGTCGGTGTATTAGACTAGGTGACAGATTAAATCTACCACACTCGAGACAGGTGGGAGTATTAGACTGGGTAACAGATTAAGTCTAGCACCCACGAGACAGGTCGATGTATTAGACTGGGTGACAGATTAAATCTACCACCCACGAGACAGGTGGGGGTATTAGACTGGGTAACAGATTAAGTCTAGCACCCACGAGACAGGTCGGTGTATTAGACTGGGTAACAGATTAAGTCTAGCACCCACGAGACAGGTCGGTGTATTAGACTGGGTGACAGATTAAATCTACCACCCACGAGACAGGTGGGAGTATTACACTGGGTAACAGATTAAGTCTAGCACCCACGAGACAGGTCGGTGTATTAGACTGGGTGACAGATTAAATCTACCACACTCGAGACAGGTGGGGGTATTAGACTGGGTAACAGATTAAGTCTAGCACCCACGAGACAGGTCGGTGTATTAGACTGGGTGACAGATTAAATCTACCACACTCGAGACAGGTGGCGGTATTAGACTGGGTGACAGATTAAGTCTAGCACCCACGAGACAGGTCGGTGTATTAGACTGGGTGACAGATTAAATCTACCACACTCGAGACAGGTGGCGGTATTAGACTGGGTAACAGATTAAGTCTAGCACCCACGAGACAGGTCGGTGTATTAGACTGGGTGACAGATTAAATCTACCACCCACGAGACAGGTCGGTGTATTAGACTGCGTGACAGATTAAATCTACCACCCACGAGACAGGTGGGGGTATTAGACTGGGTGACAGATTAAGTCTACCACCCACGAGACAGGTGGGGGTATTAGACTGGGTGACAGATTAAGTCTAGCACCCACGAGACAGGTGGGGGTATTAGACTGGGTGACAGATTAAGTCTACCACCCACGAGACAGGTGGGGGTATTAGACTGGGTGACAGATTAAGTCTACCACCCACGAGACAGGTGGGGGTATTAGACTGGGTGACAGATTAAGTCTACCACCCACGAGACAGGTGGGGGTATTAGACTGGGTGACAGATTAAGTCTAGCACCCACGAGACAGGTCGGTGTATTAGACTAGGTGACAGATTAAATCTACCACACTCGAGACAGGTGGGAGTATTAGACTGGGTAACAGATTAAGTCTAGCACCCACGAGACAGGTCGATGTATTAGACTGGGTGACAGATTAAATCTACCACCCACGAGACAGGTGGGGGTATTAGACTGGGTAACAGATTAAGTCTAGCACCCACGAGACAGGTCGGTGTATTAGACTGGGTAACAGATTAAGTCTAGCACCCACGAGACAGGTCGGTGTATTAGACTGGGTGACAGATTAAATCTACCACCCACGAGACAGGTGGGAGTATTACACTGGGTAACAGATTAAGTCTAGCACCCACGAGACAGGTCGGTGTATTAGACTGGGTGACAGATTAAATCTACCACACTCGAGACAGGTGGGGGTATTAGACTGGGTAACAGATTAAGTCTAGCACCCACGAGACAGGTCGGTGTATTAGACTGGGTGACAGATTAAATCTACCACACTCGAGACAGGTGGCGGTATTAGACTGGGTGACAGATTAAGTCTAGCACCCACGAGACAGGTCGGTGTATTAGACTGGGTGACAGATTAAATCTACCACACTCGAGACAGGTGGCGGTATTAGACTGGGTAACAGATTAAGTCTAGCACCCACGAGACAGGTCGGTGTATTAGACTGGGTGACAGATTAAATCTACCACCCACGAGACAGGTCGGTGTATTAGACTGCGTGACAGATTAAATCTACCACCCACGAGACAGGTGGGGGTATTAGACTGGGTGACAGATTAAGTCTACCACCCACGAGACAGGTGGGGGTATTAGACTGGGTGACAGATTAAGTCTAGCACCCACGAGACAGGTGGGGGTATTAGACTGGGTGACAGATTAAGTCTACCACCCACGAGACAGGTGGGGGTATTAGACTGGGTGACAGATTAAGTCTACCACCCACGAGACAGGTGGGGGTATTAGACTGGGTGACAGATTAAGTCTACCACCCACGAGACAGGTGGGGGTATTAGACTGGGTGACAGATTAAGTCTACCACCCACGAGACAGGTGGGGGTATTAGACTGGGTAACAGATTAAGTCTAGCACCCACGAGACAGGTGGGGGTATTAGACTGGGTAACAGATTAAATCTACCACCCACGAGACAGGTGGGGGTATTAGACTGGGTAACAGATTAAATCTACCACCCACGAGACAGGTGGGGGTATTAGACTGGGTAACAGATTAAGTCTACCACCCACGAGACAGGTGGGGGTATTAGACTGGGTGACAGATTAAGTCTACCACCCACGAGACAGGTGGGGGTATTAGACTGGGTGACAGATTAAGTCTAGCACCCACGAGACAGGTGGGGGTATTAGACTGGGTGACAGTGTGACATACGACTAGAAATGTATTATCAAATTTCTCCTGGACGTTTCAGATATTTCTTAAAACTGTAATGTATGATAGATGGAAGATTTGTAGTAGCAGTAGTAGTAGTAGTAGTAGTAGTAGTAGTAGTAGTAGCAGCAGCAGTAGTAGTAGTAGTAGTAGTAGTAGTAGTAGCAGTAGTAGTAGTAGTAGTAGTAGTAGTAGTAGTAGTAGTAGTAGTAGTAGTAGTTAGAGCAGTAGTAGTAAAGTTTGCACTTACCCGGTATCTCCACCGAAGGACGTTTCAACGCTGGTGACGAAGGCTCAGATCCGTATCCAGCCGTGTGTTCCTCTCCGAGTGATCTGCTCGATCGACGCGACACCTGGGGGGTGCCATGTGGGGGTACGGTGAACGGGATCTGTTTGGTGCTGAGGGGGAGTAAGAACAGAGACGTGTTACGTTTGATCATTGGGGTCGGCTGGAGGGGTTTGTTGTTAATGCAGTAGTAGTAGTAGTAGTAGTAGTAGTAGTAGTAGTAGTAGTAGTTACGGTGGTGTTTCTGAAGATGTCTGCAATTTAAGTTGTGTAGTGTGGTGAGGTGTAGTGTGATGTAGTGTGGTGTAATGTAGTGTGGTGTGGTGTAGTGTGGTGTGGTGTAGTCTGGTGTGGTGTGGTGTGGTGTAGTGTGATGTAGTGTAGTGTAGTGTGATGTGTAGTGTAGTGTGATTTGATGTAGTGTGGTGTAGTGTAGTGTGGTGTGTGCTGTAGTGTGGTGTGGTGTAGTGTGGTTTAGTGTAGTGTAGTGTAGTGTAGTGTAGTGTAGTGTAGTGTAGTGTAGTGTAGTGTAGTGTGGTGTAGTGTAGTGTGGTGTAGTGTGGTGTAATGTAGTGTGGTGTGGTGTGGTGTAGTGTGGTGTGGTGTAGTCTGGTGTGGTGTTGTGTGGTGTAGTGTGATGTGTAGTGTAGTGTGATTTGATGTAGTGTGGTGTAGTGTAGTGTGGTGTAGTGTAGTGTGGTGTGTGCTGTAGTGTGGTTTAGTGTGGTGTAGTGTAGTGTAGTGTAGGGTAGTGTAGTGTAGTGTAGTGTAGTGTAGTGTAGTGTAGTGTGGTGTAGTGTAGTGTAGTGTAGTGTGTGGTGTAGTGTGGTGTGGTGTAGTGTAGTGTGGTGTAGTGTGGTTTGGTGTAGTGTAGTGTGGTTTGGTGTAGTGTGGTGTAGTGTAGTGTGGTGTAGTGTAGTGTGGTGTGTGCTGTAGTGTGGTTTAGTGTGGTGTAGTGTAGTGTAGTGTAGTGTAGTGTAGTGTAGTGTAGTGTAGTGTAGTGTAGTGTGGTGTAGTGTAGTGTAGTGTAGTGTGTGGTGTAGTGTGGTGTGGTGTAGTGTAGTGTGGTGTAGTGTGGTTTGGTGTAGTGTAGTGTAGTGTAGTGTGGTGTAGTGTAGTGTGGTGTGGTGTAGTGTAGTGTAGTGTGGTGTAGTGTGGTGTGGTGTAGTGTGGTTTGGTGTAGTGTAGTGTAGTGTGGTTTGGTGTAGTGTGGTGTAGTGTAGTGTGGTGTAGTGTAGTGTGTGGTGTAGTGTGGTGTAGTGTAGTGTATTGTAGTGTAGTGTGGTGTAGTGTAGTGTAGTGTAGTGTAGTGTAGTGTAGTGTAGTGTAGTGTAGTGTAGTGTAGTGTAGTGTAGTGTAGTGTGCTGTAGTGTAGTGTGGTGTAGTGTGGTGTAGTGTAGTGTGGTGTAGTGTGGTGTAGTGTGGTGGGTGTAGTGTAGTGTGGTGTAGTGTAGTGTGGTGTAGTGTGGTGTAGTGTGGTTTGGTGTAGTGTAGTGTAGTGTGGTGTAGTGTAGTGGGGTGTGGTGTAGTGTAGTGTAGTGTGGTGTAGTGCGGTGTGGTGTAGTGTAGTGTGGTGTAGTGTGGTATGGTGTGGTGTAGTGTAGTGTGGTGTAGTGTGGCTTGGTGTAGTGTAGTGTAGTGTGGTGTAGTGTGGTGTGGTGTAGTGTGGTGTGGTGTAGTGTGGTGTAGTGTAGTGTAGTGTGGTGTAGTGTGGTGTGGTGTAGAGTCGTGTGGTGTAGTGTAGTGTGGTGTGGTGTAGTGTAGTATAGTGTAGTGTGGTATAGTGTAGTGTGGTGTAGTGTGGTGTGGTGTACTGTGGTGTAGTGTAGTGTGCTGTAGTGTGGTGTGGTGTGGTTTACAGCTGGGGAGAGTGTTTTTTATGTGTGTTGTGGCTTGGGGCAGGAGGTGAGTGAGTATTCTAGCTTTGGTTAGGTGTGTTGTCTGACTGGGTGTGTATATAACGGTGTGTATATAAGCGCGTGTATAT
>OZ024748.1:35953766-35968766 GCA_964016885.1 Eledone cirrhosa | reverse complement strand
TTTAAAATAATTACCTTGGATAAAATAATTGTTTCTACTTTTGGCACAAGGCCAGCAATTATCCCAGTGTATTACTTTATCGACCTCGTAAGGATGAAAGGCAAAGTTAACCTCGGCGGGATTTGAACTTAGACCATAAAGGGCCATAAAGGGCCGTAACTCTTTGCTGCAGAGCATGGCGTCCGACCCTCTACCAGTTATATGTTTGTCAAATTCACTTCTCTGTGTGCCTGTTGTCTGCACATAGCTTATATATATATATTAATTAATGGAAACTATATTTATAAAACCATATTTATTCTATTATATATATTTCAAGGGTACCAAAACTTTGGTACGTTCTCATCAGATAAAATACAAAATTGGTTTTATAAATAGTGACATACCCAGGAATCAGACCTTAACAGTTCAGGTTCCGTTTGGATAGACTATCCAAACGGAACCTGAACCGTTAAGGTCTCATTCCTGGATATGTCAATATTTATAAAACAAACTTTGTATTTTATCTGATGAGGGCGTACCAAAGTTTTGGTACCCTTGAAATATATATAATAGAATAAATATGGTTTTATAAATATTGTTTCCATTTATTAATATCATTGATATTATACTCCAGAAAAAAAATGTCGAGTGCTTCGAATCTGTTATAAATATAGTTGTTGAATTACCAACAAATTAAATATCCCTTTGCTGATATATATATATGGGGCATTGCCATATACATGGCCCTAGCTTGTCGGCTGGAACACGTAATACAATGAGATAGATAGTATATATTTTTCATTCTATCTTCTGATAAAGGACTATTATTTCAAGCTTTAAACTAATATATTTCTTCATTGTACTGTGTCGTTTGTTTTGTTATTTCTGTTTACTTTTTACACGCGCACACATTCATATATATATATATATATATATATATATATATATATATGTATGTATGTTTGTATGTATGTATGTATTATGTATGTATATATATATATACATACACACCACCATAAAAATTCTGCAGATTAAATTGTTTATGGCTCATGAAGTTTCGTTAGTCTCCATATCATAATGCTGTACTAGTCGTCAAGGTGATAATTCTTACCTGTAAGCTAAATACAAATGCTAAAATTACAACTTGCTAACGTAATTTACATATTAATGTTAAAATAGATCATCTATAAAGTTTAATTTAATTCTACAATTAATTACAATTTAGCAACAACTAAAATAAATACTTGTGATGGAAATAATAATAATTGTTTCTACTTTTGGCACAAGGCCAGCAATTATCCCAGTGCATTACTGGTACTTTATTTTATCGACCCCGTAAGGATGAAAGGTAAAGTTAACCGCGGCGGGATTTGAACTCAGAATGGCAAGGGCCGTAACTCTATGCGTCAAAGCATGGCATCCCACCCTCTACCGATACTGCCAACCCACCGATGGAAATAATAATAATAATAAATGATTATACTCAAATATAGTTTCGTGGAAACTATAGAGTTATACTCAAATATAGTTTCCTGAAAACTATAGAGTTATACTCAAATATAGTTTCATTGAAAGTTAATAAATAGGTACAGTGTTATAAATTGAAATTAATACATTGTAAATACTGTATTTTTTTCTAGAAGTCCGGTTGTGTTGGAGCACCAAAATAACGACTATGGTAGATTGCAATCTAATCCCGACACCTCAGTCTATCACATGTCTGGGCCCCGATCCTGAACACCGTTTTACCCCGACACAATTCGGGAATCTACGTATTATATATATATATATATATATATATATATATATATATATATATATATATATATATATATATATATATATATATAAACAATTAAGTTAAAGTGTACATCGACATATGTATACGGAAGTGTTAGTATGCATATAAATACACACATGTATACATATGTACATGTACTGAGTTTTTCACTAGACACTTTACAGTGAGTGTCAGCTAGTCTGTATGTAACCACACAGACGGACCGGGTTTTAGAGTCATACGAGTTTTCAAGGAAACACATTTCCTCTATTCTCCAGAGAGCCAGACAGGAATATTGGACTAGTTTCGATGTTATTACATCTATCTCATCAGCAATATTTACCCATCTTCCGGCTTCTCTGGAGAATTGTAAAAGCACATATCGTTATATGCTTTTTCTATGAAAATTAGTAGTGGGTAGACTAATTTACATAGAACGTGAGTCATTGTACGCACCGGTTCAGCGGAAACGATAAAAACAAAGAACGAAACGAAATTAAATTTCGTTTCGCTTCTAACTCACTTTTGTATGACTGACGCTTAAACAATTAAGTTAAAGTGTACATCTACATATGTATACGGAAGTATTAGTATGCATATAAATACACACATGTATACATATGTACATGTACTGAGTTTTTCACTAGACACTTTACAGTGAGTGTCAGCTAGTCTGTATGTAACCACACAGACGGACCGGGTTTTAGAGTCATACGAGTTTTCAAGGAAACACATTTCCTCTATTCTCTAGAGAGCCAGACAGGAATATTGGACTAGTTTCGATGTTATTACATCTCATCAGCAATATTTACCCATCTTCCGGCTTCTCTGGAGAATTGTAAAAGCACATATCGTTATATGCTTTTTCTATGAAAATTAGTAGTGGGTAGACTAATTTGCATAGAACGTGAGTCATTGTACGCACCGGTTCAGCGGAAACGATAAAAACAAATAACGAAACGAAATTAAATTTCGTTTCGCTTCTAACTCACTTTTGTATGACTGACGCTTAAACAATTAAGTTAAAGTGTACATCTACATATGTATACGGAAGTATTAGTATGCATATAAATACACACATGTATACATATGTACATGTACTGAGTTTTTCACTAGACACTTTACAGTGAGTGTCAGCTAGTCTGTATGTAACCACACAGACGGACCGGGTTTTAGAGTCATACGAGTTTTCAAGGAAACACATTTCCTCTATTCTCCAGAGAGCCAGACAGGAATATTGGACTAGTTTCGATGTTTTTACATCTCATCAGCAATATTTACCCATCTTCCGGCTTCTCTGGAGAATTGTAAAAGCACATATCGTTATATGCTTTTTCTATGAAAATTAGTAGTGGGTAGACTAATTTGCATAGAACGTGAGTCATTGTACGCACCGGTTCAGCGGAAACGATAAAAACAGATAACGAAAACGAAATTAAATTTCGTTTCGCTTCTAACTTACTTTTGTATGACTGACGCTTAAACAATTAAGTTAAAGTGTACATCTACATATGTATACGGAAGTATTAGTATGCATATAAATACACACATGTATACATATGTACATGTACTGAGTTTTTCACTAGACACTTTACAGTGAGTGTCAGCTAGTCTGTATGTAACCACACAGACGGACCGGGTTTTAGAGTCATACGAGTTTTCAAGGAAACACATTTCCTCTATTCTCCAGAGAGCCAGACAGGAATATTGGACTAGTTTCGATGTTATTACATCTCATCAGCAATATTTACCGATCTTCCGGCTTCTCTGGAGAATTGTAAAAGCACATATCGTTATATGCTTTTTCTATAAAAATTAGTAGTGGGTAGACTAATTTGCATAGAACGTGAGTCATTGTACGCACCGGTTCAGCGGAAACGATAAAAACAAATAACGAAACGAAATTAAATTTCGTTTCGCTTCTAACTCACTTTTGTATGACTGACGCTTAAACAATTAAGTTAAAGTGTACATCTACATATGTATACGGAAGTATTAGTATGCATATAAATACACACATGTATACATATGTACATGTACTGAGTGTTTCGCTAGACACTTTACAGTGAGTGTCAGCTAGTCTGTATGTAACCACACAGACGGACCGGGTTTTAGAGTCATACGAGTTTTCAAGGAAACACATTTCCTCTATTCTCCAGAGAGCTGTGTGGTTACATACAGACTAGCTGACACTCACTGTAAAGTGTCTAGTGAAAAACTCAGTACATGTACATATGTATACATGTGTGTATTTATATGCATACTAATACTTCCGTATACATATGTAGATGTACACTTTAACTTAATTGTTTAAGCGTCAGTCATACAAAAGTGAGTTAGAAGCGAAACGAAATTTAATTTCGTTTCGTTATTTGTTTTTATCGTTTCCGCTGAACCGGTGCGTACAATGACTCACGTTCTATGCAAATTAGTCTACCCACTACTAATTTTCATAGAAAAAGCATATAACGATATGTGCTTTTACAATTCTCCAGAGAAGCCGAAAGATGGGTAAATATTGCTGATGAGATGTAATAACATCGAAACTAGTCCAATATTCCTGTCTGGCTCTCTGGAGAATAGAGGAAATGTGTTTCCTTGAAAACTCGTATGACTCTAAAACCCTGTCCGTCTGTGTGGTTACATACAGACTAGCTGACACTCACTGTAAAGTGTCTAGTGAAAAACTCAGTACATGTACATATGTATACATTGTGTATTTATATGCATACTAATACTTCCGTATACATATGTAGATGTACACTTTAACTTAATTGTTTAAGCGTCAGTCATACAAAAGTGAGTTAGAAGCGAAACGAAATTTAATTTCGTTTAGTTATTTGTTTTTATATATATATATATATATATATATAATATTATTCAAAATATTAACAAATGAAAAATATTCTCATAATCAAAATATATTCTTTGTTATATATATTTCAAAGGTACTGTGTTGTATTTTCAGTACGTCCTCATCAGACAAAATATATCATTTGATATATGACATACCGCTACGGTCTTGATTATTCAATTCCAGTATTGATTGACTACCAATACTGGAATTGAATAATCAAGACCGTAGCGGTATGTCATATATCAAATGATATATTTTGTCTGATGAGGACGTACTGAAAATACAACACAGTACCTTTGAAATATATATAACAAAGAATATATTTTGATTATGAGAATATTTTTCATTTGTTAATATTTTGAATAACATTAAAAGCTCCAGGAAAACTTTACTGTTCAGTGCTTCTAATCTATTGTAAAATTGTATTCATTGAGTAATCAACGAGCCATACTAATAGTTGGTTATATATATATATATATATATATATATATATATATATATATATATATATATATATATATATATATATATATATATATATATATATATATTTATATATATATATATATTTATATATATATATTTATATATATATATATATATTTATATATATATATTGTTATACTTTGGGAGGGTCATGTTGCCAATAAGAAACACACGCACCAGTTGCTTTCACTTCAATTTATTATATATTTATAAATTTATAAATTTACAAATTTATAAATTTCTGGTTGGTTGGTTGGTTCCACAACCAGATAGTTGTTTATATATAGTCATAGTTCTTTCGTCACACACTCTGTGACCTCTTCAGTGACTGGGGATTCCTTTCTTTGTTTCTGTGCCTCTCCTTTGTTCTGTCCTACGCCATTTTGTTTCTTAGTGTGTGTTGTGTGCTCAGTCTGCGCATGCGCCACATCCGGGTGTCTGTGTGTGTTTATGTTCATTTATTTATGTTTATTTACATGTTACTGGTTGGTTGTTTGTTCTGTGTGTGTGTGTGTTTTCATTTTGTCCTTAATTGTAAGTTGTGATGTTGCTGTTCCACTCATATTTTCTATTTAATTTTGGTTGTAATTCTTTTATGTTTATTGCCTCTGTAATTTGTCTAAACATTGCGTCTTTTCTGTGTGTAGATTCTATTTTTATTTCTATGTTCTCTAATTTACCCTTGTGTTCTATCTTAGCATGTTGGTAGAGTACAGATGATTCTTTATTATCTTGAAGGTCTCGCCAGTGTTCATTTATCCGTTCCCCTACACTACGAACTGTCTCACCTATGTACACTATATTTTTGTCTCTACATTGTCCTTCAGCACATCTTATGCTATACACTACATTTCTAGTTTTACAGTTAATATGGGGGCTTATTTTACAGGTTATACATTTCTTATCTATACATGAGGGTCTTTGAAAAGGGTATGTCTTGCTAATAAGTGTTTTTACGGAGGTACCTGGTCTTTCTACTATCTTAATATTGAGTTTATGTTTATTTAGGGCCCTTCTAAATTTGTAAGCTAATTCACCTCTAGGGGTTGTATTGATGAACATTACACTCTGGTATTTATTGCTATCATACCATGAGTTTATTCTATTAGCCTTGTTCCTAGTTCTTTCTATTCTATTCCAAAATTTGCTCCTATACAAGGGGCAGGTCCCATTTATGTCATTATTTACCATGGTAAATAATGACATAAATGGGACCTGCTACTGTACGTCTGTATACATATATGTATGTACGTATACATACATACTTATATATATATATATATATATATATATATATATATATATATAAATGAAGTAATTCCGTCGGAAAGGTCCAGGGAAGAAGAGTGCTCTATGTAGGTTACAGAGCTTAATAGTTATGTAATAAACAACATAAGATAATTATTTCATTTACAAGTGGTTTCTTGAAAGCAAACAAATCTGCTTTCAGTCATCAGAATAAAAAAATCCTGGTGTTTTTATTGAATGTTGATTTGAAAACCCACATTTTCAAATCCACATTCAATAAAAACACCACGATTTTTTCATTCTGATGACTGAAAGCAGATTTGTTTGCTTTCAAGAAACCACTGGTAAATGAAATACTTATCTTGTTGTTTATTACATAACTATATATATATATATATATATATATATATATATATATATATATATATATTTATATTTATATATATATATATATATATATATATATATATATATATATATATATATATATATATATATATATGTGTGTGTGTGTGTGTGTATATATATATATTTATATATATATTAATAAAAGGAATTCCAACTTAGTCTGATTTACTCGTTTTATTTACAATCCTTTAAAATGTATAATGGTATTAGAATGAAATAGTATGGTAGAATATTAAATGTTAAGTGTTAATTGAACAAGTACTTTCATGCTTTCGCAATCTTCAGTTTCATATTCTGTGGTGACAGTCAAGTTTGAAATTTTCTTGAAAATTGCAAACAGAATATGAAGCTGAAGATTGCGAAAGCATGAAAGTACTTGTTCAATTAACACTTAACATTTAATATTCTACCATACTATTTCATTCTAATACTATTATAAATTTTAAAGGATTGTAAATAAAACGAGTAAATCAGACAAAGTTGAAATTCCTTTTATTAATATAATGTTCTATACACAATCATACACACCCGTGTATATTTATCTATCTATCTATATATATCTATCTATCTATCTTCTGGGATGGACACACGCGTATAACTTGCTGAGTAAGTTCTGTTTAAATTTCTATAGAAATTCTTGTCTGTAAACTTTAATTTTTGTACCATTTTGTAGAGGGACTGCCAGGTCAAACTTTGATCTGGTCAGCCTTTAGGCGAAATAGTTAAACAAAAAAGTTTTTTTTTTGTTGAAAAGTTAACATTTTAAAAAATGGCTGAAGCTTCTTCACCAAAATTGGAAGGAGGAAAGGGGAAGATAAACTTACAGCTTCCTCTTGCCACTGTCACAGTAGCAGAGGTCAAAAACAAAGGTCAGCCAGAGGAAGGATTTTCTCCACCTGCTGACCGACAACTTGACGTTGCCATGGCAACAAACCAAAGAACCAGCGGCACCAGCAACAACAACAACAACAACAATGCGACGGACGAAAACAACACCAATAACAATAACAACAACAACAAGACCAATAACTGTGATAACAACAACAATGATAGCAACACCACCACCAACTACAACAGCAACACAAGCAGGGAAAGGGTCTCCTTCGCCCAGACGGCAAGGAAAACCCTCGACTATCTGCCAGTAGATATAACCAAAGCGAAGGAGCTATTGGCAGATGCCAAAAAATATATAGTGTACGGGGAAAATGGTTCATTCACGATCCATCCCCCCCCCCCCCGGAACTAAAAAGCCAGAGACTCCTAAACACTGTCATGTTTAGGACAATCTCAAATAAAAGCAAAAAACCAGCTCAACCATCACAGAGTGAGATAGAGCTGGTTTTAAAAGACGTCATGAAGGACATCACCTTCATTCAGAAGGATAGACTCTACGGGAGTCTATCCATTCTCATGAAGGACAGGGACACAGCAGTGAAACTGTCCATCAAACCAATCACATCAACCGCATACACCTTCTACCCTACGCACATGGGTAGAACACAAAAAATAAAAATCCACACCATCCTGCCGTTTATGGACATATGGTGGGTTTTGACAGGTTTCCTGAACCTGGATGATGACACGCTGGTGTCCATGGGAAAAGCATCGGGTGACGCGTTCAGTGGAACGAGCCTCGAACTTGTAGTTCAAATGAGGCCCGAAAGGATCGCCCAGATCCCTGAACGCGTCATACTGGATGATCAAACTTTCATTAACATTACCGTTGAGGGTAGGCGGCCCTCGTGTTATCTCTGCGGAACCAGAGGTCACCTGAGGGCTGTCTGTCCCCAACTTAATAAGAAAACCCCAATCCTGCCTACACCACCAACAACTGCACAACCAACACACTCACCACAACTACCACTACAAAAACAACAACCACAGCTCAAACCAAAACAAAACAATGTCCAACCCATCCCCCCCACTAAAAAAAAAACAATTTCCAAAACACCCGCACCGCAAACACAACCCGAAAATATACCCCTCCCCTCCAACGCGGAAGATGGCCCTAGTTCGTCGTCAGACGAGGAGGAGCACTTCCACACAATCAAAAGAAAAAAAAGAAAACACACCTCAGAGACACAAATGAAAACAACCCCTCCCCAAAACATAACACTGACACCAACACAAAAGAGCTCACAACAACAGCAAACAAAAAACACCACACAAAAACAAAAACATGCATGCACATACATAAACACAAGAAACAAAAAACTGTTAAACATTGTGTACAACAACAATGTAATAAAAACCCAAGGGCCTAACTTCACCCAGGCAGGCGATTTCCCCCACCTCAAAATGATTAAGGCCCCACAGGACACTTATAAAACTTAAAAAAACAACTTTAAAGAGGACGTGGGTCCCCCCTGCGTCGGGCCCATTAACCGCGTCCTTCTAAAAAACTACCCCACACCCTCCCCAAACACCCACACAACTCCAAACACCCCAACCACACAACACACTGATGCCCCTACACTTCCACAAACCACCACCCCACCCAACAACCCATCCCCCACCCTAATGGAAATTGTGCAGCCCAATACCCGGGACGCAGAGAAGTAAGTGCCTTTTCTCTTCACCACCAACATGGCTATGCTAAGAGTAGGCTGTTTAAATGCGCGTGGCCTGGGCTCAACTTGGAAGCAAGCAATGCTTCTAAATGACCTCAGGTCACAACGTATAGATGTGATGGTTATTTGCGAGGCCCGGATCAGCAACGTGCGACAGCTGGCCCGCACCTTTGATGACTTTGAGATGCACGCATCTCTCTGTCAGCCCGGAGGTGGGGGTGGGGTTGTCGTTCTGCTGCAAAAACATCTGGGTCTCGCAACACAGATGGTACATTTGGACCCGGAGGGTCGACTAGTGGTTCTGGACCTTGGCAGTGGTGAAGGCGGAGCGTTTAGGTTGGTAGCCGCCTACCGCCCTTTCGGGTCAACGCGGCCGGACTTCTTCCATCGTCTGGAGACTTTTCTAGGGACGTCCCGCTCCTTGCTATTAGTGGGGGACTGGAATGGTATCCTAGATGCACGCTGGGACTACGTAGGGGCCTGTCCCGATAGAGGGTTAATCGGTCGATTTGACCTGGCCGATAGATATCGACTAGATTTTCCGACTGCGCCAACCTGGACTTGGGCAAATCGTAGCGGATCATCTAGGTCGTACCTAGATAGGTTCTTAGTTAGAATTGAGGATAAGGACTTTTTAAGTTGTCCAAAAATGCGCATAGTTGGCTATTCAGACTACAAGTTAGTGACCTGCATGGTCAACCTTGACAGAACTCATAGACAGGGACCCGGTTACTGGAAGCTCAACTTGTCCTTACCGGCAAGTAAGGCTTACAGGGACCGGATTAGCACTTTAATTAAGGAGCGGTTGACGGGCGCCATCGTCAACAGCAGGTGGTGGGGATCTCTCAAAAGAAAGATTAGAGTAGTCTCTATAGAATTTAGTAAGGAGTTAGCCTCAAATAGAAATAGGAAGGAAAGGGAGTTGGTAGATAGTGTAGAAGAGGCAATTAGAAGCGGCGACGTGGCCAGAGTGCTAGCGTCGAGAACGGCCCTGGGCCAGTTCTTCGACGCGAAACACGAAGGCTGCATCGTCCGAAGCAAAATACGTGCTCTGGGAAACGAGGGGACAAAAGCTGTTAGCTGGGCCCGCGTGACAGAAGCCAAAAGAGGGAGCAGATCCACTATCTGGTCTTTGCGAGACCAGGATGGAGGGGTGATCCTTGAACCTAAGCAGATGTGCGACGCTTTTCAAAAGCACTTTGCCGGATTGTTCGGAAGGGGCGGGGAGCCGGTTGGGGATGTGGACTTCGGTCCATACCTCGACGGCCTGCCGCGTCTCTCGTACAGGGAAGCGAAGTCCTGCGAGGAGCCGATTTCAGCCGCTGAGATAGAGGACGTGCTGAGCCAATGCAGCAAACGCAAATCCCCGGGTCTCGATGGTCTTCCATACGAACTATATCTAGCTATGCCGGACTTGTTCCCCGATCTCCTCGGGGCGGTCTACTGCAACTGGCAACAGAACGGGCGAATTCCCTGTGCTGTGACCAAGGGCGTAGTCACGCTAGTGAGGAAGGACGAGAACAAGGGGGACGATATAAATAATTTCAGGCCCATAACTCTGCTAAATACAGAGTTACAGATTTTGGCCAAGGTGCTAGCAAAGATGTTGGCGCTTGTCGTGGGAAACCTGGTGGGAGATGCGCAGACATGTGGTATCCCGTCCAGGTCCATCCACGACAACCTCCACCTCATGCGATACATCATAGAGAGGGTTGGGAACGAACCCGGCTTTGGTGGGGCCCTGATCAACTTGGATCAATCTAAGGCATTCGATAGGGTCGACCATGGTTACCTGGATGCGGTGCTAGCGGCGGCAGGCTTCGGACCCATTTTCAGGGGCTGGATCAATGCCATGCACAGCAGCCGCATCTGCTCTAGGGTCAAGGTGAACGGCTACCTCTCGGAGCCGTTCGAAATCGCGCGGTTCATTCCGACAGAGGTTCCCTCTCTCCTCCCTTCTGTATGTAATGAATCTAGAGCCACTGCTGCGGAAGTTGGAGTTGTTGCGGGGCATCCCGTTGGAACCGGGATTGCTGAAAGCGGCGTCGGCCTACGCCGACGACGTTACAGTAATGGTGTCTACGGCCTCGGAAATCGGGGCGATCGGCACCTTATTAGAGGAGTACGAAAGGTTTACAGGGGCTAAGCTGAACCGGGACAAGTCGATCGGTCTGCAACTCGGCACGTCGAGGGGCAGATCGATGCCCTCCGATGGCGTCGTCGGGCGCTGGACGGAGGGCCCGGTGAAGTTGCCCGGAGTCTGGTTCGGACCAGACCTCCAGGTGGAGAAGAACTGGGGTGGGGTAACGAACAGGGTGTTTGCACTGAACCAGCAGTGGGCCGAGTGCAAACTGTACCTGAAAGGTCGGGCGGAGGTGGCGAACACTTATATAGCGTCCGTCATCTACTACCGCCTGACCGTTGTGCCTTGCCCAAGGGAAACGCTCGCCTAAATGGAGCGCGCACTCTTCCAATTCCTTTGGAAGAAGCGGGCTCCTATGGTGAGGAGCTCCATCTGCTGTCAACACCCTTCGAAAGGAGGGCTAGGGATGCCGTGGCTAATGATACGTAAACACGCATTAAGGATACGGCACCTCCAGGTATTCCTCTCCGGTCAACCTGTGTGGGCCCCGTATGTGAGGCGAGCCCTTCCCAGACTCGTCTCACTCACCGAGCTGCAATCCTGGGTCAAGCAAAGACCGAGAAAACTGGGCGCCTGGCACACGGCTCTCTGGCAGGCGGACCCGGCTGTCAGTGGATAATCCACCTCGTCATTCTATAGAGGGCTGGTGGTTAGCAGGTGCGAAGACGCCCTCGGAGAAGCCCTAGGCATGGAGGAAGACGAACTGGCCAACCTATTCGGTAGGACATTCAGCCCGGGACTCATGGATAACTTCCAGAGGTCCCTGGCCTGGCAGTGCTACAGAAGGGCTCTGCCCGTTCGAGAAAGGCTCTACAGACACGGGCGCCCGGGTAGGGCCCCCTCGAAAAAGATCTGTCCCAGATGCGTGTGCGACGAGGAAACCGTTGCACACGCATTGGTACACTGCTCGGGCATTGCCGATCTGTGGGGCTATGTCGAACAACTGCTGTCAAGGGTGGGACCGATCCGGTTGACCACCGAGTCTATTGTAACGATCAAGCCGCCTCCCCTCTTCAAAAACGAAGGAGAGGCGGTGTTTCTGTGCGTAATAGCCATGGCGAAAGAGGTTGTATGGTGGACGCGTCTGAAAGGAATGAGGTCAGACACCTTTCTCTCTGGCCAACAACTGGTCCGTTTCAGGATGGAGAGAGAGGTGCTGCACCCCAGCCGTTTTTATGAAAGATGGGTGAAAGTGGCGAGAATGGCCCGTGTGAATGGGCCTTCACTCTACATCAGACTATAGGTGAGGAAGATGAAAGACCAAGGGAGCCCCCTTCTCTGTGCTCCTGAGGAAAAGGGTTGCACACTTTTTTTCGGGGGTGTGTGCGACCCCCCAAGGCGCCTCCTCTCTATTGAGGATTTTGTTATAAATTTTATTCTATTTTTTTTTATTTTATTTTTATATTTTGTTATTTCCTCCTCCTTATTGAGGATGCCTTGTTTTGTAAACTCCCCCCATTGTACTTGTACCACTTTTTGATGCCCTGGTGGCAAATAAAAAGAAAATTATCTATATATATATATATAAATAGAAGGGGTATTTAATTTGTTGCAAGTCCGACAAATATAAATGTTTATAACTGATTTAGAGCACTCAACAGTTTACTGGAGTAAATATTTAATGAGTTTTATTCATCCTCTCTTGTTTATTTATTCTCTCTCTCTCGTACTATTTTTTTTATCTTTCTCCTCTTATATCTTCTCTCACTCTTTCTCCAATGTCGTTTAAATAAACGGTTGTTTTTCAATTATTTACATATTCATTTGCATATTCACACATAAGTTTGAATAATCCCTAATATATTTCTACTATCCAGTGAATTTCCAACCGATGAGGTATGATTTTCATGGGTATGTCTCTATTTATAAAACAAAGTTTGTATTTTATCTGATGAAAGCGTACTAATGTTGTCTTGGTACCCTTGAAATATATATAATAAAATAAATATGGTTTTATAAATATAGTTTCCATTTATATAATATCATTGTATATATATATATATACATATATATATATATATATATATATATATATATATATATATATATATATATATATATATATGTGTGTGTGTGTGTGTGTGTGTGTGTGTGTGTGTGTGTGTGTGTGTGTGTGTGGTTACCTCCGATTCAACCCGGAATAACTTATATATATATATATATATTCATATATATATATTCATACATATATATTCATATATATATATATATATATATATATATACATATATAATTTAATATAATAACAGAGATAGTTTAAAGCTAAACTCTGACTGGTAACCATCTCACTCAACAAACATTAGGTTATATTAAAATATAAATTTTTTATTCAGTCTGAATAAAAAATGACGTAGACATACAACACAACAGGAGGAACAATGAATATAACACCACTGACGATGTTGCAGATGTGCAACGAAAGATTTATGTAAATTATGTAAACTATATATATGTGTTTGTGTCTATATTGTATCTGTATTATTTTTGACCGCCGGTCAGTCAATGGCAACAGTGAGGACCGAGTAAGTTAGATCGCAGATATAAAAGACAGCGAGAAGCGAAAACCAACCAAACAGTGAGTGTGTTCTGTTATTAATTCTGGCAATATTACGCAAATATGACCCTCCCCAAATATAACAATATCTGTTTCGCCACGCGATTTCATATAAAAAACCTCGCTACACGAATTCATCGCCGCTATATATATATATATATATATATATATATATATATATATATACGTTATTCCGGGTTGAATCGGAGGTAACCACAGTAAGTAAGGTACTCAATACATAGCAGAGTATAAAAGTTTTAATGTAGATGAGATTCTACAGGACTTGAACTGTTTCATTCTTCAGAAATCATCAGGAATCTAGGTATCAAAAAATAATTATGGTATATATAGGTCTCTACAAGTGGTAGGAGAGGGTGGAGAGTGGGATGGTGTAGGTCATTGGTTGACAGAATTCATTAGAAGCTAATTCTACAAAGCTATAGTTTATTTTTATTTTTAGAGTAACAAAGGCAGAAAGACTTCTATAAACAGGTTCAGGATGGCATGCCAATCCTTATTAAGCTAACAGGTGTCTATAAAATCAGTGGGGGTCAGTCATGGTAGATAGATTTAAAGGAAAGGGAGATTCTTTAAAAGCTAAATTCTTTACTAAGTGACAAGGTTTAGAGAATTCTGTAGACAAATTCAAAATATTGAGTGCATATCTTACTATTGTCTTCAAATGTCTCTTAAACTATTCAACTATATGCCAAAATCAACAGACACATTCACAAAACACACTCACTCATACACTCGCGCGCACCCATAGACACACCCACATACACATACACTCATATATATATATATATATATATATATATATATATATAAAAATAAATATATAAATACATATACACATATATATATATATATATACATATACATATATATATATATACACACACACACACACATACATATATATATATATATACACACATAAGTATACACATACATATACACATATATACA
>OZ024748.1:35946266-35951266 GCA_964016885.1 Eledone cirrhosa | reverse complement strand
AAGAAACTCTGCTTTCAACATTAACGGGATCTTCTGAAACTAAAAAATTCAATCTGTGAACGCAGAAGTAAATATTTCGAGAAACATTGCAACCGTAGGAAAACAGGAAGACCATATTTTGGTTCGTGAAGACGTTCCCTGGCAATGAACAGAAAACAAGCGAGGATAATACGTCGTTATGTGGACCGAGAAGAACAATTTCATGCAAAGATAAGATCAAGTTCATGGTGTAAATGGAGTCGTTAGACGGCAAATATTGTTGTATTGTTTTTTTTTGTTGTTTTTTTAAGGTTTTAATTTGTTATATAAATACAAATACTATATAGGGATATATCAGATGAAAGAATGGTATTTAACTAATGTATTGGTGCGCGATGGGGCCCACCCACAGCCCCGGCGGACAGAATGGAGAAGGCGTTTCCCCGGAGGACGGCAAGGGAGACGCGCTGGAAAAGCCACTCCAACTCGCGGGGCTCACACCTGCGGCTGGCTAGCTCAGCGCCTATGGTGGTGAGTAAGGAGGTAGCCCTGGGGCCGAGGACACCAGAAGTCTCCACTGCCAGGGGAACGACCGCAAACCTGTCGGAGAGCGACCGTTATTTGAGGAGTTTGGCTCCCTCAGCTCGACGTGCAGCAGAACCTGGGTCAGTCGCAGACTGCACCAGGTTGCGGCTGAAGAAAGTGTCAGTGCAAGTGGCATCCTAGACGAGGGGTTTTCCACCGCGGAAGGGGAAGATGGTCATGCCATCTGGCCTTTTGCCGTCTGCTCGATCCAGCCCCACCGGCTCGAGGTGGGAAGGGAAGCCTGCAGCGTCCAAGCCATGCTTAATGACCTCGTTGAGGGCAGCACGGCGTGGAATGCGGCCGGCACTGTGGCGACAGGAAAGCGGGTGGAGGCCGAAAGAGTCCACGGTAGAACCGCAGCGACATTGGTGTGGCTGGCATATCCGGAGGCCGAGCCTCAGGGAAACGCCGATTCGCAGGCTATGGTTGTCTAGCTGCGTGCCAGTGGAGGGGGAGGGCAGGGCATGGAGCCAGGCACCACTGTGGAGTTTGGAGGCCGCACGAAAACAAGCAAGGCGGTGCTGGTCGAGCTGGCGCGTGATCCTGTTGAGGCCAGGCTGCACTGGATGGCATCCAAAGTGCGTTGGGGGGGGGGGGACTTGACGTCAACAGGGGGAGAAGGAGGAGGGACGTCTACTGGGCTAAGTCCCAGCCGGTCCCACGTCTCACAGGCGGCCTCACGTTCTCTGAACACAGAGGGTTCTGTTTTGTTTTGAAGAACCCCGCTGACGAGGACGCGGCACGAGGTTACCGACGAAAGATACGCCGGCAAAGCTAGTGAGATAGGGGACCGGAGGCGAAGGCCGCCATACCTGACCGGTAAAGTGGCCTGTTGCCACCCTATGTCGTCAAACTTGACGTTGCATATCCCCTCGGCTGCTGCTCGGATACAAGTATCGAGGTCAGGGAGGAGAGATGTCTGGGTGTAGCATGGAGCGCTGCGGAGTGTATAGAGGAGCTTCGGCATGGCGAATCAGTTCCTCAGCAGAAAGAGAGCTGGGTGGCCGTCAATAAAGCCCAATCAGCTCATGAGAGTCTGGAGCTGTTGAAGCCTGGACCTGATGGTGGAGCGGTGACCCGAGGGTTCTATTTAAAATAACCGAAGGATTTCCAGCCCCGGAGTTTAAGAATGATGTAAATAAAATTGTAAACGAAAATGACAGAGGTTATTAAAATAGTAAAAGTAAATAGTGAAGATTTAGGCCAGTACATACGTATGCGCCGACGGACATACACATACATATACATAGGCACACACAAACACACACACAAACGCGCGCGCGCGTGTGTGTGTAAACCTTATGCATTTCTACAGCATTTTCACTAAACTTAAGACATAGGTTACTTATGTACTCCGGATGGTCATGGACACTTTCATTTTTCCAGATATTGATTATAGGGCCTGCCGGCAGATAAGCCCCTTTAACCGCTTTCTTGGAAGCAGTGCAATGCAACAAAACGTCATAACTTCTGGAGTTCGTAACCGATTTTCACAAAACTTGACACATGGGCTACGTTTGTTCTACAGATAAATGAGAACTCTCAGAATTTGCACATATTGAGTAGGGGACCCCTGGGGGCAGGAACCCCCTTTTGGAAAAAGCTGATAATTTTGTAAAAGTATAGTTTTCGAAGCAGCACAGAAGTATTGACATAAATGGAATACATAACTGGTATTTAATACTCGAGCAACGCCGGGTACCTCTTTTAGTATATATATATATACATATATATATATATATAGATATAGATATAGATAGATAGATAGATAGATAGATAAATATACACGGGTGTGTATGATTGTGTATAGAAGATTATATTAATAAGAGGAATTCCAACTTTGTCTGATTTACTCGTTTTATTTACAATCCTTTAACATTTATAATGGTATTATAATGAAATAGTATGATAGAATATTAAATTCTAAGTGTTAATTGAACAAGTACTTTCATGCTGTCGCAATCTTCAGGTTCATAATATGTGGTGACAGTCAAGTTTGCAAGAAAATTGCAAACTTGACTGTCACCACATATTATGAACCTGAAGATTGCGAAAGCATGAAAGTACTTGTTCAATTAACACTTAGAATTTAATATTCTATCATACTATTTCATTATAATACCATTATAAATGTTAAAGGATTGTAAATAAAACGAGTAAATCAGACAAAGTTGGAATTCCTCTTATTAATATATATATATATATATATATATATATATATATATATATATATATATATATATATATATATATATATATATATATATATTTATATATATATATATATATATATATATATATATATATAGTTATGTAATATACAACATAAGGCAATTATTCCATTTACCAGTGGTTTCTTAAAAGCAAAAAATGTTGCTTTCAATCATCAGAATGAAAAATTCCTGGTCTATTTATTGATATTGGATTCTAAAAACAAAAATGCAATCTATATGAAAGTGAGGCTGGAGAAGGAAAGGAAAAAAAATAAAATAAAATAAAACACACATGCAAACACACACACACACACACAATTATATACATACACACATATATATATATACATACACTCATACATACACACACACATATACACATATATACATATATATGTGTGTATATATATGTATATATGTGTATATGTGTGTATATATATACACACACATACACATACATATACACATACGTACATACACACATAAGTATCAACATATCCATACATACACATACCTATATACAACCACACACACATATATACACACATATATATATAGAAATAGAAATATATATATATATATATATATATATATATATATATATATATATATATGCGTACACATACACATACATAGCCATACACACATACACATACATACATACATACATACATACATACATACATACATACATACATACATACATACATACATATACACAATCATACCTATATACACACGTACATACATACACATACATAAATGTATACATATGCATGCACAAAATTAGAAAAATATACACACACCTCTACATATTCACACACGCAAATAAATATAAGAAAAAATATATATAAAATAATAAACGAAAATAAAGACTGTTATAAGTTGACACTGATACAGGCCACAAATAAATGAACAAACACACGTGGTAAGCAATACACACAAATGCACGTACACATACATACGTAAAAATAAATACTTACACACACTCTCACACGTACATACGCATACACAAATACATACACAAACACACACGCACACATATACACATATACACACACATATACATACACACACACATATATATATATATATATATAATATATATATATATATATATATATATATATATATATATACACATACATATATATATATATATATATATACACACACACATACATACATAGCCATACAATTATACACATACAAATACGTACATATCACAAACACGCACAACCAAATACAAACACACACATATATATATATATATATATATATATGTGTGTAAAACTCAATCTTAGATAATTCATATGAACCTTATTTAACTCTAAAATATACATATATATATACATAGTCATGTAATAAACAACATAAAGCAATTATTCCATTTACCAGTGGTTTCTTAAGAGCAAAAAATTTTTCATTCAATCATCAGAATGAAAAAATCCTGGTCTATCCATATATATACATATACACACACACACACACATATATATATATATATATATATATATATATATATATATATATATATATATATATATATATAGTATTTTCCGTTGTGTTGTAATATAAAAAATGTCAAAACAACAGATGGGAATCTAATTACTCACTGCCACCAAGAATTCTCACTGCTATCGAAAAACCACTCCTTCAACTATTCTTCTAACAACTTCACCCCTCCCTCCTAATATTCTCTATAAAAACTAAATAGGTCCTCAGTAATATTATTCTGATGAAATGACAGTAAATAATAACATTGAAATATTGAATGTCTGCATAACTAAAAGTTTGTAGATAGCTGTTTTAGGTTATGTAACTGTTATAGAAACACGTGTCAATAAATTCCTTTCAACTAAACTGTATCCATTCAAATCTTTCTATATATATATATATATACACATACACATACATACACATACATTTTGGTATGTGAAGGGTAAGGCAAAAAAAATTTAGGGGGGGGAAAAGACATAGGAAAAGGTTAAATATAAGGGGAGATAAGGGAGAAAGAGAGTACAGAACGTGGATTCAGCAGGTAAAAAAACCGTAGTAGAAGTAAAGAGCAGGGAAGGAGTTCAAGGCGGTTGAGTTATCACAGGAATGTCAATCCAGTTACAGATCAGATGTGATTTCAGATGAGAACAACATCTAAAGATCTCGGTCTTTGAATTCAGGCAAGCAGAAGTGGCTCTCAAGTTTAACAAAATCCTATATTTT
>OZ024748.1:35938766-35941266 GCA_964016885.1 Eledone cirrhosa | reverse complement strand
GTGGTGGTGTGATAGTGATGGTGGTAGTGTTGGTGGTGATGGTGGTTACCCAGATGACAAGAGTGAAGTCTAACACACAAGAATTCAGAACACATAGAACCGGAACAAATAGCACCACACTAACAATTCTGCCTTTACACCGGTTTAGACCAATATTTTATTTTATCGATCCCGAAAGGATGGAAGGCAAAATTGAGTTTGGAGGAATTTGAACTCAGAGTGTAGAAATGTGAGTGTCAGACTCTGCCAAGGGGTGAGTACTGTCACCTCTTCTGTTCATTGTCTTCAGGACAGGATTGACATATACAGCCAGGATCGTAGTGACATCAAGACTGGCGGGTGTAGGATCTGTCGGCTAGAATTTACCATTTCTGTCTCCACAATTTCATTGACAATGCAAAGGTCAGCCCATGGCTGGGATAAAATGATTCTTGTCCAAGATACCATGCAATGAGTTCGAACACGGGACCTAACGATAACAATGCACATTTCTGAATCATATAGCCTTGCTAATGGTCTAAAGTCTAAAGTCTAAAGTCCGTCTTAAACCAGAAGGCTCGTTAGGTCGGTGCTTATCCTGACGTGAAGCGACTGAGAGTACATGACTCCCCCCTAGACAGGACGCCAGTCCATCGCAGGGTTAAACCCCCAGCTATTGCTGGTACTCATTTTCAGCTGAGTGTACTGGAGCAACGTGAAATGAAGTGCTTTGCTCAACACACAGCGCAGCCCAGAAATCGAACCCACGACATTCTGATCGTAAGTCCAACACTCTTACCACTAGGCCAGGCACCTCCAGTAATGGTGCACATGATAGATCTAAAGAAAAGTGACCATAGCTACAAGTTTGACTTGAAACCGGATCACATGCTTCAGTTCAAGATCTGGGTTTAACCAAGTTTGCCAACACCGGATCACATGCTTCAGTTCAAGACCTGGTTTAACCAAGTTTGCCAACACCGGATCACATGCTTCAGTTCAAGATCTGGGTTTAACCAAGTTTGCCAACACCGGATCACATGCTTCAGTTCAAGACCTGGTTTAACCAAGATTGCCAACACCGGATCACATGCTTCAGTTCAAGATCTGGGTTTAACCAAGATTGCCAACACCGGATCACATGCTTCAGTTCAAGACCTGGTTTAACCAAGATTGCCAACACCGGATCACATGCTTCAGTTCAAGACCTGGTTTAACCAAGATTGCCAACACCGGATCACATGCTTCAGTTCAAGACCTGGTTTAACCAAGTTTGCCAACACCGGATCACATGCTTCAGTTCAAGATCTGGGTTTAACCAAGATTGCCAACACCGGATCACATGCTTCAGTTCAAGACCTGGTTTAACCAAGATTGCCAACACCGGATCACATGCTTCAGTTCAAGACCTGGTTTAACCAAGATTGTCAACACCGGATCACATGCTTCAGTTCAAGACCTGGTTTAACCAAGATTGCCAACACCGGATCACATGCTTCAGTTCAAGACCTGGTTTAACCAAGTTTGCCAACACCGGATCACATGCTTCAGTTCAAGATCTGGGTTTAACCAAGATTGCCAACACCGGATCACATGCTTCAGTTCAAGACCTGGTTTAACCAAGTTTGCCAACACCGGATCACATGCTTCAGTTCAAGATCTGGGTTTAACCAAGATTGCCAACACCGGATCACATGCTTCAGTTCAAGATCTGGGTTTAACCAAGTTTGCCAACACCGGATCACATGCTTCAGTTCAAGACCTGGTTTAACCAAGATTGCCAACACCGGATCACATGCTTCAGTTCAAGATCTGGGTTTAACCAAGATTGCCAACACCGGATCACATGCTTCAGTTCAAGACCTGGTTTAACCAAGATTGCCAACACCGGATCACATGCTTCAGTTCAAGACCTGGTTTAACCAAGATTGCCAACACCGGATCACATGCTTCAGTTCAAGACCTGGTTTAACCAAGATTGCCAACACCGGATCACATGCTTCAGTTCAAGACCTGGTTTAACCAAGATTGCCAACACCGGATCACATGCTTCAGTTCAAGACCTGGTTTAACCAAGATTGCCAACACCGGATCACATGCTTCAGTTCAAGACCTGGTTTAACCAAGATTGCCAACACCGGATCACATGCTTCAGTTCAAGACCTGGTTTAACCAAGATTGCCAACACCGGATCACATGCTTCAGTTCAAGACCTGGTTTAACCAAGATTGCCAACACCGGATCACATGCTTCAGTTCAAGACCTGGTTTAACCAAGTTTGCCAACACAACTGAGAAAATGTTTTAATTTCACCAGAAATTGTTGAAGTGACAAAAAACTATTAAATAAGTTTCACACACATCTACCACACACACATATACACATGTACCACACACACACACATCTACCCCACACACACACATCTACCACCACGCACACAGACACATCTACCACACACACACACATCTACCACACACACACACATCTACCACACACACCCATCTACCACACACATACACAC
>OZ024748.1:35921266-35936266 GCA_964016885.1 Eledone cirrhosa | reverse complement strand
TACACCACCACCACCACACTACACCACCACCACCACACCATCACCACCACACTACACCACCACCACCACCACACCACCACCACCACACCATCACCACCACCACTACACCACCACAATACACCACCACTACCACCACACTACACCACCACCACCACCACCACCACACCACCACCACCGCACCACCACCACCACCACTACACCACCACCACCACCACACTACACCACCACTACCACCACACTACACCACCACCACCACACCACCACCACCACCACCACACCACCACCACCACCACTACCACCACACTACACCACCACACCACCACCACCACCACCACCACCACACCAGCACCACACCACACCACCACTACACCACATTACACCACCACCACACTACACCACCACCACCACACTACACCACCACCACCACACTACACCACCACCACCACACAACACCACCACCGCTACACCACCACCACCACACTACACCACCACCACCACACTACACCACCACCACCACACCACAATCACCACTACCACCACCATATATATTTGATATATATTTATCCTTATCGAGCCCTCTTTGGGTTTTTAGTCTTCAAATTTATTATCATTACTATTTGGCGGTGGATTGGCAGTATCGGTAGAGGGTCGGACGCCATGCTTTCCAGCATAGTTACGTCCCTTTACGATCTGAGTTCAAATCCCGCCGAGGTTGATTTTGCCTTTCATCCTTACGGGGTCGATAAAATAAAGTACCAGTAATGCACTGGGTAATTGCTGGCCTTGTGCCTAAAGTAGAAACAATTACTATTTGGCTCCCTCGGTTGAGCACTCTATTGACTTATATTCATCATGCAGAAACAACATATATATATATATATATATATATATACAATGATATTAAATAAATGGAAACTATATTTATAAAACCATATTTATTCTATTATATATATTTCAAGGGTACCAAAAACTTTGGTACGCTTTCATCAGATAGAATACAAAGAGTGTTTTATAAATTTTGACATAGCCAAGGAAAACATACCTTATCAGTTGAATTCCTTGGGTAGTCAATATTTGACTACCCAAGGTCGAGTGCTCTGAATCAGTTATAAACATTTATATTTGTTGAATTTCCAACAAATTAAATATCCTTTCCACTTACATATATATATATATATATATATATACAATATATTAATAAATGGAAACTATATTTATAAAACCATATTTATTTTATTATACATATTTCAAGGGCAACCAAGGCAAATTATGGTGCGCTTTCATCAGATAAAATACAGATTTGTTTTATAAATAAATATTGACATACCCGGAAAAAAAGACAAATTAACGGTTGGAGCTTCCTGGATAGTTATCCAGGAAGCTCCAACCGTTAAGGTTGTCTTTTTTAAGGGATTCAAACTCACACACACACAGACAGACATCCTCAGTTTTATATATATAGATATCGTCTTTTTTTAAATGTAACATGGATTACGTTACTGATTACATAAGAGAGTGTAACACAGACTTCGTTCAATTTCTGTGTATATTGTCAATTACGATTTTATTTGATGTATCATATCTACATATATATATATATACCGTTAAGGTATATGTAGATATGATACATCAAATAAAATCGTAATTGACAATATACACAGAAATTGAACGAAGTCTGTGTTACACTCTCTTATGTAATCAGTAACGTAATCCATGTTACATTTAAAAAAAGACGATATCTCCTTATAATATATAACCAGCAATTTCTCTGTCTGTCTGTCCGACGCGCAGAGAGAGAGTGAGAGTGAAAGAAAGAGACAGACTACAAGAGGGGGATAGCGGGAGGGAGAGAGAGAGAGACGCTGGAAGAGGGGAAGGAAAGCTATGGCTTGCTGTCTGCATTACGATACATATATATATATACACACACACTGAGCGCGTCATAATGACGTAATGCAGACAGCCAGACATACAGACAGATATTATAAGGGCGCAACGTTATATCTATGTATCTATCTAAAAAGAAAGACTAAGAATTATATAGAGAGAACGCTAAATCGCCTAATGCAGTCCCTAGGGCATTGAAAATTTGAAATAATTTTTGCTCAAGGACCATAAGTATTACATGTCTAAAGTTTGAAAACAATCGGTTGGATGGTTCTCAAGTTTTAGTGAGCTGACAGACATTCTCTGTTTTAGATATATAGACTAGCAGAAAACCGCCCCCCCCCCCCCCGGGTGGTTTTCTGCTAGTCTATATATATAAAACTGAGGATGTCTGTCTGTGTGTGTGTGAGTTTGAATCCCTTAAAATCGAGAAGCACCCAACCGTCTGTTTTCAAACTTTACACATGTAATACTTATGTTTTAGGGAGTATTCTGAGCAAAAAAGATTTCAAGTTTTCAATGCCCTAGGGAACGCATTAGGCAATTTAGCGTCTCTCTCTATAATTCTTAGTCTTTCTCTTTTTAGATAGATACATACATATAACGTCGCGCCCTTATAATATCTGTCTGTATGTCTGGCTGTCTGCTGCCTCCGGTTATTCCGCCACCTTTGCTCAAGACAAATCTCACACTCATTCCCCAAACAGTTGGTAAGTGCACACACCTTCTTCCTCCCGTTTTAAGCCACAGTGTTGCTTACTTACGTACCATCAGACCCTTACTTCTTTGCCAGTCGTGGTTGTGGCAATACTAAGCTTAGCTAAGGTGGTTATATATTTCACAATACCTTATCTCGTCCAACGCCGGGTTCCACTGCTAGTTATATATAAACTGCATTAGGATAAAATTAGTAACAGAAATATATGAATATTTATTGAAACCATCGCTAACCGGAAGTGTTAACATTTGAACATTTTAAAGAAGTGAATCTTTAAATCGGTAATAAAATATATTTAATGAACAGCCACGAAATTTAGTAGATAAATTATGTAATATTCATTAATTATTTATTCAAAGTAATCCAACTTATTTTACTAAGGAATTTATAAATTCCTAAATTTATAAATTTATTATAATAAATTGAAGTGAAAGCAACTGGTGCGTGTGTTTCTTATTGGCAACATGACCCTCCAAAAGTATAACAATATCGGTTTCAACACACGTTTTCAGATAAAGAATCTTGCTAAACAAATTCAGAAACGAAATATATATATATATATTCCATCCAATATCCGTGTGTACGTGTAATTCTATCTGTGTTAGTTGGTCATGCTATAATTAAATCTATATATTCTTATTTGTGTATCTGCATTTATTTACATAAACATATAGATATAGACACACACACACACACACACACACACACACACACGCGCGCGCGCGCGCCTACAGAGAGAGAGAGAGACGTCAACATCAGTGAAACCTTTCCCCCTCGTTCATATATTCAACATCTTTTCCCTCCTAACTTACATAATTTCTCTGTGGTTATACATACCGCCATTATGTAAAACTTGACATTACAGATATCGTAGACTGTAAAACATTTACTGACGAAACACAAGACCGTTACACAAACGCCATTGCAATAATTCTACGAATGATATTGTGTTAGTATTCGGAGACAGTTGTACACTGTTATTTGATGGAGGATATTTACCTCAAACTCTGGTCTTCTTTAGAGAACAATTTCCGGGATATCTATTGTTTATATAAAGACTGTATCATAAAAAGTCATTGATCTTCATTTGGATAACCTGACCGGAAGTAAATCATGTTTCCAATATCACAAACGTCTGAAGTCTCGTTGGATTTCATCAAAACAAAAGCAGAAGTCGTCTGTCTCATCACACACATGTCTTCCATATTGAATTGCTGATATCTGATACAACTAATAGAACTTTCATTGGAGCAGCGCTATGACCAATCCGGTGGTTCATATATATATATGTGTGGGTGTGTGCATGTATGTATGTATGGAGATTCGGGTGCATACACACATATATAGATGTACAAATATACACATAAATGTATATGTATACATAAGTCTATGTGTGATTATATGTTGATGTAAATCTCTCTCTATATATATGTATATATATGTATATATATGTATACATATATATATATAAATATATATATGTGTGTGTGTGTGTGTGTGTGTGTGTGTGTGTTATATATATATATATATATATATATATATATATAGAGAGAGAGAGAGAGAGAGAGAGAGAGAGAGAGAGAGAGAGATACATCGATATATATATATTCTAAATAAGTTCATAGTATCCTTTAATCACAGATCCATAATTGCCTGATTTCTTTCAATATAAACACATAATACATGTGTGCATATGTTATATAGTGTATGTGTGTATATGTTATATAGTGTATGTGTGTATATTCTATATATTGTATGTGTGTATATTTTATATATTGTATGTGTGTATCTTATATGTTGTATGTGTGTATATATTATATACTATGTGTGTTTATATATTGTGTATTATACGTGTGTGTATAGATGGGTTTCTGTATGTGTTACTTCTCAGATTAAAGATTAAATAAATATTTATTTATATACATACAATTATACACATGTCTATGGTCGTCTATTCACGTAAACATATAAACACACGCACATATACACATTCATATGTATATATATATATGTGTGTATGTGTGTGTGTCTGTATGTATGTGTCTGTCTGTGTGTGTGTGTGTATATATATACACTTCGCTTCACTTTCACTTTGACCGTCAAGTGTCGAGGGGCACAATATGTTGGATCTCTATACCACGTCATGTCACCCTTCTCTGTCGTACCACATGTTGGAACACTGTATCATGTCCTGTCACCCTTCTCTGTCGTACCACATGTTGGATCACTGTACCACGTCCTGTCACAATTCTCTGTCGTACCACATGTTGGATCACTATACCGCGTCATGTCACCCTTCTTTGTCGTGCCACATGTTGGATCACCGTACCACGTCCTGTCACCGTTCTCTGTCGTACCACATGTTGTAACACTGTACCACGTCATGTCACCCTTATCTGTCGTACCACATGTTGGATCACTGTACCACGTCCTGTCACCCTTCTCTGTCGTACCACATGTTGGAACACTGCACCACGTCCTGTCACCCTTCTCTGTCGTACTACATGTTGAAACACTGTACCACGTCATGTCACCTTTTTCTGTCGTACCACATGTTGGATCACTGTACCACGTCCTGTCACCCTTCTCTGTCGTACCACATGTTGGAACAATGTACCATGTTCCTCCATCAGTGTCTGTCATATCACATGTTGGAACACTATAACATGTTCCTCCATCAATGTATGTCGTACCTCATGTTGCAACACTGTACCACGTCCTGTCACCTTTCTATGTCGTACCACATGTTAATAACACTGCACCACGTCCTGTCACCCTTCTCTATCGTACCACATGTTGGATCACTGTACCACGTCCGGTCACCCTTCTCTGTCGTACCACATGTTGGATCTATATACCACGTCATGTCACCCTTCTCTATCGTTCCACATGTTGGAACACTGTACCACGTCCTGTCACCCTTCTCTGTCGTACCACATGTTGGAACACTGTACCACGTCATGTCACCCTTCTCTGTCGTACCACAGGTTGGATCACCGAACCACGTCCTGTCATCCTTCTCTGTCGTACCACATGTTAAGAACACTGCACCACGTCCTGTCACTCTTCTCTATCGTACCACATGTTGGATCACTGTACCACGCCCGGCCACCCTTCTCTGTCGTAACACATGTTGGATCACTGTAGCGCGTCCTGACACCCTTCTCTGTCGTACCACATGTTGGATGACTATACCACGTCCTGTCACCCTTCTCTGTCGTACCACAGGTTGGAACACTGTACCACGTCCTGTCACCCTCATCTGTCGTACCACATGTTGGATCACTGTACCATGTCCTGCCACTCTTCTCTGTTGTACCACATGTTGGATCACTGTACCACGTCCTGTCACTCTTCTCTGTCGTACCACATGTTGGAACACTGTACCACGTCCTGTCACTCTTCTCTGTCGTACCACATGTTGGAACACTGTACCACGTCATGTCACTCTTCTCTGTCGTATTACATGTTGGAACACTGTACCATGCCCTGTCACCCTTCTCTGTCGTACCACATGTTGGAACACTGTACCACGCCCTGTCACCCTTCTCTGTCGTACCACATGTTGGAACAATGTACCATGTTCCTCCATCAATGTCTGTCATAGCACATGTTGGAACGCTATACCATGTTCCTCCATCAATGTATGTCGTACCAAATGTTGTAACACTGTACCACGTCCTGTCACCCTTCTCTGTCGTACCACATGTTAAGAACACTGTACCACGTCCGGTCACCCTTCTCTGTCGTACTACATATTGGATCACCGAACCACGTCCTGCCACCCTTCTCTGTCGTACCACATGTTAAGAACACTGAACCACGTCCTGTCACTCTTCTCTATCGTAACACATGTTGGATCACTGTACCACGCCCGGTCACCCTTATCTGTCGTACCACATGTTAATAACACTGCACCATGTCCTGACATCCTTCTCTGTCGTACCACATGTTGGATGATTATGACACGTTCTGTCACCCTTCTCTGCCGTACCACATGTTGGAACACTGTACCACGTCCTGTCACCCTTCTCTGTCGTACCACATGTTGGAACACTGTACCACGTCATGTCACCCTTCTCTGTCGTACTACATGTTGGAACACTGTACCATGTTCCTCCATCAATGTCTGTCATAACGCATGTTGGAACACTATACCATGTTCCTCCATCAATCTATGTCGTACCACATGTTGCTCACTGAACCACGTCCTGTCACCCTCATCTGTCGCACCACATGTTAATAACACTGCACCACGTCCTGTCACCCTTTTCTATCGTACCACATCTTGGATCACTGTACCACGACCGGTCACCTTTCTCTGTCGTATCACATGTTGGATGACTGTATCACGTCCTGACACCCTTCTCTGTTGTACCACATGTTGGATGACTATACCACGCCCTGTCACCCTTCTTTGTCGTGCCACATGTTGGAACACTGTACCATGTCATGTCACTCTTCTCTGTCGTACCACATGTTGGATCACTGTACCACGTCCTGTCACACTTCTCTGTCGTACCACATGTTGGATCATTGTACCACGTCCTATCACCCTTCCCTCTCGTACTACATGTTGGAACACTGTACCACGTCATGTCACCCTTCTTTGTCGTACCACATGTTTGAACACTGTACCATGTACCTCCATCAATGTCTGTCCTAAACCAGTATTTCCCCCAGCCCCCACCCACAGACACACAGACAGACAGAGCTGAATCCATGATGCTTTATATAAAAACTGCCATAATTATTACCCAACACACAGCAACTCCACTACACTGATGTATATTTGAAACTGTAAATTGCCACATGTTGAGTGCAGTTCTACTGAGATACTTTGCTTATTAATCACACGGAGTCTTGCCTTTCAAACATGCCCTGTTTCCTTTTCATCAATATCTATACTAAGATAAATTGAAATTATTGTCGTCAGTGGATCAGCCGTACAAACAAATATATCGGCATAATTTGTACTAATTAAATCTCAAACTTTCAGTCCAGCACTCTACTCGTGTTAGTTGTTAGTTACAGTATATATATGTATGTATCTCTCTCTCTCTCTCTCTCTATATATATATATATATATATATATATATATATATATATATATATATATATATATACATATGTGTGTGTATGCGTGTGTGTGTGTGTGAATATATAATTATCTATCTATATATGTCTATATATAAATATCTCTCTCTCTCTCTATATATATATATATATATATTAATTATATATATATATATACACACACCTACATTTATATATAGAGAGATTATAGATAATTACATATATAGAGAGAGAAATGTATGTATGTGTATATATTGTAGGTATAGAGTGTAGAATGTCTCACAGTTACTGATCAGTTTCATCTCAATAGAGAGTCATCGAACTGTGCATTGAGAGGAAACACACACATACACACGCGTGTATATATATATTCGTACCTGTTTGTGTGTGCACATATATATATGTACCTGTGTGTGTGTGTTTGCCCACCTGTGTCTGAGTGTGTGTGTGTGAGTGTGTGTGTGTATGTGTGTGTGCCTACGTGTGTATCTGAGTCTGTGTTTTTGTGTGTGCGTTTGCCTACGTGTGTATCTGCGTGTGTGTGAGTGCCTACGTGTGTGTATGTGTACCTACGCGCGTGTGTGTATGTGTGTGTGCGTGTGTATGTGTTAATGTGCTCACACTGTGAATAATGACGCCCAATATATTTATCTCATTCCAGTAATAAGTCTACAACACAACATCAAATATGTCGGTAGGAGTTCGTATCCCAGATACGACACAAATATAATTTTAACTTTCTAATATAAACCATTAGTTACACAGTCCCTCCTTCATTTTAGGTTATTTGAGGGTAGTGGAACAGCCACTCCACCCAGCAGAGCTCTCACCTGCGGGGCTTGCCTCCGCGGGCAGCTAACTCCGCTCCGAAAGTCTAAAACTAGGTTTTCTATACAAACACTGACAGAACTGCCAAAGAGTTTAATGAAGATGACAAGGAGAAATATTTGAAAAAAAACAAACACAGACAAAAGAAAATCTAGAGAACCCATCATTAAAAGTATTTTCTTTCTTAGAATGATATAACATATTGTAAAGACACCCAGAATATTCCAGCCACTAACAACATTTTTATTACATTTTTATTACATAGTATTTTTAACTTTTAATGGCCGCTTATGTTGACAATAAAACCAATATTTTCTTGATCTAAAGTTAGTTGAAAAGGTTTTGCAATTAAACATTATCTTCTCTGTCTCACATTTTCATAATAGCTAAGGTTTCCCATTGAAGAGAAGTATATTTTTGTTGGTGATTGTTAATGTTCTTGGGAAATAAACTATAGGAAGATTATTTCACAGCAATATACCGGATGTAGCTACCTCGGAGACATCGGTTTCAAGTACGACCGTTTGAAATTCATCAACTCTTCTTAACAACACATGTGGGATTATTTAAATCACATTTTGTGACTCTCTTAAAGGGTAATGAGACATTGATAAATGTGGATTACTTTTATATGAAGATTACCTGTAGATGTTTAACTAATAGCAAAATAGGAACTATATATAGAGACACACGACGACCACAAGTGAGATAAACTATCAAATGAAGACACAGGAAGACCACAGGTGAGATATGTTATTACCTGGAGACACAAGAAGATCACAGGTGAGATAAACGATTACCTGGAGACACAGGACGTTTACAGGTGTGATAAACAATCACATGAAGACACAGATAAGACAAACGGCCAAATAATGACATAGGACGACCACAAGTAAGATAAACTGTCAAATGAACACTCAAAAAGACTAATTGAGTAGGAGGTAAAGTACATTTATATCTCTGGTTTTATCTCAATTTGTGGTTTAACCTTAAACATTTGCCCCAGCAATAAAAGTTTACTAATATCATTCATTTTCATAAATATTGTCGTTAGGTGTAACATGGCCACCAGAAAGTATCTACCTTGTTGTATATCGCAGAAACCATAGTAATTATAGAAGTAGATTTAATCAACAATTTCATATTAATGGAAAGAAAGGTGCGAATAAAATTTCTGTACCTCCTGTATCAATGAAAGTGTCAACAACTTTTAATACTTGATGTATTTATGAGGGCTCTGGATTGGCAGAATCGGTAGAGCGACAGACAGCATGCTTTGCGGTATATAGTTCCGGCTCTTTACGTTCTGAGTTCAAATTCCGCCGAGGTTAGCTTTGCCTTTCATCCTTACAAGGTCGATAAAATAAAGTACCAGTAATACAATGGTATCGATTTTATCGACTTTCTCCTCCCCCAAAATTGTTGGCCTTGTGCCTAAATCAGAAACCATCATCATCATCCTCATCATCCTCATCTTCATCATCATCATCATCATCATCATCGTGATCATCATCATCGCCATCATCACAGGAACATTTCTTTGAGTGGTGAAACTTAGTTCTACATTTAAAATGATTCCATGACAAGGTTTAACATTTCTAATTAAAATGATTCCATGACAAGGTTTAACATTTCTAATCCCTACAAATATAACATTACTCATTCATTATCCTTTCTAATACTAACCAGATGAAGTGAACAATTAGAATTACCTGGATTATGTGATAAAGGCTTTCATATATCACATCAGCAAATATGTCGTTGATTGTGCATCAAAGCAATTAGCATTCATCTGAGCTTATTCTAAAGCTACTGTTTACAGTTATATAATCTTATCGTTGACATATATAATGTTCTATTGTAGTCTTGTAATGAGAGATTCCTCTGTTACTTCGTCATTTAATAGTAGACATTGCCTTGAAACAACAATATTCACTTGAAAATAGACAACAACGGGTCAACAAAGTCTACAATGGATTCTGATGCATGTTGCTGCTTATGAGTTGCCAATACACGTCGGAGAATATACATACATACATACATATGTGTAAATGTGCGCGTGTGTGTGTGTGTGTGTGTGTGTGTGTGTGTGTGTGTGTGTGTGTGTGTGTGTGTGTGTGTGTGTGTGTGTGTGTGTGTGTGTGTGTGTGTGTGTGTGTGTGTACATACATATCTATATCTATATATATATATATATATATATCATAAATCATGTCTATAGAATCAATCAGATATTAAAATATATACTATTTCTTCTTCTAATTAGCATAATTAACTATATACAAAATCAAATCTAGCAAGCTTTAAGAATAAATTTTCTTACGGGGAAATCTCTGACAAACAATTGATCGTAGCCTCTTCGCGGCAGCCCCGTTCCATTATTTATCAAACATTTCGGCAGCATGCAGAATCCGATCAAATATACCATCAACCACACACAATTAGTAGTAAAATTAAACTTAGAAGAAATGCGCACATACCGTAATTATATCTCTACCATGGTTTCTTCCTTATTTAGGACATCCAAATAATATAATTATTCAGAGTTAGGATCATCAGGAGATAAACTCAAAATCAGACATTTAGTTTTTCTAACCGATCGCGCCAAATTTAGATTCAAAAATGGCTAAAATTGCTATGTAGCTGTGTACCAGCCAGAGAGAAAGCGTGTGATTGGTTGGTTACGGCGGGTAGGCCTGCTGCTAGAAAGCGCAGCCATATATCGCCAAATTTAATCTCAACCAATTGGGAGATTATTAAATATAAAGGTTATCATATACATAAAATGTTTGATAAATAATGGAACGGGGCTGCCGCGAAGAGGCTACGATCAATTGTTTGTCAGAGATTTCCCCGTAAGAAAATTTATTCTTAAAGCTTGCTAGATTTGATTTTGTATATAGTTAATTATGCTAATTAAAAGAAGAAATAGTATATATTTTAATATCTGATTGATTCTATAGACATGATTTATGATATAATGCTCTGATTTTTTGATTTTAATTTATTAATTCTTCATTGAGCTTAAAAGTGAACAGTTGCAACATACATATATCTTTAATTTAATTTTATGTATATGATAACCTTTATATTTAATAATCTCCCAATTGGTTGAGATTAAATTTGGCGATATATGGCTGCGCTTTCTAGCAGCAGGCCTACCCGCCGTAACCAACCAATCACACGCTTTCTCTCTGGCTGGTACACAGCTACATAGCGATTTTAGCCATTTTTAAATCTAAATTTGGCGCGATCGGTTAGAAAAACTAAATGTCTGATTTTGAGTTTATCTCCTGATGAAACCTAACTCTGGACAATTCACATTATTTGGATGTCCTAAATAAGGAAGAAACCATGGTAGAGATATAATTACGGTATGTGCGCATTTCTTCTAAGTTTAATTTTACTACTAATTGTGTGTGGTTGATGGTATATTTGATCGGATTCTGCATGCTGCCGAAATGTTTGATAAATAATGGAACGGGGCTGCTGCGAAGAGGCTACGATCAATTGTTTGTCAGAGATTTCCCCGTAAGAAAATTTATTCTTAAAGCTTGCTAGATTTGATTTTGTATATAGTTAATTATGCTAATTAGAAGAAGAAATAGTATATATTTTAATATCTGATTGATTCTATAGACATGATTTATGATATAATGCTCTGATTTTTTGATTTTAATTTATTAATTCTTCATTGAGCTTAAAAGTGAACAGTTGCAACATATATATATCTTTAATTTAATTTTATGTATATGATAACCTTTATATATATATATATATATATATATATATATATATATATATATATATATATATATATATATATATATATATATATATATATATATATATATATTGTTATATTTGGGGAGGGTCATATTTGCGTAATATTGCCAGAATTAATAACAGAACACACTCACTGTTTGGTTGGTTTTCGCTTCTCGCTGTCTTTTATATCTGCGATCTAACTTACTCGGTCCTCAATGTTGCCATTGACTGACCGACGGTCAAAAATAATACAGATACAATATAGACGCAAACACATATATATAGTTTACATAATTTACATAAATCTTTCGTTGCACATCTGCAACATCGTCAGTGGTGTTATATTCATTGTTCCTCCTGTTGTGTTGTATGTCTACGCCATTTTTTTTTTGTTCAGTCTGTCTATATATCTATTTATTTATTTGCTTGTTTGTTTATCTTATTTTATTTTGTCTTCTTTGTGCATGCGTTTGCGTGTGTGTATAGTGTTATGTGTGATGTGAGACTAGTGTGTATAGTGTTGTGTCTGCTGGGTGACTAGTGTGTGTTTATGTGCTTGTTGTTATTGTGCTTGTGTATGTATTTATTTATCTTATTTTATTTAATTTTATTTACTTATTTATACTTCTCTTAGTGTTGTTTGTTTGGGTGTTGTTGTTGTTCCACTCATTCTTTCTGTTTAGCTTTGGTCTTCTAATTTCTATTTCACTGGCCTCTCTGATTTGCCTATCTGCTGGGTCATTCCTATGTTTAGATATTATTCTAATTTCTATGTTGTCTATGTTACCGTCATGTTGTTGTCTAGCATGTTCGTATAGTACTGACCCGTTTTTTCGTCCTTTTAGTTCCCCCCAGTGTTGGTCTATCCTTTCACCTATGCTACGAGCTGTCTCACCTATGTATGTTGTTGTCATGTTTCTGCAAGTACCCTCTGTACATCTTATGCTATAGACTACGTTTCTAGTTTTACAGTTTATCCGGGGGTTCACCTTACATATGATACATTTCCTATTGGTACAGTGGGTTTTCTTAAAAGGGTAGGTTTTGCTGATCAGGGATTTTATGGTGGTTCCTGGCTTTTCTACCACCTTTATTTTTAAGTGGGTCTTTCTCAGGGCCTTTCTACACTGGTTAGCTAATTTCCCTCCAGGGGTGGCGTCCACAAACATGACACTCTGATATCTCTGGTTGTCGTTCCATAATCTGTTTCGACACACGATTTCATATAAAAAACCTCGCAAAACTAATTCATCGCCGCTATATATATATATATATATATATATATATATATATATATATATATATATATACGTATATATATGTATATATATATATATACATATATATATATGTGTGTGTGTGTGTGTGTGTGTGTGTGTGTGTGTGTGTGTGTGTGTGTGTGTGTGTATGTGTGTGTGTGTGTGTGTTATAAAAAAACATTTTTTCCGAGGAAATTATTGGATTTTTCAAAATGTAAAGGTTTCTTCGGAAATTACAATGTTTATTTTTAGGTTTTACCGTCTGAAGAGCTCAAGCTATCATAACTGATAGTCCTCAGTGAAATATGTATAACGTCTGAAGAGCTCAGGCTGTCATAACTGATAGTCCTCAGTGAAATATGTATAACGTCTGAAGAGCTCAGGCTGTCATAACTGATAGTCCTCGGTGAAATATGTATAGCGGAGTTTTAAATAAACCTGAATCAATTGAATATGGCATCCGATCCTTTATTAATATATATATATATATATATAAAAGTAATCTGAGTTTTTCGAATATTAATAATAACATTCGATTCGTTTGCAATTTTGCAAACAAGCCTCAATTTTATAGCCATGTCAGGAGAATGAACTCTTCATCCTCCTGACATGGCTATAAAATTGAGGCTTGTTTGCAAAATTGCAAACGAATCGAATGTTATTATTAATATTCGAAAAACTCAGATTACATTTATTGTATTCAGCCATGTAGAGCGAAATTATCTTTTATATATATATATAGAAGTGGTTATACAACAGTTAGTTCACCATACCTTAGCGGATCCTAACTCGTCCCATGGACTGAGTGCTCTACTACTACGGATATTACCTTCCAGTGTTCCACCACTATATATATATATATATATATATATATATATATATATATAGTTCAAAGAAACGATAAACAAACAGAGGTGCAAAAAGTCTTATTAGTTTCACACTTTATATGGAAAAGGGAAAGAAAGTTCAACATGTCCTTCTTTGGGATTACAAAAATAGAGACAGGGTTATATATATATTTAAGATACACACTGCAGTCAGGATTTTGGACAAAAAACAGGTATATTTTGTTTTTCCTCACATTTATAAAACCCCAGTAATGCACTGGGGTCGATTTAATCGACTTTCCCCTCCCGTCAAATTGTTGGCCTGGTACCTAAATCAGAAAGCATTATCTTTATGTTTGCAGTTAGCTGGAAGTCTACCCCTTTCGTTCATCTCTATGCAAGCTATGTTATCCGTTGGCAGTGGTAACTGTTATAATACCAATAGTAGTTGTGATAGCTATAATAATGGTTTCTGGTTGTGGTATTGTATGGAGGATAGAAGGATGGAAGGCAAAGTAAATCTCGGCCGGATTTGAACACTGGAAGTTACCTAGTGTGGCGGCTTCTATGTGATCTGCTAGAAACAGTAGCCAAATATTGGATTGCATAATTCTAGATAAATTACCTGAAAAAGAGA
>OZ024748.1:35891266-35918766 GCA_964016885.1 Eledone cirrhosa | reverse complement strand
GATCCACTATCCGGTCTTTGCGAGACCAGGATGGACGGGTGATCCTTGAACCTAAGCAGATGTGCGAGGCTTTTCAAAAGCACTTTGCCGAATTGTTCGGAAGGGGAGGGGGGGCCGGTTGGGGACGTGGACTTCGGTCCATACCTCGACGGCCTGCTGCGTCTTTCGGACAGGGAGGCGAAGTCCTGCGAGGAGCCGATTTCAGCCGCTGAGATAGAGGACGTGCTGAGCCAATGCGGCAAACGCAAATCCCCGGGTCTCGATGGTCTTCCATACGAACTATATCTAGCTATGCCGGACTTGTTCCCCGAACTCCTCGAGGCGGTCTACTGCAACTGGCGACAGAACGGGAGAATTCCCTGTGCTGTGACCAAGAGCGTAGTCACGCTAGTGAGGAAGGACGAGAACAAGGGGGACGATATAAATAATTTCAGGCCCATAACTCTGCTAAATACAGAGTTACAGATTTTGGCCAAGGTGCTAGCAAAGAGGTTGGCGCTTGTCGTGGGCAACCTGGTGGGAGATGCGCAGACATGTGCTATCCCGTCCAGGTCCATCCACGATAACCTCCACCTCATGCGATACATCATAGAGAGGGTTGGGAACGAACCCGGCTTTGGTGGGGCCCTGATCAACTTGGATCAATCTAAGGCATTCGATAGGGTCGACCATGGTTACCTGGATGCGGTGCTAGCGGCGGCAGGCTTCGGACCCATTTTCAGGGGCTGGATCAATGCCATGCACAGCAGCCGCATCTGCTCTAGGGTCAAGGTGAACGGCTACCTCTCGGAGCCGTTCGAAATCGCGCGGTCCATCCGACAGGGGTGCCCTCTCTCCTCCCTTCTGTATGTAATGACTCTAGAGCCACTGCTGCGGAAGTTGGAGTTGTAGCGGGGCATCCCGTTGGGACCGGGATTGCGGAAAGCGGTGTCAGCCTACGCCGATGACGTAACAGTAATGGTGTCGACGGCCTCGGAAATCGGGGCGATCGGCACCTTACTGGAGGAGTACGAAAGGTTTACAGGGGCTAAGCTGAACCGGGACAAGTCGATCGGTCTGCAACTCGGCACGTGGAGGGGCAGATCGATGCCCTCCGATGGCGTCGTCGGTCGCTGGACGGAGGGCCCGGTGAAATTGCTCGGGGTCTGGTTCGGACCAGACCTCCAGGTGGAGAAGAACTGGGGTGAGGTGACGAGCAGGGTGTTTGCACTGACCCAGAAGTGGGCCGAGTGCAAACTGTCCCTGAAAGGTCGGGCGGAGGTGGCGAACACTTATATAGCGTCCGTCATCTACTACCGCCTGACCGTGGTGCCTTGCCCAAGGGAAACGCTCGCCAAAATGGAGCGCGCACTCTTCCAATTCCTTTGGAAGAAGCGGGCTCCTATGGTGAGGAGATCCATCTGCTGTCAACACCCTTCGAAAGGAGGGCTGGGGATGACGTGGCTAATGATACGTAAACACGCATTAAGGCTACGGCACCTCCAGGTATTCCTCTCCGGTCAACCGGTATGGGCCCCGTTTGTGAGGCGAGCCTTTCCCAGACTCGTCTCACTCACCGAGCTGCAATCCTGGGTCAAGCAAAGACCGAGAAAACTGGGCGCCTGGCACACCGAGTGTGCCCAGGCGCTCACGGTTCTCTGGCAGGCGGACCCGGCTGTCAGTGGAGAATCCACCTCGTCATTCTATAGAGGGCTGGTGGTTAGCAGGTGCGACGACGCCCTCGGAGAAGCCCTAGGCATGGAGGAAGACGAACTGGCCAACCTGTTCGGTAGGACATTCAGCCCGGGACCCATGGATAACTTCCAGAGGTCCCTGGCCTGGCAATGCTACAGAAGGGCTCTGCCCGTTCGAGAAAGGCTCTACAGACACGGGCGCCCGGGTAGGGACCCATCGAAAAAGGTCTGTCCCAGATGCGTGTGCGACGAGGAAACCGTTGCACACGCATTGGTACACTGCTCGGGCATTGCCGATCTGTGGGGCTATGTCGAACAACTGCTGTCAAGGGTGGGACCGATCCGGTTGACCACCGAGTCTATTGTAACGATCAAGCCGCCTCCCCTCTTCAAAAACGAAGGAGAGGCGGTGTTTCTGTGCGTAATAGCCATGGTGAAAGAGGTTGTATGGTGGAGGCGTCTGAAAGGACTGAGGTCAGACACCTTTCTCTCTGGCCAACAACTGGTCCGTTTCTTCCGATATCATTTCGGAAGAAGAATCAGGATGGAGAGAGAGGTGCTGCACCCCAGCCGTTTCTATGAAAGATGGGTGAAAGTGGCGAGAATGGCCCGTGTGAATGGGCCTTCACTCTACATCAGACTATAGGTGAGGAAGATGAAAGACCAAGGGAGCACCCCTTCTCTGTGCTCCTGATGAGAAGGGTTGCACACTTTTTTCGGGGGTGTGTGCGACCCCCCAAGGCGCCTCCTCTCTATTGAGGACTTTGTTATAAATTTTATTTTTTGTTATATTTTATTTTATTTTTATATATTGTTATTGCCTCCTCCTTATTGAGGACGCCTTGTTTTGTAAACTCCCCCCATTGTACTTGTCCCACTTTTGATGCCCTGGTGGAAAATAAAAGAAACATATATATATATATATATATAAATTAAATATAACCTCTGCATATATATATATATATATATATATATATATGCAGAGGTTATATTTAATTTGTTGGGATTCAACAAGCTTAAACATTTTTATAACTGATATAAAGCACTCAACAAATTAGTGGAGTAAATATTCAATATATTAATATTAATAAATGGAAATTATATTTATAAAACCATAATTATTTTATTATATATATTTCAAGGGCAACCAAGGCAAATTTTGGTGCGCTTTCATCAGATAAAATATAAATTTGTTTTATAAATATTGACATACCCGCATAAAGACAACCTTAACGGTTGAAGTTCGCTGGATCTATATATATATATATACGGAAAGCTGCCTATCCTCAGATCGGACTGAGGAAACAATGTTTCCATTGGTTCTTTCTATTCCTGATACTGTGTGTGTGTTGGTGGCCACTCCAGGCAGAAAGAGGTGGGATTTGAACTCAGAGTACCCAGATCCGGATCTCATATTCCCAAACATCCCGTCCGGTTCTTAAACAATTCCGCCAATCCAGCCAGCCACCCAACCGCCTCCCATTACCCTCCGTTCATGACTGGTACGTGATTTACTAACCCCAAAAATATAAAAGGTTAGGTAGACCTCGACGGGATTTGAATAAATACCGGGAGAATTTAATGTGAGACCCTAACAAACTTCAGTCGGAATTACCCCCAGAAATGGATTGGTTGATATATCAAATCTTAAGTTGAACCCCTAATATAAAGTCCCATGGTGTAATGATACAAATTCTTAAGGTTTATACTTACTTTATCGATGTTGTGCTGCAGAACGGTGTGTCATGTAATGGGGCAGCGTTTGTATCAGCATCGATTTCATCATAACTCAAAGGAGTGGGCCTCTTTTTGGTGTAGATTTTCCATATAAACAGCAGAATAGCGATGACTACGAAACATCCACATATGGCGGCGAGAACCACAGCTGCTACTGGAAAATATGAGACGATAAACGATTATATATATATATATATATATATATATATATATATATATATATATATATGTATATACTGACACATATATATATATATATATATATATATGTCAGTATATATATATATATATATATATATATATATATATGTGTGTGTCAGTATATATATATATATATATATATATGTCAGTATATATATATATATATATATATATATATATATATATATATATATATATATATATATATATTTATATATATATGTGTCAGTATATACATATATATATTTATATATATATATGTGTCAGTATATATATATATATATATCTATGCTAGAACATGTTAGTATATATATATATATATATATATATATATATATATATATATATATATATACTGACATGTTCTAGCATAGTACCTGTCAAAAATGACGGGTTTTATAATAATAACAAATATTTTATACAATGATTCTTTGATAAAACATTCTAAAGAGACTTGAAATCTGATTTGTCTTTGACCTTCTCCCTCAGGTCACTCCGGCTGACGCCAAATTATATTTTATTTTCACTTAAATTAATTCAATAATTTCCATATTTGTTTAATCATTTTCTAACAAATACCCACTAAATTACAATAACTGTATTTTATCTATCTACCTGTCTCCCTGTCTTCCTTTCTCCCTGTCTCCCTGTCTCCCTGTCTGTCTATCAACCTCTCTATCTTCGGACTCTTAATGGCAATTGAGCGTGGCTGTTCTTGTCCAAAATATATACATTGATATATATACATAAATAGATAACAGAAAGACATGTAGATAGATATGTTTCTTTATTAGCCACAGGGGCACAAAAGAAGGGGACAATACAAAGGGGGAAGTTTACATTCAATAAAAACGTGTAAAATCCTATCACTAATGCAATTTAAAAATTAATCGATTTTCCCCAATAGGGGGAGACATTACATATGAGTAACACATACCCCCGAAAAAATGTGCAACCCTCATCTCTAGGAGTACGAAGAGTGAGTACCCCTTTCCTCTCTTCCTCTTTTTCCTCAACCTACAGGCTGATATAGAGAGAAGGCCAATTCACTCGGGCCATTCTCGCCACTTTCACCCACCTTTCATAAAACTTGCTGGGGTACAGCACCTCTCTCTCTCCATCCTGATTCTTCTTCCAAGTTAGATAGATAGATAGAGAGAGATAGAGAGGGGGGGGGAGAGATAAACAGATGGTTAGATAGATAGATATGTTTCTTTTATTTTCCACCAGGGCATCAAAAGTGGGACAAGTACAATGGAGGGAGTTTACACAAAAAGGCGTCCTCAATAAGGAGGAGGCAATAACAAAATATAAAAATAAAATAAAATATAACAAAAAATAGATAGATAGATAGAAAAGAAAGTATCTAGGGAGCAATTGTAAGTCGTATTGAACCGTTAGAAGGAGGAGAAGAATGTCTTTACAGAACTGGACATAATTTATATAAAATGTCGACAGGTTTTATTTTAGACGCTGTATTATATTCACAGCACGTAGCCTGATTATGGCATTTCTGGTGGCCAACTGTCACCAGGTATCTATGGATATAAAGTATATATCATACTGTGATGGCCTTCATCTTCTCCCCACCCTCTGTAACTCTCTCTCTCTCCCTCTCTCGCTCCCTCTCTCTCTCTCTCTATATATATATATATATATATATATATATACTAAATAAGGCCTCTTGCAACAGATTGAGCACTGATTCCTTCATCCTTCTTCTACGGATTTCTACACACACACACACACACACACACACACACACACACACACACACACACACACACACACACACACACACACACACACACACACACACACACACACACACACACACATCTCTCTCTATATATATATATATGTATATGTGTATGTATGTGTATTTGTGTGTGTGTGTGAAAAGATTCAGGACGCCGACGGCTGACCTGCGGGTGTTTCGACAGCTAGATCCGAACTGAATTGCCGGTCTTCGAACGGCGGGAATCTAACTGATCTTTAGAAGTTATGGTCCACCTGGTATTTTACCACACCCTTTCTGATATATATATATATATATATATATTACCCGAATTACTTGATCGTTTTTTTGGTTATGCGAATGATTGTTTAACCATCGTCTCAGTGTGTTTGGCCTTTAACGTTTGTTATAGCCCTGGTTCATCTGAATCATTGAGCACTTGCCTCACATCTCGGAGGTTGTTTTTCATTATTTCGTGGGCCGAAATGCGAATCTCGATAATTTATGTTTATATATATATATATATATATATATATATATATGCAGAGGTTATATTTAATTTGTTGGGATTCAACAAGCTTAAAAATTTCAACAAGCTTAAAAATGTTTATAACTGATATAAAGCACTCAACAGTTAGTGGAGTAAATACACAATATATTAATAAATGGAAACTATATTTATATAAACATATTTATTTTATTATATATATTTCAAGGGCAACCAAGGCAATATATATATATATATATATATGTAAAAGTTATATTTAATTTGTTGGGATACAACAAGCAAATATTTTTATAACTCATATAAAGCACTCAACAAATTTTTGGAGTAAAAATACAATATATTAACAAATGGAAACTATATTTATAAAACCATATTTATTTCATTATACATATTTCAAGGACACCAAAGCAAATTATGGTGCGCTTTCATCAGATAAAATATAATATAGATCAGTTTTATAAACAAATATTGACATACCCTTAAAGAATGCAACCATGCAACTATCCGGGAGCTTCCAACCGACATGGTTGCATTCTTTAAGGGTATGTTAATATTTGTTTATAAAACTGATCTATATTATATTTTATCTGATGAAAGCGCACCATAATTTGCTTTGGTGAGCTTGAAATATGTATAATGAAATAAATATGGTTTTATAAATATAGTTTCCATTTGTTAATATATTGAATATATATATAAATATATATATATATATATATATATATCATATATGTGAGAAAAACCACAGACCCTCCATCTCAACTCTACTTTTGAAAAGCAGAAGAACTGCGAAACCGGTAAAGGAACCAAATAAATATATATTTTTAAATAAGACTTCAGTTGCATTTTCGATTTCATCTTTTTTTCTTTATACTTTCACTCGTGTAGAACACCTCGGTTATTTTTCATTTTGTAAAAAAACCTCACTTTCTAATATATATATATCTGTTAGAACACGAAAAGTGTGAAACAACAGAATGTTCACTTTTCGTGTTCTAACATATATGCGTAGCTTCTTAAAAAATTTTTCGGAGATAGCCGTGGTGGTGGTGATCGTATGTCATTGGCTAATTTTCAACCAATCAGAGTACCTCTCTCTATATCTCTTCCACTGTTACTTACGCCTGTTTCTCTCTATCTGTTCCGTCTCTATATATATCTCTTACTCTTTCGCTTTGCACTCCTCCCCTTCAATACCATCTCTCCCCCTCTCTATATATTTGTTACTCTATCGCTGCACGCTCCTCTCCTTCAATATATCAATTACACACGCTTTACACTCCTTTATCCCCAGCGCCCCTATATATACACCCCCCCTCTCCCGCATCTATATTTTAATGTACCGTTGCACCGTGAATATATGTGTCTATATATATATACATATATATTGTATATACACATTCATGTATGTGTATACACACTCATGTATGTATATACACTGGTTTTATGTGTGTATTGTAAATTTGTACTGTTAAAACACGAAACTAACATTCGATTGACACTTTGATTACCTGTACAGGCAATAGTTATTAGAATGCTGTTGAAGTGTGTATATATTTTTGGGGGACATCCTGTATATACACACATTATATATAATACAATAAACAGATAAATACACACATATATATATGAGCTTATTTAATTATAAATATTGTGAATTTTTAACTCAGTTCAATTATATATATAAATGGTTTCTACAGGACTAGAACTGTTTCATTCGAAAGAAATCATCATAATATTGAGAGGGGGGACTAGATAAAATATTTCAAATCAAATGTGTATAAGTTATAAGTTAAAATGTATAAATAGAGACGATAGTGGAGGTATATCTGTTTAGTGGAACAGTAGACGATAGAATTAAATACAGACGATAATCTCCCTTTAATGAAACAGCAGACGATAGAATTAAGGCAATTTAAATTTTAAGCATTTGCATTTTTGCCTTTCATCGTTACGGGGTCGATAAAATAAAGTACCAGTAATACACTGTCACTAGACGACTTTCAAATTGAATTGTTGGTTCCATTTCTTTAGTATTTTCAATTGTAGTTATCTACTTAAAAAGCGTTACACGGTTAGAGACATAATTCGTAAGTTATATCTTCCCTATTAAACCATTGCATTATTTCGCCTACAATAGAACAAAAATGAAATGTTCTTTAAAGAAACAGGAATATAACTTTATAAAAAAAAAAGTTGCATCCGCTTCTTTTATCATTGATAATTTTTTCGTTTTAATATTAATTGTTTTTTGTAGTTGTTTATATTAAAAATCTTACTGTAATATTTACTTAAACGAAGGCAAACATCTAAACTTATAGATTAATCTTGAGCGAAGGACTAGATAAATCTCTCTCCCTCTCTCTCTCTCTATATATATATATATATAAACGAAGAATGATAAAATTTCAAGCAAAGAGTTTAATTAGGTATATTTTGTAATATTATTAACTAATTATTATAATTAACGCGCATATTTTGCTATCCTCAAACACGTTTACACATGGCATGAAATATAACTAATCCGAGATGGCTAGGTTTCATCTTCTAACTGGATATACGAAATCCATTATGTCTTGACAACAACATGAGGTAACATTATGTTATTCACAGACACACTTTGTACACTGTTCCATATCAGAATGTATTTCCTTCGTCACATTCACAAACAGTATTGAAAATATGTTCTTCGGCAAATAAAAATGTTTTGTTCATAATATTTCAACTAGCGATTGCTCTACTCCACGCACGACCACCATAAATTAATGACCAGCTCAACACAAGTATTGGTAGAGCGTCAGACACCATGCTTTGCAGTATTGTTATGGTCCTTTGCATTCTAAGTTCAAATCCTGCCGAGGTTAACTTCGACTTTCATACTTACTAATTCGATAAAATAAAGTACCAGTAATGGACTGCCGTAATGGATTTGTGCCGAAAAATAGAAACACTATTAATGTGCAATAAGAGCAAAATATAACGACATTGCTCAATTATTTTATCTAATGTTGTAATAACACAAGGAAATGTTGTTTGTGTATTTTTTTTTATATTTGCTCATAGGCTTTTACAATTTCGCTCAGCCAACAACTATTAAAAAGTGAGTTGCTTAAGATAACAATTTAATCACAAATTGTTGCTATCTTTTAATACACTCCAACAAGTCATCAAATTATGTACAATAAAAACAAATCTTATTAATTTGCTCAGGGAATATAAAGAAAATGTATATACACTGATAATTGCAATTGTATGTAAATATTTTGTTTTTGTATTGTATATTTTATGTTTTCTATTATGTATAATATATTGATTTAATATTGATTGTTTTTTGTAGTTGTTTATATTAAAAGTCTGAAAATATTTTTATACATCTTACACTAATATTTATAAGATAATTTATAATAACAATTACATAATCTAATTACATTACAACGATAATTTATTATTAATATATATCCTGTTTAACTAGAGTTATTACAAGCGTTGCCTTAAAAAAATATTAAACTAGACATGAAAAATGCGCAAGCTCAAAAGTGCCACAGAATGTTATAATAAACCTTCAAAAGTGTGGGACTAGAGTTGTTGCTAAAAAATATTGTAATCATTATATATCGTACATTCTGTGGCATCCTTTATAAAAATAGCTTAAACCAACGAAGCCTTTATTTTTACGCTATTTCACTTAGTTAATTCTTAGAGTGTAACATATAAAAATAAATACATCTATGTTTAATGTAATAACAGCTATAAATAATTACGTAATATTATTATCATATACTCATAGTAACAAAATAATTGTGTTGAAACTTAATATGATGCTTATATGAACGATCAAATCTATAATGATAATTTCTTAAATATACTAATAGTAAAATAATTTAGTTATCTATTGTTACATTTTCATAGAACTATAATATTAACAATCGTATTGCATTATCAAATTTTTATCACTACAAACTTTCATATTGGAATTACCTTAAGCCACTTATTATTACTTCGCTTTCGTACTTTTACAGCTGTAGATATTGCGCTGTATCTTATATCTAATATCAATATCTCGTGGTAATTTGCATGAAGTGTAAAATAGGTTTATTAATAACTTTAATATGAAATGTATTATACAGGGCTGCGGAGTCGGCCAAAAATTGACTGGCTCCAACTCAGGATCCGATACTCCATTATTTCCTAAATTTCAGCTCCGCAGCTCTGTTATTATATTAATTAATTTATTTTATAGTTGTAAATGATATTTTTATATGTTACACTCTAAGAATTAACTAAGTGAAATAGCGTAAAAATAAAGGCTTCGTTGGTTTAAGCTATTTTTATAAAGGATGCCACAGAATGTACGATATATAATGATTACAATATTTTTTAGCAACAACTCTAGTCCCACACTTTTGAAGGTTTATTATAACATTCTGTGGCACTTTTGAGCTTGCGCATTTTTCATGTCTAGTATATATATATATATATATATATAAACTCAAAAGTGAGTGTCAACACCATAATGAATTGGCTAGGGTTTTTTTTATTTATTAATCACCGAAATTATGAAAGGCAAAGTTGATCTTGGTAGGGACTGAACACAGAACGCGAGGTGTCAGAACAAACACCACAAGGTATTAAATCTGAAGCTCTAACGACTCAGTCAGTTTACTGTCCTAGTTATACCATATGTATATATTACTTTAACTTAGTGGGATTATCATGACATGAATATATGTCTACATATCTAGTCTCTGTCTTTTCAGCTCTGCAGTTAAAGTTGTTTCTCGTGAACCGCCACAAACCTTTCACTCAATACAATAAATGACCTAGTTAGTTATTTAGTAATTTGTTTATTTATTTATTTATTTATTTATTTATTTATTTATTTATTGTGAGGCCGTGTGGATTGGCAGAAATGGTAGAGCATCTGACAATATACTTTACGGCATAGAGTTACGGCCCTGTACGTTCTGAGTTCTGTAAATTATGTATGTATTTTATATTACTATACATGGTTTATATTGTAATTTAGTGATCAATAACCAATAAGGTGGTTGTTTGTGTATCTTATGTAGGTTTACAATATCTTACTGAGTGTGTGTGTCTGTGTGTGTGTGTGTGTTATGTAGGTACAATATGACACAGTGTGTGTATAGGTATACAATATCACACAGTGTGTGTGTGTGTGTGTGTGTGTGTGTGTGTGTGTGTGTGTGTGTGTGTGTGTAAGCAGTGGCGGACTGGGTCTAAAAATATTGGTTGCCAGGAGATGAAGGGGGCTCACCTACATATAGAATGCTATCATTTAATTTTTATAATGAATAAATAACATTTTCGAAAGATACATAAGTGGAAACAAAACAGTGTAATCAAATTTTTGCGGGAAAATATCTTACTTTCTCCAATAATTAATATTATGTATTTTGCGAAATCCAGAGACTTTCAATAATGACTTTGGTTTTTCACACTCATTCAATATATATATCTGTGTGTGTGGGGGGGGGGCGTGTTTGTGTGTGTGTATCTATATATCTATCTGTACGAACAGGGTGTTTGCACTGACCCAGAAGTGGGCCGAGTGCAAACTGTCCCTGAAAGGTCGGTCGGAGGTGGCGAACACTTATATAGCGTCCGTCATCTACTACCGCCTGACCGTTGTGCCTTGCCCAAGGGAAACGCTCGCCAAAATGGATCGCGCACTCTTCCAATTCCTTTGGAAGAAGCGGGCTCCTATTGTGAGGAGATCCATCTGCTGTCAACACCCTTCGAAAGGAGGGCTGGGGATGCCGTGGCTAATGATACGTAAACACGCATTAAGGCTACGGCACCTCCAGGTATTCCTCACCGGTCAACCGGTGTGGGCCCCGTTTGTGAGGCGAGCCTTTCCCAGACTCGTCTCACTCACCGAGCTGCAATCCTGGGTCAAGCAAAGACCGAGAAAACTGGGCGCCTGGCACACCGAGTATGCCCAGGCGCTCACGGCTCTCTGGCAGGCGGACCTGGCTGTCAGTGGAGAATCCACCTCGTCATTCTATAGAGGGCTGGTGGTTAGCAGGTGCGACGACGCCCTCGGAGAAGCCCTAGGCATGGAGGAAGACGAACTGGCCAACCTGTTCGGTAGGACATTCAGCCCGGGACCCATGGATAACTTCCAGAGGTCCCTGGCCTGTTAGTGCTACAGAAGGGCTCTGCCCGTTCGAGAAAGGCTCTACATACACGGGCGCCCGGGTAGGGACCCATCGAAAAAGATCTGTCCCAGATGCGTGTGCGACGAGAAAACCGTTGCACACGCATTGATACACTGCTCGGGCATTGCCGATCTGTGGGGCTATGTCGAACAACTGCTGTCAAGGGTGGGACCGATCCGGTTGACCACTGAGTCTATTGTAACGATCAAGCCGCCTCCCCTCTTCAAAAACAAAGGAGAAGCGGTGTTTCTGTGCGTAATAGCCATGGCGAAAGAGGTTGTATGGTGGACGCGTCTGAAAGGACTGAGGTCAGACACCTTTCTCTCTGGCCAACAACTGGTCCGTTTCTTCCGATATCATTTCGGAAGAAGAATCAGGATGGAGAGAGAGGTGCTGCACCCCAGCCGTTTCTATGAAAGATGGGTGAAAGTGGCGATAATAGCCCGTGTGAATGGGCCTTCACTCTACATCAGACTATAGGTGAGGAAGATGAAAGACCAAGGGAACACCCCCTCTCTGTGCTCCTGGGGAGAAGGGTTGCACACTTTTTTTCGGGGGTGTGTGCGACCCTCCATGGCGCCTCCTCTCTATTGAGGATTTTGTTATAAATTTTATTTTGTCATATTTTATTTTATTTTTATATTTTTTTATTGCCTCCTCCTTATTGAGGACGCCTTGTTATGTAAACTCCCCCCATTGTACTTGTCCCACTTTTTGATGCCCTGGTGGCAAATAAAAAGAAAATTATCTCTCTATATATATATACACACCACCTTCACAACTAATTGATTTGACAGATGCCTTTAACCCATTGATACCAAATATTATTTGGTCAGTAATTCGTATGTAAGTATATATATATATTTTAGGGGCCAATGCTTTGCTTTAAAAAAATACCTGAAATTTAAGAGAAAGAATAAAATGTTTAAAAAATCAATAAAACAATTAAGCAAAGCATTTGGTCAACCAGTTCCCCAGGGAATTACTAGAAACCAAAATATACGATAGTGTAAATATATATATATATATATATATAAATATAAATTAGCGAGAATCGTATTTCAGCTCAGGAATTAACGAAAAACACTTCCGAGTTGTGTGGCAAGCGCTCGATGATTCATATGAATCAGAGCTACAACATACGTTAAGGGCCAAACACACTGAGATGGTGGTTAAACCAATCATCCGCACAACCAAAAAAATGACCAAGTAATTCGGGTCAAACAATAAAAATATATGTGATTGAAAATTTATATATATATATGCGTGTGTGTCTGTGTCTATATATATATGTTTGCATGCATGAATGAATACTCTAAACTTTAGATTTAGTAGAATGTACAACCACTGATTCCAGTTATTTACACTATCGTATATTTTGGTTTCTAGTAATTACCTGGGGAACTGGTTGACCAAATGCTTTGCTTAATTGTTTTATTGATTTTTTAAAACATTTTATTCTTTCTCTTAAATTTCAGGTATTTTTTTAAAGCAAAGCATTGGCCCCTAAAATATTACACTGGGCCGTGCAATGCTACTGTGGGCTCTTGCAATGCTACCGTGGGCCCCTTGGCAACCTGGCCAGTCCGCCACTGTATATAGGTATATAAGATCACACAGTGTGTGTGTGTAGGTATATAATACTTAATTGTTTCTACTTTTGGCACAAGGCCAGCAATTACCCAGTACATTACTGGTACTTTATTTTATCGAACCCGTAAGGATGAAAGGCAAAGTGTACCTCGGCGGGATTTGAACTCACACCATAAAGGGGCGTAACTCTATGCTGCAAAGCATGGCGTCTGACCTTCTACTGATACTGCCAATCCCCACTAAGTGTTTCTGTATATTTCTGATTCAGGCGGGAACAACATTAACAAATAAACCTGACGTAATTTATGTCATTCGGTACCTATCTTCCCCTATACTTATGATCATCATCAATATATATAGTTGAAAGATACACACACATACATATATACCCCCCCCCCCCCACTCTCACCAAGCCTGAAGCTAATAACACAATGTACCATTTACTCCTGCGTTTGTTTGTTTATTTGTTATTTCGAAATATATATATATATATATATATATATATATATATATATAAACGGAAAAAATGAAACGAAATTTCATTTCTCACTCTTAGTACGGCTGTTACTTATATATAAGTATGTATACATACTTATATATATATATATTGGTAAAAGGAAAAGAAAATGATGACAAATTGTTCCCAGTGAAAAATAGTTTAATTAGGAATAAGTAAAAATTAGTAATAGTATTGGTTAGTATTCAGTTTTAGTTTTAAGTTTTTAACGGTTGCGCATTTCTAATGCTTTTCAAAAGTAATTTTGATATAGAGCCCCCGTGATGTTTACTCTAATCTGTATTATATATAAACTTACATATATATGTATTGACAAACAACTCCTACGGCCGACTAGATATGTATTATATAGTACAATATACAAGTACTAACCTACTTATAGCGAGCAACAATATAGTTTTAACTAGCCAACTCTCTACCTGTGAACCGCGAGCCAAGAAGCAGTGCAAATTAAAAGAATATAAATATATAAATAAAAATATTTATGATAACCAAGGGAGAGTATTCAGTAAGCACTATTTATTAAGTTATCTCCCTTAAACCTACTATAAACGATATTATAGATACTTAGATATATAAACTTAAGAAAAGACAACGAACAGAAACAAAACAAAATGAAAACTATTTTTTAAGGGGAAACTTTATAAAATTATTCTTTTTTAAAATAAATAAACAAACGAGCGAGGCAGAACTCCATGGTCATCGGGTGTTGAGACGGACTTTGACACCTACCAACAGTTCTGCTGGTCCATCCGGGGCCACAGCGTCTGACATAAGCCAAACGCTGTCCAAAGGAGTGACAGACGAAAGACAAACAGTCATTTGTATATATGTATCAAATTTCATTCCTCTCTCCCTCTCCCCTATCTCTCTCACACACACACTCTCTCTCTCTCTCTCATTGTGGAGTCTTAGAGGTACTGTCACACAACATGTCTAGGGAACTATAAACCTGGTGGAGCCCAACCTTCTCCAGGTCTGAACACAGCCGATGTTGTTCTATAGAGGAAGAATTGACCCCAGTAGTGAACTGGTACTTTCTTTTATCGACCTCGAAAGGATGAAAGGCAAAGTTGACCCCGGCGGGATTTAACCTCAGAGTGTACAATGAGGTGGGATGACATTCTATCGGACCTCTTAACGACTCTGCCAATAGATATATACATCGATATATACAGGCCCTAAAAACTGAAAATGTTAGGGTACAACTATTTACTGTACTGGTAAAAAAATAAAAAATAATTTGCAGTGTGGGTAGGGTGGGGGGGGGGGTCATTAATAGATTGAGGAGCTCTCCATAAGTGTTAATCCAGGTAAAGCGAAACTCAGCCGTAATCAGTCGCCTTTGGTGATTTAATCATAAGTTGTGATTTGAGGGAGATTTGTTTGTTATTTCTAGCAGATCGAATTCCAGCCATGAAGTTTCTCCCATCTGGTACAATTTGATAAAACAGGCGATGGAAGGGAGAGTACTGTGTAATATACATATATACATATAAATATGTGTGCATGTGTACGTGTGTATGCATGTGTGTGTGTATGTGTGTGTGTATGTATACATACATACACACACACACATGTATATATATATATATATATATATATATATATATATATATATATATATGGCAAGTAAGTATGTTTTGAAACAGTGAGCAGGTTTGAAATTAGAAAATAGAATAGCTTTCACCGTATTTTTGACTAAAGGAATTTTAGCCTGATAATGGGGTTCGAAACCCCATTATCAGGCTAAAATTCCTTTAGTCAAAAATACGGTGAAAGCTATATATATATATATATATATACATGTGTGTGTGTATATATATATATATATATATATATATGTGTCTGTGTATATATATATATACATGTGTGTGTGTATATATATATATATGTATGTGTGTATATATATATACATGTGTGTGTGTATATATATATATATATGTGTCTGTGTATATATATATATACATGTGTGTGTGTATATATATATATGTATAGTTAGGAAAGCAGAAAATTGCTTATTGTAATCCAGTTCGTGATTAGGGGTAACTCCACAAGTTTGCTAGAATGTGGTTAGTAAATCACATACAAACTTGGAGTATAAAGAATAAAAGAGAAAACACAGGTAAGCATTAAAAAAAGGATTTTATCCAGGTATTTACGACCGTTTCATTGGAAAGCGCAACCTTATATCGCTATACTGTAAATAGCAGCCACTAGATAATAACTGTTATTCACCTCCAAATTTTCAAAATAATGAATAAGTTACTTGTAAAAGTTTCTTAATATATAAAAGAAATCATTTTTTTAAATCGTATTTACTAGTATAGAGAGAGAGGAAGGGGGAGAATAATTAAGAAGTAGAGAGACAAACGGAGATGGGGGAGGGGTAAAGATGGAAGGATTGCTCAATCAGTTTTGATTCGTAGTCTTGATGTCGTCAATTTACAGTGTAGGGGGTTAAAGAGAATTAAATTGTTTATAGTGGGAGGGAGAGAGAGAGAAAGAGAGAGGGGGGAGATAGAGAGATAAATATATATATAAAAAAGGGGGAAGAGAAAAAAGAAAAAAAGAAAAGAGAACAAAAAAAGGGGGAGAGAAGAAAAGAAGAAAACGAAAAAAGAGAAAAGGAATGAAGCAGTATAGCGATATAAGGTTGCGCTTACCAATAAAACGGTCGTAAATACCTGGAAAAAATATTTTTTTTAATGATATATATACATATATATATACATATATATATATATATATATACATATATATATATATGCATATATATACATATATATATATATATATATATATATATATATATATATATATATATATATATATATATATATATATATATATATACATACAATAGGGTGGCACTTATTCTTCAACTAAATGTTTAGCTCCCACCACCCTATCTTGTTCCAATTAACAATACATCTATCTGTGCAAGATTTTAGTTCTGGCAGAAAACTGCAAGGCGACCCCAGTCGACCGTGAATGTTTGAAGTTTTCGCCCCGAAAGTCATTTTTTTTTAGATAAAAATTCTTTATCTCTTAAATTAAAAGCTTGTTCAGACTTATTCTTGGTATTAGAAGGATAAGAGACAATGAATATAATGGGGAAGGTAACTTGCAAAGCTGGGGATAGAGCGCAGGAATAGGGTAAACACCTATTTTTCACTGTGGGAGCAGCGAAATTTTAACTTTCGGAAAATTACCTATTGCTAAGGGCCAGCCTAATATATATATATCCGTATGTGGTTGACAGCTGAGAGAAATGAGTACTTGGTATTGAGTAATATATATATATATATATATATATATATATATATATATATATATATATGTGTGTGTGTGTGTGTGTGTGTGTGTATGTGTGTGTGTGTGTATGATATGTATATATATAGTCTCCTTACTATCCTTGCTTTCATATTTCTCCTTGCTCCCCTTTTCTCAATGTATTTATATATAACCAAGTACATAGATACCAGGAGAAAAGGAGAGCAAGGAGAGCAAGGAGAGAAAATGGGGTGGGGCAGGCAGGAAGAGAAGAGGGGGGAGAAAGGGGATGAGAGGGAGTAGAGGGGTGAAGTGGTGTGGAAATGGAGGTAGGAGCTGAAGGGCGGGGAGGTGAGGAATTAGATAATGAGGAGGGGAGGAGCATAAATACATATATCAGTATGTGGTACATTTGCTGGGGTTGCCTGGATGTGTCCACATAAATTTCTCTAAGAAAAAATAAAATGGTCGAGATAGGGAACAGTATACCGCTTTTGAACAGAATTAATCGTTGCGTATACTATGTTCCAACGTCAAGGTGTTTGAGGGTCGCCTAACAGTTGTCCGATTGAGCTCAAATTTTGCACACCTCGTGTTATTTGTGATTGAAACAGGATTAGTGGGTGGTAACATCAAACATTTACCTAGTGCTAAAGGCCAGCCTAATATATATATATATGAAATATTTACGTAGAAAGAGTAAAGGAAAGGGGAGTGCTCTATGTATGTTATATCGATATTAAATTTTTCCTTCTGATGAACGATTTCAGACGTCTCTGTTGAGCTCGCTTGTCTTCGTGAAACCTTTGGTAAATGGAATAATTATATATATATATATATATATATATATATATATATATATATATATATATATATATAAGGGATAACAAAATATCGTTATAGGTAATCCAGTTAGATGTTGTGAATACTCCGTATTGTGGATAGTTTTAGTGTACGGCGTTGTTTGACTCAACAACAGGTTTCCGTAGGTGGCGAGTTTGCGAGTAATAATATTGAAAGAGTGAAGAATAACATGGTCAACAGTACAAAAAAGGGTTTTATTTACAGTCTGACAATCGTTTCACTGATTAAGTTTTCTAAAAATTGCTGAACACTTGGAGCTGTGCCACTCAATTTTAAATACGATGTTAGCTTAAACAGATCATCAGAAAGGATGGTTAAAAACATACTCAGCGTTTACGAATTCAAATTACATCATTAATTTTCTCTATATCATTTTCTTTTTTTTCTTTTTACTCTCTTTTTTTTCTCTCTCTCTTTCTTTATTAATGATGTTGTAATTTGAATTCGTAAACGCTGAGTATGTTTCTAAATTATTAGATAACTTAATCAGTGAAACAATTGTTAATACTGTAAATAAAACCCTTTTTTGTACTGTTGACCATGTTATTCTTCACTCTTTCAATATATATATATATAAGCCCGTATGTATATATATATATATATATATATATATATATATATATATATATATATATATTTACACATATGTATATATATATATATGTATATATCTATCTATCTATCTAAGGCGGGTAAAATTCCCGAGATCCATGGACGAGTTCTCTCCAGCGGTCTCTGTCCCTCATTATCGCTGCCATATCCTGCATCTCCAACAGACCAGTGTCTGTCCTTAGGGCATCAACATATGTTAACCTTGGTCTTCCTCTTCTAGTGTGTCCATGTAGGGGCTCCCAAAGGAGCACTGAGTGCAATGTCTACTCTGGATGTCAGTGAGCATGTCCAGCCAACCTCAGTCTCCTCTGTGTCACTTTTGAGCTGACTTTTGAGTACATATATATTTATACATATGTATATATACATATGTATAAATATATATGTACTAATATATATGCATATATATGTATATATATGTATATACATATGTATATATATGTATATACATATGTATATATATATATATACTGTATATACACATATGTATATATATAAAATATATATACATATATACATATATATATATAAAATATATATACATATATACATATATATATATAAAATATATATACATATATACATATATATATAGAGAGATATATACATATATACATATATATATAGAGATATATATACATATATATATATATATATAGAGATATATATACATATATATATATATATATATATATATATATATATATATATATATATATATATATATATATATATACATATATAAAGTAAGTATGTTTTGAAACAGTGAGCAGGTTTGAAATTAGAAAATATATAGCTTTCACCGTATTTTTGACTAAAGGAATTTTAGCCTGATAATGGTGTTAAGAACCCTCAGATAAATGGAAAAAGAAGAGTATTGACGTACATTATCAGGCTAAAATTCCTTTAGTCAAAAATACGGTGAAAGCTATATATTTTCTAATATATATATATATATATATATATTTATATATATATATATATATATATATATCATCAATAAGAAAACACCCAGAGAACATCAACATTGCTCCTGTAGAGTCAAAAGTTAATGCCCATTACAAGGTAAATGCAACACCAAAGCCATTGTATATGCGGCTAAAGTGACAACCATCAGCAACAACCAACCAGCCACCAGCGAACGATATGTGGGTATGACACAAGACAAATTCAAAACGCGTTATTACTCACATGTCGCATCTTTCCGACATCCAGAAAAAAGATTCACAACAGCTCTGGCTAGCAGAATATGGGATTTGAAAGACCAAGGTATCTAATATAAATTGGATTGGTCAATTTTGAACCAATCTAAAGAATATGCAAGAGGAATGAGAAAATGCACACTCTGCATAAGTGAAAAATATTGGATTTTACAGAACCTTAAATCACCAAAAACCTGCCGAAATACAAAAACAGAAATTTTCACCAGTTGCCCACACATGAAATCACACTTGCTTTCCAGCTCATATAAACTTAACTCACTTTCAGATACTTATCCTCCATAAACTCTTATTCTTCACTTTCCTTAAATTATCCTCTTTACAGACTTCTCTTTCTGAATTACTTTCATTTTTAACTTTATTTTTAATTTTATTTTTATTTTTACTTCACATCCACCAGTAAATCCCCCCCCTACTTTTCGATTCACTTACCTAATATCTTCACATTCCACATTTTACTTCCCCATTTTCTTTCACTAACTGATATCACATGTCACTTGCGTTTTCCACTCCAGATATATTCTGTTGTTTCGCAGCCGATTTTATATTTGTACTCATTTATTCATATGGCTGATTTATAATCTGTATCTATGCGTCTGAATGTGTTTATGTGTGTATACGTTCTGTATATGTATACGAACGCCTCCGTATGTGTGTGTGCGTACGTATATATATGTGTGTGTATGTGTGTTTTTATATCTGTTGGGGGGGGGGGGTTATATCTAGGTTGTTTTTTTTATATCGATGTTTTTACATTCTTATTTTTACGTGTGTGTGTATGCGTGTGAATGTATGTGTATGTGTATGTATATGTGTATATATGTATATGTATGGGTGTGTATGTATATGTGTATATATATATATATTGTCGCGTACGTACGTGTGATTAGATATACATGGGGCGATGTATATATATTTATACGTGCCTCGCTATGTTTTAAATTGCCTTGTCCGACGAACGAATGAGGACGTTTTTCGTATTCGTCTTATTCGGGAAACCTCTGGTAATGAGGTAATTATATTGTATTGTTTATTATACATTAAATTTTGCTCTGGTACTTACATAGAGCACTCTTCACTCCTATGACTTTTTCAATTTTCAACGGAAACTTCAATACTTATATATATATATATATATATATATATATATATATATATATATATATATATATATATATATATATAGAGAGAGAGAGAGAGAGAGAGAGAGAGAGAGAGAGAGAGAGAGAGAGAGAGAGAGAGAGGAAGGAGAGTTACCAATTTAATTGTTTCGAATAAGTTTTTTCAGTCTGAATAAAAAAGATTAATTTGTAAGAAAAAAGATATTTTTTACCTTTTTTAAAGAATCAAAATAACTAGTGTTTAAAAACCTCTCCACCAACCAATCCATACACACACTCAAACACACACACACACACTCACACACTCATATACACACACACACACAAACACACACGCGTTCATACACGCACCTGTAAACACACGTTCACACACATATGTTCACGCACACACACGTTCACATACACGCTCAGACACATACGTCCACACGCACACCCACACACGAACATACACAAACACTCGTTCACACACATACAAACACGCATATACACACACACACACACTAAAATTCGAGCGAAAACAAATACTACAGACAGTAAACAGAATATTAAAATAAACTCCACAGCAGAATTCTTTAATTTCACAAGAAAGAAATAATTTAACTTCTTGAAAATAACTTCAAAGGGCAGCGTATTGGCAATATCGGTAGAGGATCGGACGCCATGCTTTGCAGCATAGAGTTACGGCCCTTTATGATCTGAGTTCAAATCCCGCCGAGGTTAACTTTGCTTTCATCCTTACGGGGTCGATAAAATAAAGTACCAGTCACGCACTGGGGTCGATTTAATCGACTTTCCCCTCCCCCAAAATTGCTGGCCTTGTGCCTATATAAGAAACCATTATTACCTCTCTCTCTCTCTCTCTCTCTCTCTCTCACTCTCTGTCTCTCTCTCTCGTTCTGTATATATATATATATATATATATCCACACACATACATGCCTATACATACACATAACCATACATATATCCACATACATACACACATACCAAAGTGAAACCAATCAAAATCCATTAAAAGCAATAAAAATAAAATCCAAAAATAAACACTAAAAAAAAAAGATTACTTCCGGTAGAAGTACAAAAAACCCCGGATGTTTAATGAATATAAACGATTGGTCAATAGTGAAAGAAGATGATTGGTTGTGACAAAGCTAGGGGACAGCGTTCTGTTTAGAGACAATAAAATGTAGAACCAGGTTTACACCTATAAAAGTTTCATTTACACAAAGTGTCCCCTAAAAATGTATACACACATCAGCAGCATTCTAATAAATATTACCTGTACAGGTAATCAAATTGTGCATACATTTTGGGGGGACACCCTGTATATTTACAAGATTTCTGCTATTGGCGAAGAGTTCTTGTTTTTTGTGTGTTTGATTTTTTTAAGTGAAAACGATTGTATTGTATTTGTGTGTGTGTGGATATATGTATGTATGGTTATGTGTATGTATAGGTATGTGTGTGTATCTGTGAGTCGGTGTGTGTGTATGTTTGTGTATCTCTGTGTATGTATGTGTGTATGTGTCTCTGTGTGTGTGTTTGTATATATTGTATTGTGAATTGTTGTAGGTGTTCTGCTGTAAGCCTTCTTTTATTCAGAAAAAACATCTTTACATTTCACCATTGCTCTCCTCTCTCTCTCCTCTCTCTCGCTCTCTCTCTCTCACACACGCACACACTTTCTCTCTGTCATATATATATAAACACACACATAAATATACATATATACATATATCCATATATATATATATATATATATATATATATATATATATATATATATATATATATATTTGTTCGGTTCACTCACTATGTAATACTTTTAATATTTTTACAGAAAGGAAGAGGGAAAAATTCTACATTAAACATTTTTTCTATTTGCAATATCGATTGAGGTTAGAGTTAGGTTAGGGTTAGGGTATGTTAGTATTTGTCAGTGTGTATGCATGTGCATACTTATACGTTTGTTTATATATGTATTATAAAAACTCAGTTCTCGTGTTCAGGCAAGTACTGTTACGTAACTTCTGCAAGATATTCACTCTTTCATCAATACACAACTTATAGGACACTGCTCCATTTCTGTGTGGCCTGGATTTATTAAGAATTTTCCATTGAAGGGAGAAATTCACATCTGCATCCTTGAGTGACCACACGTGGCTGCCTAACTTCATGGACGATCCCTTACCAGAGTATGTAAAGGTCGTCTGATGGTTAAGGTAGCGTTCGTTAAACCAGCAACCTTGAGTTTTCACACACACCCATCAAACCCTTCCTCTCCCCGTACTGCTAAAAATGTGCACCATCTAATCGAGCTGTTGATGATGATTGAAAAATATTTCATATCAGATATGAACAAATTATTTTGGTTGAGTTAATTTTAAGCCTATCAAACCGTCAATAAAAAACATAGTTTCTGCTCTGAAATAAATAAATTCTTGATTCTTTGGATCAGAAATCCAGGAATAAGAAAGAATCTTCACTTTATTTTAGACTTGAAACGAAGATTCCAATGATGAGATTAAAATCAAAAGAAAATAAGTAAAAAGATAGTTCAGTTTCAAAAGATAAAATAACTTCCATATAAAGCAATTTAAGCAAGTAAGAGTGGTGTTTATATATTTAAATTTATGCATTAGATAAAATATACATCTTATTTTGAAATGTTTCAATTTGTGGAATATTAGAAATTCAGTTTAATTTCATGCAAGACAATTTCATTTCATACCATTTGTGTGTATATGTATATATATATATATATATATATATGCATGTATGTATGTGAATATATAGATATACATATCTACATATATCAAAATAAAGATCTGAAGGCATGGTATAAATTTCCAATCATTTTAATCACGACACATATTTCAATAAGAGATAGATCGATCGTGTGGTCATGATCGATTATCATTGGTCTCATCAGGTGAATAATGAATTGTCTTCAAATCTTTGATATGAGGGAGGAAAGCTAACGATGTTCACTCACTAGAGTTCTGTTCCCCATATGGAATTGGAGATATACAAAAGCGTGGAGAACTTAATATTGGTAACAAAAGTTTATTGGATCGTATGACACAACCAATAATGCACCTTACTATCTACACACACACACACACACACACACACACACACACACACACACACACACACACACACACACATATATATATATATATATATATATATATATATATATATATATAAAAGCATGTAAAAAATACATATAAAATCAAGGTTTAGCAAATAGAGAAAAAATGTTAAAATAAATTTCAAAAAGTTCACTGTACTTACTATATGTGCCTTTAATGATCCCAAAATAAACAGATAATCCAAGTGGATTTCCATTGAGAAAGAGATCTTCGTCAGAAAGCTTTTCTCGCTCGGAGAATATAAAATTCTCGAGTTCGAATCACAAACTGGCGCCATACAAAACTGTTCCCGAATGAGAGTGAATGAGATAAAAAAACAATCTTGTCTAGTGCCGTGTGCAAAGACAGAAAGCAGGGGGGACAGGTTAATGTCCTGCTACTAAAAATAGCAGCAGTTCAAACGACCAAAACCTTTTCTCTAATTGCTAAACCTTGATTATATATATATATACATACATACATACATACATACATACATACATACATACATACATACATACATATATATATATATGTGTGTGTGTGTGTGTGTGTGTGTGTGTGTGTGTGTGTGTGTGTGTAGATAGTAGGGTGTATTATTGGTTGTGTCATACGATCCAATAAACTTTTGTTAGCAATATTAACTCCAGAAATCTGTCGAGTGCTCTGAATCAGTTATAAACATTTATATTTGTTGAATTTCCAACAAATTAAATATCCCTTCTATTTATAAATAGTTCCTTTAATGTTGAGCACTTTAAATTATAACTGATTGCTAAATAATGGAATTCTTTAGGATTTCTTACTCTCTAAAAGATGTACCCTTACCTAAGAATAAGGAATATCTAAAACACTCATTGAGAAATCTGACTCCTTTATACGAAGACTTAGATGGCGTGCCTTCCATTTCGATAGAAAATCAGATGAAAAAATAAATAAATCCAGTTACAACTTCGATCTTATTTTCAAATCTAAGAAGAATCCACCCAACAACAAACTATTAACTGAATTTGAAAATGAAGTAATATCTATTATACAAAACATTAAATTCAAGAAAAACCAATTTAAAGGCCTCAAGAATAATATAGATAATCTTGAAAAAACTAAGAAGATCTTCGAAAAATCTGATAAAACTAACAATCTATACGGAATGCAAAAGGACGAATATAATGACCTTATATTGAAAGAACTCAGAAAAAACTACAAAATAACAACAAATGAAGATCTTTCAACGTTAAATAAAGAAGCTTCTGAAATAATTCACAAATTAGGCATCCAAAATAGGACCGAACCCTTTATACCTAGAAGACCGAAAATTAACCTGAAGGTCACAAAAGAAACTTTGAAATAGAACTACCAGTCAGACTTATAGCACCATCTAAATCAGACTTAGGCATAATTAGTAAACATATATTAGATAGAATCATACAGCAACTTAAAGAAATATCTTATCTAAAACTATGGAACGGTACTAACGGTACAACTAGATTGGTTCAATAATTTAAACATAACAAAACATTAATTCAAATGGATATTGCAAATTACTACTCCTCTATTACTCCTAGTTTACTTAATAGGGCTCTTATCTACGCATCTAAACATACAGATTTATCTAGTGATGAAATGCATATCATTCTAACAGCACGGAAAACTTTAATAGAATTCAACAATCATCTCTGGACAAGAGCCGATAGAAAAAATAATTTTAATATCACTATGGGATCATCAGACTCGGCGCAAATAACGGATCTTGTGGGCTTATTTATTAATAATACACTGCATAGGAAAATACCAGAGATGACCGGTGGTTTATATCGTGATGGTATGCTGCTTTTAATTGAAAACCATAGTAATTGTGAAATTAATAGGAAAAGAAAATCCATAATACAATTCTTCAATAATTATAACCTTAAGTTAGAAATAGAGAATAACTATAAAATCGTTAACTTCTTAGACGTATCATTAACCCTTAGAACAGGGCTTTACTATTCTTTCCATAAAATTAATGAGAATCTAAACTATGTAAGTTTTAACTCTAATCATCCTAGATCTATTAAGAACACTATTGTCAATAGTGTCCAACAACGAATTTCACGCATCTCTGGTAATAAAAATATATTTGATGATAAGGCTCAATATTATAATGAAGCTTTAAATAGAGCAGGGTATTCGAATAAAATTAAATACATTGACAACAATAGCATGGCAAATCACCCTAGTATTAATTATATTAATAATAAACAATTTAATTTAAACTCTAAACCAAACAAAAGAACTAGAACTAGAAATATTATTTGGTACTCATCCCCATTCTTATTAAGCGTTAAAACACCTTTAACAAAACTATTATTTAAAGCACTAGACAAATGTTTTCCTAAAGCCTACAGATACCACTCAATCTTTAACAGACATACTATAAAACTATCCTACTCTACTACTATGAACATAGCACAAAATATAAATAGAATTAATAATAGAAACTTAAATTTAAACCCTAACCAAAATAACCATAATAGCAATATTAATATTTCTAACAATATCCAACATAATAGTACCGTTCCGAGCAACAACAACTCCGTATAATGTAACTGTAGAATCAAATCAAACTTCCCTTTACAAAATAAGTGTTTAGATAAAAACGTAGTCTATAAATGCACAGTTAAAACTAGTGATAATATATTTAACTATGTCGGTGCCACTTCTACAAAATTTAAAAATCGCTGGAATAACCATAATCATTCTTTCAGAAGATCTGATAAAAAAATCTTCTACTTCTCTTTCACATCTTATATGGAACTTAAAAAGCAACAATATAGACTATTCAATATCTCGGAAAACGATTTCGAAAGCACCTGCGTACCGAAATATGGCTTTATCAAAATTCTGTAAATTGTGTATTGAAGAAATTTTTTATATACTTAACTGTCAAAACTCTATTAATCTCAGGACATAATTATTTAATTCTTGCAGACATCGCCAAAATTCTACATTTAGAACTATGTGTAATTTATAGGATTCCTATAAATCTTCAAAATTATCCTATCTTTTTTAACAATTTAAATTTTTCATATATTAATATCTCTAAATCATAATATCTCTAATATTTGTAGTACTTTCACCTT
>OZ024748.1:35868766-35883766 GCA_964016885.1 Eledone cirrhosa | reverse complement strand
AAAGTCAGTGTCCCCACATAACTGTCAGTCCTGTCTAACCCTTTAAAGATAGTGTCCCCACATAACGGTCAGTCCTGTCTAACCCTTTAAAGATAGTGTTCCCACATAACTGTCACTCCTGTCTAACCCTTTAAAGACAGTGTCCCAACATAACTGTCAGTTCTGTCTAACCCTTTAAAGACAGTGTCCCCACATAACTGTCAGTCCTGTCTAACCCTTTAAAGACAGTGTCCCCACATAACTGTCAGTCCTGTCGAAACCTTTAAAGATAGTGTCCCCACATAACTGTCAGTCCTGTCTAACCCTTTAAAGATAGTGTCCCCACATAACTGTCAGTCCTGTCTAACCCTTTAAAGACAGTGTCCCCACATAACTGTCAGTCCTGTCTAACCCTTTAAACACAGTGTCCCCACATAACTCTCAGTTCTGATTAACCCTTTAAAGACAGTGTCCCAACATAACTGTCAGTCCTGTCGAAACCTTTAAAGATAGTGTCCCCACATAACTGTCAGTCCTGTCTAACCCTTTAAAGACAGTGTCCCCACATAACTGTCAGTCCTGTCTAACCCTTTAAAGACAGTGTCCCAACATAACTGTCAGTCCTGTGTAACCCTTTAAAGACAGTGTCCCCACATAACTGTCAGTCCTGTCTAACCCTTTAAAGATAGTGTCCCCACATAACGGTCAGTCCTGTCTAACCCTTTAAAGATAGTGTTCCCACATAACTGTCACTCCTGTCTAACCCTTTAAAGACAGTGTCCCAACATAACTGTCAGTTCTGTCTAACCCTTTAAAGACAGTGTCCCCACATAACTGTCAGTCCTGTCGAAACCTTTAAAGATAGTGTCCCCACATAACTGTCAGTCCTGTCTAACCCTTTAAAGATAGTGTCCCCACATAACTGTCAGTCCTGTCTAACCCTTTAAAGACAGTGTCCCCACATAACTGTCAGTCCTGTCTAACCCTTTAAAGACAGTGTCCCCACATAACTGTCAGTCCTGTCTAACCCTTTAAAGACAGTGTCCCCACATAACTGTCAGTCCTGTCTAACCCTTTAAACACAGTGTCCCCACATAACTCTCAGTTCTGATTAACCTTTTAAAGACAGTGTCCCAACATAACTGTCAGTCCTGTGTAACCCTTTAAAGACAGTGTCCCCACATAACTGTCAGTCCTGTCTAACCCTTTAAAGATAGTGTCCCCACATAACTGTCAGTCCTGTCTAACCCTTTAAAGATAGTGTCCCCACATAACTGTCAGTCCTGTCTAACCCTTTAAAGATAGTGTCCCCACATAACTGTCAGTCCTGTCTAACCCTTTAAAGACAGTGTCCCCACATAACTGTCAGTCCTGTCTAACCCTTTAAAGACAGTGTCCCCACATAACTGTCAGTCCTGTCTAACCCTTTAAAGACAGTGTCCCCACATAACTGTCAGTCCTGTCTAACCCTTTAAAGACAGTGTCCCCACATAACTGTCAGTCCTGTCTAACCCTTTAAAGACAGTGTCCCCACATAACTGTCAGTCCTGTCTAACCCTTTAAACACAGTGTCCCCACATAACTCTCAGTTCTGATTAACCTTTTAAAGACAGTGTCCCAACATAACTGTCAGTCCTGTGTAACCCTTTAAAGACAGTGTCCCCACATAACTGTCAGTCCTGTCTAACCCTTTAAAGATAGTGTCCCCACATAACTGTCAGTCCTGTCTAACCCTTTAAAGATAGTGTCCCCACATAACTGTCAGTCCTGTCTAACCCTTTAAAGATAGTGTCCCCACATAACTGTCAGTCCTGTCTAACCCTTTAAAGACAGTGTCCCCACATAACTGTCAGTCCTGTCTAACCCTTTAAAGACAGTGTCCCCACATAACTGTCAGTCCTGTCTAACCCTTTAAAGACAGTGTCCCCACATAACTGTCAGTCCTGTCTAACCCTTTAAAGACAGTGTCCCCACATAACTGTCAGTCCTGTCTAACCCTTTAAAGACAGTGTCCCCACATAACTGTCAGTTCTGTCTAACCCTTTAAACACAGTGTCCCCACATAACTGTCAGTCCTGTCTAACCCTTTAAAGATAGTGTCCCCACATAACTGTCAGTCCTGTCTAACCCTTTAAAGATAGTGTCCCCACATAACTCTCAGTTCTGATTAACCTTTTAAAGACAGTGTCCCAACATAACTGTCAGTCCTGTCTAACCCTTTAAAGACAGTGTCCCCACATAACTGTCAGTCCTGTCTAACCCTTTAAACACAGTGTCCCCACATAACTCTCAGTTCTGATTAACCTTTTAAAGACAGTGTCCCAACATAACTGTCAGTCCTGTCTAACCCTTTAAAGACAGTGTCCCCACATAACTGTCAGTCCTGTCTAACCCTTTAAAGATAGTGTTGCCACATAACTGTCAGTCCTGTCTAACCCTTCAAAGACAGTGTCTCCACATAACTGTCAGTCCTGTATAACCCTTCAAAGACAGTGTCCCCACATAACTGTCAGACCTGTATGACCCTTTAAAGTCAGTGTCCCCACATAACTGTCAGTCCTGTCTAAACCTTTAAAGATAGTGTCCCCACATAACGGTCAGTCCTGTCAAACCCTTTAAAGATAGTGTTCCCACATAACTGTCACTCCTGTCTAACCCTTTAAAGACAGTGTCCCCACATAACTGTCAGTCCTGTCTAACCCTTTAAAGACAGTGTCCCCACATAACTGTCAGTTCTGTCTAATCTTTTAAAGATAGTGTCCCCACATAACTGTCAGTCCTGTCTAAACCTTTAAAGACAGTGTCCCCACATAACTGTCAGTCCTGTCTAACCCTTTAAAGACAGTGTCCCCACATAACTGTCAGACCTGTCTAACCCTTTAAAGACAGTGTCCCCACATAACTGTCAGTCCTGTCTAACCCTTTAAAAATAGTGTCCCCACATAACTGTCAGTCATATCTAACCCTTTAAAGACAGTGTCCCCACATAACTGTCAGTCCTGTCTAACCCTTTAAAGACAGTGTCCCCACATAACTGTCAGTCCTGTCTAACCCTTTAAAGACAGTGTCCCCACATAACTGTCAGTTCTGTCTAACCCTTTAAAGATAGTGTCCCCCACATAACTGTCAGTCCTGTCTAACCCTTTAAAGACAGTGTCCCCACATAACTGTCAGTCCTGCCTAACCCTTTAAAGACAGTGTCCCCACATAACTGTCAGTCATATCTAACCCTTTAAAGACAGTGTCCCCACATAACTATCCGTCCTGTCTAACCCTTTAAAGATAGTGTCCCCACATAACTGTCAGTCCTGTATAACCCTTTAAAGACAGTGTCCCCACATAACTGTCAGTCCTGTCAAACCCTTTAAAGACAGTGTCCCCACATAACTGTCAGTTCTGTCTAACCCTTTAAAGACAGTGTCCCCACATAACTGTCAGTCCTGTCTAACCCTTTAAAGATAGTGTCACCACATAACTGTCAGTCCTGTCTAACCCTTTAAAGACAGTGTCCCCACATAACTGTCAGTCCTGTATAACCCTTCAAAGACAGTGTCCCCACATAACTGTCCTTCCTGTCTAACCCTTTAAAGATAGTGTCCCCACATAACTGTCAGTCCTGTATAACCCTTTAAAGACAGTGTCCCCACATAACTGTCAGTCCTGTCTAACCCTTTAAAGACAGTGTCCCCACATAACTGTCAGTCCTGTCTAACCCTTTAAAGACAGTGTCCCCACATAACTGTCAGTCCTGTCTAATCCTTTAAAGATAGTGTCCCCACATAACTGTCAGTCCTGTCGAAACCTTTAAAGATAGTGTCCCCACATAACTGTCAGTCCTGTCTAACCCTTTAAAGATAGTGTCCCCACATAACTGTCAGTCCTGTCTAACCCTTTAAAGACAGTGTCCCCACATAACTGTCAGTCCTGTCTAACCCTTTAAAGACAGTGTCCCCACATAACTGTCAGTCCTGTCTAACCCTTTAAAGACAGTGTCCCCACATAACTGTCAGTCCTGTCTAATCCTTTAAAGATAGTGTCCCCACATAACTGTCAGTCCTGTCGAAACCTTTAAAGATAGTGTCCCCACATAACTGTCAGTCCTGTCTAACCCTTTAAAGATAGTGTCCCCACATAACTGTCAGTCCTGTCTAACCCTTTAAAGACAGTGTCCCCACATAACTGTCAGTCCTGTCTAACCCTTTAAAGACAGTGTCCCCACATAACTGTCAGTCCTGTCTAACCCTTTAAAGACAGTATCCCCACATAACTGTCAGTCCTGTCTAACCCTTTAAAGACAGTGTCCCCACATAACTGTCAGTTCCGTCTAACCCTTTAAAGATAGTGTCCCCACATAACTGTCAGTCCTGTCGAAACCTTTAAAGATAGTGTCCCCACATAACTGTCAGTCCTGTCTAACCCTTTAAAGATAGTGTCCCCACATAACTGTCAGTCCTGTCTAACCCTTTAAAGACAGTGTCCCCACATAACTGTCAGTCCTGTCTAACCCTTTAAAGACAGTGTCCCCACATAACTGTCAGTCCTGTCTAACCCTTTAAAGACAGTATCCCCACATAACTGTCAGTTCCGTCTAACCCTTTAAAGATAGTGTCCCCACATAACTGTCAATCCTGTCTAACCCTTTAAAGACAGTGTCCCCACATAACTGTCAGTCCTGTCTAACCCTTTAAAGATAGTGTCCCCACATAACTGTCAGTCCTGTCTAACCCTTTAAAGATAGTGTCCCCACATAACTGTCAGTCCTGTCTAACCCTTTAAAGACAGTGTCCCCACATAACTATCAGTCCTGTCTAACCCTTTAAAGACAGTGTCCCCACATAACTGTCAATCCTGTCTAACCCTTCAAAGATAGTGTCCCCACATAACTATCCGTCCTGTCTAACCCTTTAAAGACAGTGTCCCCACATAACTGTCAGTCCTGTCTAACCCTTTAAAGATAGTGTCCCCACATAACTGTCAGTCCTGTCTAACCCTTTAAAGATAGTGTCCCCACATAACTGTCAGTCCTGTCTAACCCTTTAAAGACAGTGTCCCCACATAACTATCAGTCCTGTCTAACCCTTTAAAGATAGTGTCCCCACATAACTGTCAGTCCTGTCTAACCCTTTAAAGATAGTGTCCCCACATAACTGTCAGTCCTGTCTAACCCTTTAAAGATAGTGTCCCCACATAACTGTCAGTCCTGTCTAACCCTTTAAAGACAGTGTCCCCACATAACTGTCAGTCCTGTCTAACCCTTTAAAGATAGTGTCCCCACATAACTGTCAGTCCTGTCTAACCCTTTAAAGATAGTGTCCCCACATAACTGTCAGTCCTGTCTAACCCTTTAAAGACAGTGTCCCCACATAACTGTCAGTCCTGTCTAACCCTTTAAAGATAGTGTCCCCACATAACTGTCAGTCCTGTCTAACCCTTTAAAGATAGTGTCCCCACATAACTGTCAGTCCTGTCTAACCCTTTAAAGACAGTGTCCCCACATAACTGTCAATCCTGTCTAACCCTTCAAAGATAGTGTCCCCACATAACTATCCGTCCTGTCTAACCCTTTAAAGTCAGTGTCCCCACATAACTGTCAGTCCTGTCTAACCCTTTAAAGACAGTGTCCCCACATAACTGTCAGTCCTGTCTAACCCTTTAAAGACAGTGTCCCCACATAACTGTCAGTCCTGTCTAACCCTTTAAAGACAGTGTCCCCACATAACTATCCGTCCTGTCTAACCCTTTAAAGATAGTGTCCCCACATAACTGTCAGTCCTGTCTAACCCTTTAAAGACAGTGTCCCCACATAACTGTCAGTCCTGTCTAACCCTTTAAAGACAGTGTCCCCACATAACTGTCAATCCTGTCTAACCCTTCAAAGATAGTGTCCCCACATAACTGTCAGTCCTGTCTAACCCTTTAAAGACAGTGTCCCCACATAACTGTCAGTCCTATCTAACCCTTTAAAGACAGTGTCCCCACATAACTATCCGTCCTGTCTAACCCTTTAAAGATAGTGTCCCCACATAACTGTCAGTCCTGTCTAACCCTTTAAAGACAGTGTCCCCACATAACTGTCAGTCCTGTCTAACCCTTTAAAGACAGTGTCCCCACATAACTGTCAGTCCTGTCTAACCCTTTAAAGACAGTGTCCCCACATAACTATCAGTCCTGTCTAACCCTTTAAAGACAGTGTCCCCACATAACTGTCAATCCTGTCTAACCCTTCAAAGATAGTGTCCCCACATAACTGTCAGTCCTGTCTAACCCTTTAAAGACAGTGTCCCCACATAACTGTCAGTCCTATCTAACCCTTTAAAGACAGTGTCCCCACATAACTATCCGTCCTGTCTAACCCTTTAAAGATAGTGTCCCCACATAACTGTCAGTCCTGTATAACCCTTTAAAGATAGTGTCCCCACATAACTGTCAGTTCTGTCTAACCCTTTAAAGACAGTGTCCCCACATAACTGTCAGTCCTGTCGAAACATTTAAAGATAGTGTCCCCATATAACTGTCAGTCCTGTCTAACCCTTTAAAGACAGTGTCCCCACATAACTGTCCTTCCTGTCTAACCCTTTAAAGATAGTGTCCCCACATAACTGTCAGTCCTGTATAACCCTTTAAAGACAGTGTCCCCACATAACTGTCAGTTCTGTCTAACCCTTTAAAGATAGTGTCCCCATATAACTGTCAGTTCTGTCTAACCCTTTAAAGACAGTGTCCCCACATAACTGTCAGTCCTGTCTAACCCTTTAAAGATAGTGTCCCCATATAACTGTCAGTTCTGTCTAACCCTTTAAAGACAGTGTCCCCACATAACTGTCAGTCCTGTCTAACCCTTTAAAGATAGTGTCCCCACATAACTGTCAGTCCTGTCTAACCCTTTAAAGATAGTGTCCCCACATAACTGTCAGTCCTGTCGAAACCTTTAAAGATAGTGTCCCCACATAACTGTCAGTCCTGTCTAACCCTTTAAAGATAGTGTCCCCACATAACTGTCAGTCCTGTCTAACCCTTTAAAGACAGTGTCCCCACATAACTGTCAGTCCTGTCGAAACCTTTAAAGATAGTGTCCCCACATAACTGTCAGTCCTGTCTAACCCTTTAAAGACAGTGTCCCCACATAACTGTCAGTCCTGTCTAACCCTTTAAAGACAGTATCCCCACATAACTGTCAGTTCCGTCTAACCCTTTAAAGATAGTGTCCCCACATAACTGTCAGTCCTGTCTAACCCTTTAAAGACAGTGTCCCCACATAACTGTCAGTCCTGTCTAACCCTTTAAAGATAGTGTCCCCACATAACTGTCAGTCCTGTCTAACCCTTTAAAGACAGTGTCCCCACATAACTGTCAGTCCTGTCTAACCCTTCAAAGATAGTGTCCCCACATAACTGTCAGTCCTGTCTAACCCTTTAAAGACAGTGTCCCCACATAACTGTCAGTCCTATCTAACCCTTTAAAGACAGTGTCCCCACATAACTATCCGTCCTGTCTAACCCTTTAAAGATAGTGTCCCCACATAACTGTCAGTCCTGTCTAACCCTTTAAAGACAGTGTCCCCACATAACTGTCAGTCCTGTCTAACCCTTTAAAGACAGTGTCCCCACATAACTGTCAGTTCTGTCTAACCCTTTAAAGACAGTGTCCCCACATAACTGTCAGTCCTGTCTAAACATTTAAAGATAGTGTCCCCACATAACTGTCAGTCCTGTCTAACCCTTTAAAGATAGTGTTCCCACATAACTGTCAGTCCTGTCTAACCCTTTAAAGACAGTGTCCCCACATAACTGTCACTCCTGTCTAATCCTTTAAAGACAGTGTCCCCACATAACTGGCAGTCCTGTCTAACCCTTTAAAGACAGTGTTCCCACATAACTGTCAGTCCTGTCTAACCCTTTAAAGACAGTGTCCCCACATAACTGTCAGTTCTGTCTAACCCTTTAAAGACAGTGTCCCCACATAACTGTCAGTCCTGTCTAACCCTTTAAAGACAGTGTCCCCACATAACTGTTAGTCCTGTCTAACCCTTTAAAGATAGTGTCCCCACATAACTGTCAGTCCTGTCTAACCCTTTAAAGACAGTGTCCCCACATAACTATCAGTCCTGTCTAACCCTTCAAAGATAGTGTCCCCACATAACTGTCAGTCCTGTCTAACCCTTTAAAGACAGTGTCCCCACATAACTGTCAGTCCTATCTAACCCTTTAAAGACAGTGTCCCCACATAACTGTCAGTCCTGTATAACCCTTTAAAGACAGTGTTCCCACATAACTGTCAGTCCTGTCTAACCCTTTAAAGACAGTGTTCCCACATAACTGTCAGTTCTGCCTAACCCTTTAAAGACAGTGTCCCCACATAACTGTCCGTCCTGTCTAACCCTTGAAAGACAGTGTCCCCACATAACTGTCCGTCCTGTCTAACCCTTTAAAGATAGTGTCCCCACATAACTGTCAGTCCTGTGTAACCCTTTATCCCTGTATAATTGCCAGTCCAGTGACTGAAACCAGTAAAATATCGGTGGCCCAGGGACGCCATTTGAACTGAGGAGGTAAAGGGAGGGAGCTAAGTAGATGAGCTATCACGTGATGTTTTATGATGTTCTGACAAACACAATTATCCAGTGATCGATAACGTGTTCAATATAATAATTCGTTAACTAAACATAATGCAGATAACGTGATGTTAAATAAATTAATGGTTGGGAACATCAAACTAATTACATTTAAATCAATCACTGATGTAATTAATACAATTTAAATTACATCGTAAAATTGTAACATCTCCCCCCCCCCCCTCTCCGACACACACACCTCTATCTCTTTCTCTTTCACTTATTTCATACAAACAATAAATATATTAAATCTCTGATTGTATCACATATATATATAATAGCTAGAAATTGATTAACATATAAATAAACATGAATAATCACAGGAGATAATTTTTACAAGTGTGTAACCACACATAGCTAAGTTGTTAACTAAATAAAGTTGACCAGAACTTCAAAAATAGATACCTTATAATATGATTAATCTTCCCTGTATATATTCCATTAAAGAAATATATTTCACCAATTAATCGGATGGTAAACCACGGAAGTGGGGACTTGGATTTTCAACAAGGAAGAAGTTCCAGCAATCCGCGTTTACACTTCAAGTTCAAATCTGCGACTAGCTTCACCACGTGTTGTATTTACTAGAAATACACACATCATAGTAGCTTCGTCCCAGTGGCGTGAATAGGGTATCGACAACTAGAAACAGCAGTCGAGTCCTTTCAACAGAGTTAGCTCTACAATTAAGGAGCCGTATTTATATATCTATATCCAAAATTAAGATAAATTAAATGAATTTAATCTAAATCAAAATTATGGGTGTCATGCCAGAAAGACATGCGCCATATCACCCGGAAAATAAGCTCTAAGATTCTAACGAGTAGGTCCGAGCATTTTATAATAACTAGAAATTGATTAACATATAAATAAACATGAATAATCACAGGAGATAGTTTTTACAAGTGTGTAACCACACATCTAGTTATTATAAAATGCTCGGACCTACTCGTTAGAATCTTAGAGCTTATTTTCCGGGTGATATGGCGCATGTCTACTGGCATGACACCCATAATTTTGATTTAGATTAAATTCATTTAATTTATCTTAATTTTGTATATATATATATATATAGATATATATATATATGATATATGATACATTGTATTTAATATTATTTTTAGGGATTGAATGTTATCGGCGGTTATATCCATGCCTGCCAATGTATGTATGTATGTATCTATCTATCTATTTATTTATACATCCATTGTGTCTGTGTTTGTGTATGAATACATGTTGGTGTGTGTGTGCGTATGTGTTTGCGTCTATATATAAATATATGTTGGTATGTGTGGATTAGTTTGTGTGAGCATACGTGTGTTTGTGGCTGTGTATGTGTATATACATGCTGGTGTGTGGTGTGTATAAAATGCGCGCGCGCGCGCGCGTGTGTGTGTGTGTGTGTGTGTGTGTGTGTGTGTGTGTGTGTGTGTGTGTGTGTGTGTGTGTGTGTGTGTGTGTGTGAATACTTCATCTACAGTAACTCGCCAAAAGTAGAGGAAAGGATTATATAGGAATGTTGTTTCCTGATGTTTTAATGTCGACCTTACAACCTTCCAATATCACAATTACTGTAGATTACTTGTGAGGAGATAGAAACAGGAGAAACTCAAGAATCGGAAGAATTGGGAGCATTAAAAGACGTTAAAAAACATTAAAAGACATAAAAGTAATCAGATTTTCTGACATAGATCCAGTATTCGGTTTGTATCACGTTTTATTGATTACGTGTAAATGATTTCTAATCTAGGCTGAAGGCCAACAGTTTTGGGGGACGAGAAAGTCGATTATATTGATCCCAGTACTTGACTGGTTGCTTAGGTGCCGAGGGTCGCTATCCTGATCCGGACAGTGGGATGAGCTCCTGCTGGCCTACAAAATGGATCAAATAGGTTGTGTTTATCACCTCTACCGACCAATTCCACCGCTCACCACTGCGAGATTTGAACTTCAGAACATTAAGGGACGTAACTAAACACATCACAGAATTTTCTTCCCTGTTTCTACCGATTCCTTCTGCTACTCAATGTCTCTCCCTCAAAAGGTACGTAATATCGATTTCTTTCTTACGCAGGTATATATCGATTTCTATCAAAGTTATATATCGATTTCTCTCTTACGCATGAGGCCAGAAATTATTGGAATGAAGAATATTTTATTCTACCGAACTTCTCCCAACTATATTGATACATATCCCACCCCACCCCACCCCAGGAAGGAGAAATGACAGAATTAACTTCAACCGCAATTCGAACTCAGAATATTAACACCTTCAGCTAAACTCCGAAAGGTATTCAGGCCGAAAATTTATCAATTCTGTCATTCATATACATATATAAGACAGACTTTAGACTTACGGCCTGCCCGCCCAGCCAGTGGGATGGCGCCATCGTATGGCTAAAACAGCACGTGGTATGACCAGAGGCACCGAATGTCGCCCGACAGACTGGTCGGTCAAGATGATTATATATATATATCTCACTCTCTGTTTCTCCCCTTCCCACTTCCCCCCCCGTTCGCTACGAAAACGATTTTCCTTCTTTCTTACATCGGATTCACTAGCGGAAGGTCTATATCTTACTAGCTCATATATTCACCCAGCTTATACTGACAGAATAACCATGTAGCTTGTGTTTCTTTCTATCTTCGGTTAGCTTTCCCCTGTGTTGTTTACTTGTCTCACTCGCTTTACGCGTTTCAATTGTCCTAATAACTTATTTTAGTTATTATTGCACCAACGTGAGGTATATGATTTTTAATGCGATGAAATACCAATGATCGTTGGCAAATCACTGATGAGGGACTCATTTTATAACATCTAATCCATGTGCAACCATGCAGTATTCTTCTCCCCATATTTTTCACATATATTTACCTAAACTGCGATTCTGTGTTTCTCTCTTTCTCTCTTACTGCTCCCTCGTTCTCTCTGTTTCTCTTACTTTCTTTCGTCCCCTCTGTCATGTCAGTTAACACTTTCTCTCTACTGACCTCTTCCTCGCACTTCCACTCACTCACTCTCTGTTTCTCCCCTTCTCACTTCCCCCCGTTCGCTACGAAAACGATTTTCCTTCTTTCTTACATCGGATTCACTAGCGGAATGTCTATTTCTTACTCGCTGATATATTCACCCAGCTTATACTGACAGAATAACCATGTAGCTTGTGTTTCTTTCTATCTTCGGTTAGCTTTCCCCTGTGTTGTTTACTTGTCTCACTCGCTTTACGCGTTTCAATTGTCCTAATAACATATTTTAGTTATTATTGCACCAACGTGAGGTATATGATTTTTAATGCGATGAAATACCAATGATCGTTGGCAAATCACTGATGAGGGACTCATTTTATAACATCTAATCCATGTGCAACCATGCAATATTCTTCTCCCCATATTTGTCATATATATATATATGTTTAGCTCAACAAGATGTATCCATAGTTAGGCAGCGAGTTCGCGGTAATTCCTATGCAGGTTATACTTGTAGTAATAATAATGAAATGATTGTTTCCATTTTTGGCATAAGGCCAGCGATTACCCAGTGTATTACTGGCACTTTATTTTATCGACCCCGTAACCTCGGCGGGATTTGTGAAATAATGAAAATAACATGGTCAGCTGTACAACAAGGGGCTTTATTTCAGGTATTGACAATTGTTTCATTGATCTGGTGTGTCTAGAGGTCGCTAATCGCTTGAAGTTGCGTCACTCGATCTCCATTACATTATTTACCTCTGATTAACTCATCAGAATACGAAGATATTTCTTATTATATATATATATATATATATATATATATTGTTATATTTGGGGAGGGTCATATTTGCGTAATATTGCCAGAATTAATAACAGAACATATATATATATATATATATATATATATATATATATATATATATATATATATATATATATATATATATATATATATATATATATATATATATATATATATATATATATATATATATATATATATATATATATATATATATATATATATATATATATATATATATATATATATATATATATATATATATATATATATAACGGGCGGTGAATTGGCAGTATCGGTAGAGGGTCGGATATGCTTTCCAGCAGAGTTACGTCCCTTTACGATCTGAGTTCAAATCCCGCAGAGGTTAACTTTGCCTTTCATCCTTACGGGGTCGATAAAATAAAGTACCAGTAATGCACTGGGTAATTTGCTGGCATTGCGCCAAAAAGTAGAAACAGTTATATATATATATATATATATATATATATATATATATATATGAGAGACGTAAAATAAGAAAATTATAAAATTAACTTACTTACTAAAATTTCACTCCCAACTAATTAGTTTCTGAAAAGGAATAAATATACTTTCCGAAGAAAATATAGAGAAGCATTTCGTCGTCAGGGAAGACTATTCTCAGCTAAGTATCCAGGCAAAGCATGGACTCTGGAAACTTATACAAAAATAATTCAGTGGATAACAAACCACTTTCCACTGATTGACCTCGATGTCACGTGATTGATTCTTTTTGAATTTGCCACCGACGCAGAGGCAGTGATTTTCTCAATGGCTAGGAATTCAGTCCACGCTTTGCTATTTTCTATCCACTGAATTATTTTTGTATAAGTTTCCAGAGTCCACGCTTTGCCTGGATACTTAGCTGAGAATAGTCTTCCCTGACGACGAAATGCTTCTCTATATTTTTTTCGGAAAGTATATTTATTCCATTTCAGAAACTAATTAGTTGGGAGTGAAATTTTAGTAAGTAAGTTAATTTTATAATTTTCTTATTTTACGTCTCTCATATTATCGTTCTGCAACCCCATGCATTGAACCACAAAGTTACTAAGACAAAACCTATATATTTGCTAGCATTGATATGCATCTGTATGTATATATATGTTACTAGATATTAATTCTTTATATATATATATATATATATATATATATATATATATATATATAACTGTTTCTACTTTCTCTATATATAAGCAGAAGGGATATTTATTTTGTTGGTAATTCAACAAATATAAATGTTTATAACTGATTCAGAGCACTCGACAGTTTCTGGAGTAAATATTCAATGATATTAAATAAATGGAAGCTATATTTATAAAACCATATTTATTCTATTATATATATTTCAAGGGTTCCAAAAACTTTGGTACGCTTTCATTAGATAAAATACAAAGAGTGTTTTATAAATTTTGACATAGCCAAGGAACATACCTTATCAGTTGAATTTTCCTTGGATAGTATATATATATATATATATATATTATTCAAAATATTAATAAATGAAGACGTTCACATAATCAAAATATATGTTTTATATATATTTCGGAGGTACTGTGCTGTTTTTTCAGTACGTCCACATCAGATAAAATACATGAATTTTATCTGACGAGGACGTGCTGAAAAAACAGCACAGTACCTCCGAAATATATATAATAAAACATATATTTTGATTATGTGAACGTCTTCATTTATTAATATTTTGAATAATATTAATAACTCCAGAAAACATCATTGTAGAGTGCTTTTAATTTAAACTATATTCATTGAGTAATCAATGAACCATATTAATCTTTGATCATATATATATATATATATATGTGTGTGTGTGTGTGTGTGTGTGTGTGTATAAGGAAGACTTTTTGCTCTGTTTTTCTCTCGGGGGAATTTCATAAAGATATTTTTGTTTGTTTCTTTTCTTTATTTATTTGTTTATTGTTTTGTTTTGCTTTGATTTTTTTTACTTGAACACCTTCCCCTATTTTCACAAGAACAACAACAACAATAACAACAGCAGCAGTAGCAACATCCACAACATATACAACAGCAATACCAACAACAACAGCAGCAGTAGCAACATCAACAACAAATACAACAGCAACAATAATAACAGCAATACCAACAACAAGATGAAACCGAAATATTAATATCAAGATTGCTTGGAATCCCTTCAGCAACATCTAAAGTAAATATACAACTCCAACCAACCAACAAAATAACAGCATTTAGTGCAGGATTACTTCGGCTAGTTTTTCGGTTTGTTTTGTTTTGTTGTTGTTTTTGTTGTTGTTTTTTTCAATCAATCACGAGACCAAGAAAAAAAATTATCTGAATCAGACGACAGCTTTTTTTTTGTCTCTTCCTTCCCCTCTCTCTTCCCATCATTCTCTTTCTCTTCCCTCTCTCTTCCCCTCTCTGTTCCCCTCACTCCCTTTCTCTCCCCCATCTCTCCCTTCCTCTCTGTTCTCCTCTATCTCCTCCTTCTCTCTCTCCCCCTATCACCCCCATCACTCTCTCTGCGCCTCTCTCTCCCCATCACTCTCTCCCCCTATCACCCCATCACTCTCTCTGCGCCTCTCTCTCCCAATCACTCTCTTCCTCTCTATCTCCTCCT
>OZ024748.1:35853766-35866266 GCA_964016885.1 Eledone cirrhosa | reverse complement strand
TTCAGGACCCCGACGGCAAAAATTTCTGAGTCCAGAAATAACCGTCCAAACAGCTTGAGCTCTGCCGTCGGGGTCCTGAACCTTTTCCTATATATATATATATATATATATATATAAGAAAGTAAGTCCATAGAATCATTTGATAAAATATACACAGTATTTCTTCTCCCAATCAGCATAATCAACCACACCAAAAAATCAATTAAACGAGGCTATAAGTTTAAAATGTACCTATGAAAAAATAATAGATAAATAAATGATAGCTTTTTATCCGCGATCCACAGTCACAGAAGATTTACCTAGTATTTCTGATAGCCTGTAGAAATTGACTAGACATATAGTTAACCATACATAATTAGGTACAAAATCAAAGTTAGAAGAAAAAATGTACATAAACATACCAAAATCATATCTCTGTCTCCTGAGATTTCATTCGGTTTTTGGAAATATCCAATCATGGATAAATCAACGAGTTTCGAAATCACCAGGAGACAAACTCAATTGGACAAAGATTTTTCTTAAATGATCCCCGCCAGAAACGAATTCAAAATGGCTAAGAATTGTCACATGGCCAGTGGTCCTGTCAGAAAGCTTGTGATTGGTGCCTGACGGCGAGTAGCCTGCTTGCTACAAAGCGCAGCCGAATACTGCCTAAAGTTTTACTCAACCTTACGGGAGTATATACAATATAGACGTTTACATACACATAAACTAGACAGAGCCATATATATATATATATATATATGTATTTGGCAACCATTCACGGTGTGGCTCAATGACGAATTAATTAATTAAATAATCAACAGTCTGAGCAATATATATATATATATATATATATATATATAAATAAAGTATTTCCGTCGGAAAGGTACAGGAAAAAAGAGTGCTCTATGTAGGCTACAGAGCTTATTAGTTATGTAATAAACAACATAAGATAATTATTTCATTTACCAGTGTGTCTGTCTTTCGTCGTCAGAATGAATAAAAAAACATGGTGTTTTTATTAAATATGGATTTGAAAACAAAATTTAGGAAATATGAAAGTGAGGCTGAAAAAAATGGGCGAAAAGGAAATAGGAAAATATATATATATATATATATATATATATATATATATATATATATATATATATATATATATATATATATATATATATATAAAATATAGATATCCAGAACGTAAACATACACACAATCAACTACGCGCATATACTAAAAAGTACGTAGACGTATACTTTCTCACATAAGCGTATTAGCGTCTACAAGGAAATATGGACAGGAACATAAATACATACACATACATATACACAGATATATACATAAATACATACACATACATATACACAGGTATATAATAAATACATACACATACATATACACAGATATATATGCACTCAAATTTGGGAAGGAGTAGGGAAGCAGAAATAACTAAATAAAAAATAAAAAATAAGAACAAAAAATACCAAAAATATATGTGTATATATATATATATTACACAATGAATATAGTTTTACAATAGATTAAAAGCACTCTACATTAAATTTTTCTGGAGTTATTATCCAAAATATTAATAAATGAAGACATTCACATAATCAAAATATATGTTTTATTATATATATTTCGAAGGTACTGTGATGTTTTTTCAGTACGCCCTCGTCAGACAAATACATGAATTGATGTATGACATACCTCAACGGTCTTGATGGTATTTTATCTGACGAGGAGGTACTGAAAAAACAGCACAGTACCTTCGAAATATATATAATAAAACATATATTTTGATTATATGAATGGCTTCATTTATTAATATTTCGAATATTGTTATAGCTCTGTTTCATCTGAATCATTGAGTACTTGCCTCACACCTCGGAGGTTGTTTTTCGTTATTTCGTGGGCCGAAATGCGAATGTCGATAATTTATGTTTGTATTTATCTCCAGATTCTAGCTATTGACCAGTTAATTTTCTTGATTTTTTAGTTGATTCTATTGCCTGATGAATAGCTTATGTTAATTTTAACCCTTCTGTTGAGAACTCTATTCGATTTGTGATGTTTTTGCATTCTTGCAAAATTATACACAACTGAATTTATTCGCCTGATATAGGGGCTGCCTACCTTGCCGATCCCCACGTGGAGTCAGCAATAGTCAGTCCTTGTATTAACATTGAACTAAAACCTGTTGAGAAAGTGGCTTCCTTGTTCAATCATCTTACCAAAAGCCTGTCATTTTTTATGTAAGCGGACGGTACTTGATTTAGGAGCCGCAAAAACCCAAATACTGGATTTTACCAACCTTCCAGGGGTCCGGGTAAATTTTCAATACCCGAATTACTTGATCGTTTTTTTGGTTATGCGAATGATTGTTTAACCATCGTCTCAGTGTGTTTGGCCTTTAACGTTTGTTATAGCTTTGGTTCATCTGAATCATTGAGCACTTGCCTCACATCTCGGAGGTTATTTTTCGTTATTTCTTGGGCCGAAATGCGAATCTCGATAATTTATGTTTATATATATATATATATATATATATATATATATAAGAAAGTAAAAACGAAAACAAAATAAAGTAAAAGAGGGGGGGACGGACGTGTTGACAACGATAGGTGTGAATGTGTGGGGGGAGGGGGGATAAATAAAAACAACTTAAATATAAACAAATACACAAGATATGCATATATATATATATATATATATATATATATATATACACATACATGCATATATACCTATCCACACATGCAAACACACACGCATATATATGTATATGTACGGAATTCCTTCCTTGCTCACATTCCAACCAGGTTTGATGGTCTTTATTCTCTCTCGTTCACGATTTCACGGAATTTATATTCATAGAAATTTGGGACTTGACTTCTTCTTCCTCATTTTTCGTTGCTTCACCATCTTTGTTTGTTTACATTCGTGTCCCCTTTATTTACGTGTCCCAACGACTTTTTTGAGCCGTTGCTCGCACCAACCGGAGGTATATGGTCTTTAAAGCGAAGCAATACCTATGATGGTTGGAAGATCACTGATGAAGGACTAACTTTATTCATATATATATATATATATATATATATATATATATATATATATATATATATATATATATATAACGAAGGAAATGTGGTAAGGAACCAGGTGGACCATAACGCACCAAAGTACTCAATACGTAGGGTAGTAGAGTGGGTAATAGGAAAGAGTAGGACCCCGGCGGCTGGGCTCAAGCCGTTTCAACGGTAAATCTGGAATTAGCCGTCGAAACGGATTGAACTCAGCCGTCGGGGTCCTACTCTTTCCTATATATATATATATATATAAAATAAATATACGTACACATACACACACATGTGCATACATACACATATATATACATGTATAAACACATATATACACACACATACACACACACAAATATATAAACACACATACATACATGCAAATACACACATATCCACATGCATACACGTACAAAAAAAACTACAAAAAATATAAATGAATCTCAAAGGTACATAACCCACGTACATACGTACACATACGCGTACACACACACTCACGCAATAAGAAATTAACACACGCATACAAATAACCATATACGTAAATCCATACACACATATATAAACATATATACAAAAATATATATACAAACACATGCATACATATATACAAACACATATAAACAAATATATAATACATATCTATCTATATATATATATATATATGTTGATTTAACACTTCACTGCTCGCAAGTGTTTTTAAGCTTCATATCATGTCTCCTTATTTTATCTGTTGAGAACGCAAATATCATCCCATAATGATATTTGTTTTTGAAATGCGCATAATAAAATACATGGAACTCTTTTAACCATCTTTTGATCTTATATTATATATATATATATATACACAAACACACATACACACACACACACATATATATATATATACACATACACACACGCATACATATAAAAATATAAAAACACGTAATTATGTAAGTACACATAAGTCTGTCTGCATATGCGCCCACATACAACCCTAAGTGAGTACACTTAAAAACCTAGTGGGTAAGAGTGAAATAAAATAATAAAAATAATTGTTTCTACTTTTTGGCACAAGGCCAGCAATTATCCCAGTACATTACTGGTACTTTATTTTATCGACCCAGTAAGGATGAAAGGCAAAGTTAACCTCGGCGGGAATTGAACTCAGATCGTAAAGGGACGTAACTATGCTGGAAAGCATAATCCGACCCTCTACCGATACTGCCAATTCACCGTCTGAGATGAGTATTGACGTCAATACTCATCTTTTTCCATTTATCTGAGGGTTCTAAACCCCATTATCAGGCTAAAATTCCTTTAGTCAAAAATACGGTGAAAGCTATTCTATTTTCTAATTTCAAACCTGCTCACTGTTTCAAAACATACTTACTTGATATATATATATGTATGTATGTATGTATGTATGTATGTATCTCTCTCTCTCTCTCTATATATATATATATATATATATATATATATATATATATATATATATATATATATATATATATATATATATATATATATATATATATATATATATATATACACACATAGGGGAAAAAGATGAAATCGAAAATGCAACTGGAGTCTTTTTTTTAAATATATTTATTTGGTTCCTTTACCGGTTTCGCAGTTCTTGTGCTTTTCAAAAGTAGAATTGAGATGGAGGGTTTTCGTTTTCATCTTTTTTTCTTATACTTTCACTCGTGTAGGACACCTCGTTTTTTTTTTCATTTCATAAAAAAAGACTTCACTTTCTAATATATATATATATATATATATTATATATAACGAAGGAAGAGTGGTAAAGAACCAGATGGACCATAACGCACCAGTGTATTCAATACTTAGGGTAATAGATTGGGTATATATATATATGTATATATATATATATATATATATATATATATATATATATATATATATATATATATATATATATATATATATATATGCTGGGCACACAAGCAATAGGACGTGTGATTTTTCCTGCCAGCGACATATCAAACATATCGCGTATCATCTGAGGAGATCGTTCTCATAACAACAGCAAATGCATGAAGGACATATCGATTGCATGGAGAACCGTGGAAATAATTATAATGATTAAACGATATGTGTAACCTCAGTATCTTATTTTGTCATATATATATATATTATTTTGTTTGACTTGTTTGGCTTGTCTCGTCTTTTTGGCTTAGGTGGTTGATGGCTTCTTGACCACCGTCTCAGTTTGTTTGGCCTTTATAACCTATGTTTATTGCTCTGGTCTTTATTTGGTCCATGGAGCGCTTGCCAACATAACTCGGATATTGCGTTTCGCTTTGTTTGCGACCACAGCCGAAATCCGAATCTCGCTGAAATTATATATATATATATATATATATATATATATATACATTGTTTTTTTTTCTCTCCCATCCTCGATGAAAGTGGGATGTTTCAATATTATGATAACTGATATCTGGGTTAATTGTTATATAAATGATTACATAATAATAAGATCAGTTATTTACATTGGATCGATAACACTACATCAGATCAATACTGCTATCTACATAATATGAACTTGCCGTAGTGTCGCAAGTATTTTAAGTAACAATGGTTTTATTGTCTTCTCATTGGTTATTGATATTTCTATTTGGTAATTTATTTATAAAGACCACATTTAACTTGACTTCCATTTCTCACCGTCTTCCACATAAAAGATCAATTCTACTTCGATCTTTTATCTTTTCTTGGGATTTCACTTTTGGTTTTGTTGTTTTGTGTTTTTAATTGTCTGTTTTTTATTTGGTTTTGGTTTGGTTTGGTTTTGGTTTTGTTTTGTTTTGGTTTTGGTTTTGTTTTCACTGTTTCGATTAAAAACTGCTTTCCATTAGGTTTCTATGGAAACAAATAACCTTCAAGCAAATGACGTGATTTAGAAATATATATATATATATATTAGAGCAAAAATCACAACATTAGAAATGCGCACCGGTAAAAACTTAAAACTGAATCTGAATACTAACTAATACTGATTACTAATTTATACTTATTCCTAATTAAACTATTTTTCACTGGGAAAAATTTGTCAGCATTTTCTTTTCCGTTTTACTAATATATCACAACTCGTGTGTCACACCTCTATTCTTTAAATATATATATATATATATATATATATATATATATATATATATACATGCGTGTGTGTGTGTGTGTGTGTGTGTGTGTGTGTGTGTGTGTGTGTGTGTGTGTGTGTGTGTGTGTGTGTGTGTGTGTGTGTGTGTGTGTGTGTGTGTGTGTGTGTGTGTGTGTGTACATGACAGAGAGAGATACGTAGATAGGTAGATGGACAGATTTGGATATATAGAGAAATTTGAAATTTGGTTGTCCTCATGCTGGAGATTATAATAATAGTCAATAATATAAGCGGAATAAGAGACGGGAAAAAGTGGACCGAGGTGTGTTAGTCTCGGGTGTTCCGTCCACTGTTTTCAATCTCAAGGAGTATTTTACTCGTTTTATTGAACATTTATTATAGTTATCTACATTATGGAGACTATATGTTCAAATTTCAAAATGTTTCATAAGTCAACCAATCTTCGGCTGCTAACACACTTCCTAATATATATAAATATATATATATATATATATATTTATATATATATATATATATATATATATATATAAACGGAAAAAATGAAACGAAATTTCATTTCCCACTCTTAGTACGGCTGTTACTTAAATATAAGTATGTACACGTACATACTTATATACTACTGTACATCTGTATACATATATGTATGTACGTGTACATACTTATATATATATATATATATAATATAAGATCAAAAGATGGTTAAAGGAGTTCCATATATTTTATTATGCGCATTTCAAAAACAAACATCATCAAGCAATAATATTTGTGTTTTCATCAGATAAAACAGGAGAACATGATATGAAGGCTAAAAAACACTTGTGGATAGTGCAGTTTTAAATCAACATATGAAAAGTGGTTTTAGATTGATGTGTGATATTGGGAAAAATATTTTATTTAGAGAGGGGGGGAAAGGATGAAAAGGGAAGGAGATGAGAGGGAGAGATGGGTGATAGAGAGAAAGAGATAGTTTTTATAACTGAGAGGAGATATATTTTTTACATAGAGAGGTTGAAAACCGTTGGAAGATACTGTATAAATTAAAAATTTTGAAAATTAACGAAGGGAGGATATGTGCGAGGAAAAAATATTTTATTTAGGGAGGGGGGGGGGTGGAAAGGATGAAAAAAAGGGGGAGTAGATGAGAGTGAAGGTGGAGAGGGAGAGATGGGTGATAGAGAGAAAGAGATAGTTTTTATAACTGAGAAAAAGATATATTGTTTTAATATAGAGAGGTTGGGAACCGTTGGAAGATAATGTATAAATTAAAGGAATTTGAAAATTAACGAAGGGAAATTATGTTATGAAGATAGAGAGAAAAAAATAATAATTGTGGGTGAATATTCTAACGTCAAAAGAAGAAATGTATGTATTGTGGCAATTTCAAAATTAGCGAAGAGAAAAATTGTTAAGGTTTGTGTGTAGAAGGATTTGAGAAAAATAATGTGAAGTTAAAGTTTGTATATTGATTGAATTGATAATATGTGCGAATAAAGAGTTAATATGTATTAATAATGAGTTCGTTGATGGGGAGAAAAAAAAATAATAATAAATTAAGGATGAAATTGAGATTAAAAAGATTTATGATAGAGAGAAAAAATAATAATGATTGCGGATGAATATTCAAATGTTAAAAACAAAATGTTATGATTTTACGAGAAGATAGAATGAGGGTAATGAGTAAACGAGTATTATAGAGTGTATAATGCCCTTTAAAGTAAGGTAGATGGGTATATTTTAAAGAGGTGTATGTATATGTGCCTTTGAGAAAAGATTCTAAATTGATAAAGAATTGAATATTAACTGTATACTTTGTGAAAAGTTCTATGGAATTTATGCAGGCAGATAGAAAACAAATCTGAGCGTCTATTTATTATAGAATCTAGGTTAGAGATAATGGTAAATTTTTCATTTAGGCAGAGATTACAGATTTTAGATAGAGAGCTGTTCAAGTATGAGGATGCAGAAGAAATCTTCTTCCAAAAGATGGTATATTTAATGTTTTTGTCTTTTAAGGACCATATGAGTTCTGAGAGAGCAGTGTTAGTTCTTTTAAGTTTGTATTTGAAAGATGAATGATGATTATAGAGACGAGCTTTAAAAGAGGTGGAAGTGGAGCCAAAATAGGTGAAGGAATTGGTGCTAGTTATAATTTTACATTCATAAATTAGGTTTTTATCGAGGCAATGGTTGTTGAGAGGACATTTATTTTTAATGCGGCAGTTGCAATTAGAGAGATTATTAATGAGTGATCTAGTGTTATCTATAGAAGGAATTGGATTGGAGAAGTTGTTTGCGATAGGAATAATAGGAATAATAGTTTCTTGATTTAGAGTTGGATTATGAACATTTAGCGAAGTTGTGTTTGACGTTGTATTTGGGTTTACAGAAGTTAGCCTAGGGTTTACAATGACGTCGGGAGTACTATTATTGTTATTATGAAATTCAATATTGGAAGGAAGAGATTTAGTATTTAATATTTTGTTGTTGTGTTTAGAGATGATGTTGGAAATATTGGAGGATGTAGAGTACGAAAATTTGATGGTGTGTTTGTTAAATATTTTACTATAGATATGTGAGTGAGGGAAGCATTTATTTAAGGCACTAAAAAATAATTTAGGAATATTGTTATTAATAGAGATGGAGAAAGGAGCATTATACCAGATTATGTTTTTGTATCTAGGTCTTTTATTAAAATTATTGGAATGGTCATGATTAATTATTCTACTGTAAGTTTTTCTAGAATTTGTTTCTTTATTATATTTGATTTTATCTGGATAGCCGGCTTTAGAAAGTGCGTTATTATAGTAATTGGCGTTAGCATCAAAGATGTTTTTATTAGAAGATATGTTAGATATTCTATTCCCAATATTATTAACTATAGCATTCTTGATATTGGTAGGATGGTTAGATTTAAAGTTAACATAATTAAGGTTCTCATTGTTTTTATGGTAAGGGTAATATAGGCCAGTGTCAAGATTAAGAGATACATCCAAGAAATTAGCTAGTTTGATACTATTATCAAATTCAATTTTTAGGTTATGTTGGTTAAAGAGATTACGTATATTGTTCTTAATAATATTAAGTTTAACTATATTGCAATTTCCCCCCCCCCTCTCTAAATAAAATATTTTTCCCAATATCACACATCAATCTAAAACCACTTTTCATATGTTGATTTAAAACTGCACTATCCACAAGTGTTTTTTAGCCTTCATATCATGTTCTCCTGTTTTATCTGATGAAAACACAAATATTATTGCTTGATGATGTTTGTTTTTGAAATGCGCATAATAAAATATATGGAACTCCTTTAACCATCTTTTGATCTTATATTATGCATACTCCAGTCCCACAAACTGTAGAGTGCTTCTTATCCGATATCTGCATTGCTTTATTGTACTACAATAAAACTCACCTCCTACATATATATATATATATATATATATATATATATATACATACATATATATATATATATATATATATACATACATATATATATGTATATATACATATATATGTATGTATATATACATATATATATATATACATATATATGTATATATACATATATATATATATATATATATACATATATATATATATATATATATATATATATATATATATAATATAAGATCAAAAGATGGTTAAAGGAGTTCAATATATTTTATTTAGAGAGGGGGGGGAGAGAAAAGGATGAAAAGGGAAGGAGATGAGAGGGAGAGATGGGTGATAGAGAGAAAGAGATAGTTTTTATAACAGAGAGGAGATATATTTTATATAGAGGGGTTGAAAACCGTTGGAAGATACTGTATAAATTAAAAATTTTGAAAATTAACGAAGGGAGGATATGTGCGAGGAAAAAATATATATTATATTTAGGGAGGGGTGGGGGTGGAAAGGATGAAAAAAAGGGGGGAGATGAGAGTGAAGGTGGAAAGGGAGAGATGGGTGATAGAGAGAAAGAGATAGTTTTTATAACTGAGAAAAAGATATAATGTTTTAATATAGAGAGGTTGGGAACCGTTGGAAGATAATGTATAAATTAAAGGAATTTGAAAATTAACGAAGGGAAATTATGTATGGAGATAGAGAGAAAAAAATAACGAATGGAGATTATGTATGGAGATAGAGAGAAAAAAATAATAATTGTGGGTGAATATTCTAACGTCAAAAGGAGAAATGTAGGAATTTTAAAATTAGCAAAGAGAAAAAGTTTGTGTAGAAGGATTTGAGAAAAATAATGTGAAGTTAAAGTTTTTATATTGAATTCATATGTATTAATAATGAGTTCGTTGATGGGGAGAAAAAAATAATAATAAATTAAGGATGAAATTGAGATTAAAAAGATTTATGATAGAGAGAAAAAATAATAATGATTGCGGATGAATACTCAAAATGTCAAAAACAAATGTTATTGTTTTACGAGGAGATATAATGAGGGTGATGAGTAAACGGGTATTATAGAGTGTATAATGCCCTTTAAAGTAAGGTAGATGGGTATATTTTAAAGAATATATGAGTATATATTAAAAAAATATATAATAATAAATTAAGGATGAAATTGAGATTAAAAAGATTTATGATAGAGGGAAAAAAAATAATAATGATTGCGGATGAATATTCAAAATGTCAAAAACAAATGTTATTGTTTTACGAGAAGATAGGATGAGTAAACGAGTATTATAGAGTGTATAATGCCCTTTAAAGTAAGGTAGATGGGTATATTTTAAAGAGGTGTATGTGTATGTGCCTTTGAGAAAAGATTCTAAATTGATAAAGAATTGAATATTAACTGTATACTTTGTGAAAAGTTCTATGGAATTTATGCAGGCAGATGGAAAACAAATCCGAGCGTCTATTTATTATGGATTCTAGGTTAGAGATAATGGTAAATTTTTCATTTAGGCAGAGATTACAGATTTTAGATAGAGAGCTGTTCAAGTACGAGGATGCAGAAGAAATCTTTTTCCAAAAGATGTTATATTTAATGTTTTTGTCTTTTAAGGACCATATGAGTTCTGAGAGAGCAGTGTTAGTTCTTTTAAGTTTGTATTTGAAAGATGAATGATGATTATAGAGACGAGCTTTAAAAGAGGTGGAAGTGGAGCCAAAATAGGTGAAGGAATTGGTGCTAGTTATAATTTTACATTCATAAATTAAGTTTTTATCGAGGCAATGGTTGTTGAGAGGACATTTATTTTTAATGCGGCAGTTGCAATTAGAGAGATTATTAATGAGTGATCTAGTGTTATCTATAGAAGGAATTGGATTGGAGAAGTTGTTTGCGATAGGAATAATAGGAATAATAGTTTCTTGATTTAGAGTTGGATTATGAACATTTAGCGAAGTTGTGTTTGACGTTGCATTTGGGTTTACAGAAGTTAGCCTAGGGTTTACAATGACGTCAGGAGTACTATTATTGTTATTATGAGATTCAATATTGGAAGGAAGAGATTTAGTATTTAATATTTTGTTGTTGTGTTTAGAAATGATGTTGGAAATATTGGAGGATGTAGAATACGAAAATTTGATGGTGTGTTTGTTAAATATTTTACTATAGATATGTGAGGGAGGGAAGCATTTATTTAAGGCACTAAAAAATAATTTAGGAATATTGTTATTAATAGAGATGGAGAAAGGAGCATTATACCAGATTATGTTTTTGTATCTAGGTCTTTTATTAAAATTATTGGAATGGTCATGATTAAATATTCTACTGTAAGTTTTCCTAGAATTTGTTTCTTTATTATATTTGATTTTATCTGGATAGCCGGCTTTAGAAAGTGCGTTATTATAGTAATTGGCGTTAGCATCAAAGATGTTTTTATTAGAAGATATGTTAGATATTCTATTTCCAATATTATTAACTATAGCATTCTTGATATTGGTAGGATGGTTAGATTTAAAGTTAACATAATTAAGATTCTCATTGTTTTTATGGTAAGGGTAATATAGGCCAGTGTCAAGATTAAGAGATACATCCAAGAAATTAGCTAGTTTGGTACTATTATCAAATTCAATTTTTAGGTTATGTTGGTTAAAGAGATTACGTATATTGTTCTTAATAATATTAAGTTTAACTATATTGCAATTTAGGATAGTAAAGAGTCCATCGTCACGATAAATTCCACCGCGGAGTTGAGGAATTTTCCGACTCAAAGAGTTCAAAATGAAGATACCAATTAAATCAGTCAATTGGGATGAATCGGATGCTCCCATTGTGATGTCGAAGTTGTTAGAGGTATCGGCTCTGGTCCCATATTCGTTGTTGAACTCTAGGATGGTTTTACGTGCGGTGAGGATGA
>OZ024748.1:35836266-35843766 GCA_964016885.1 Eledone cirrhosa | reverse complement strand
ATATATTGCATATATACACACACATAGACACAAACACACATATATACACCCACACACACTCTCAAATATATAGCATATATACACACACATAGACACACACACACATATATACACCCATACACATTCTCAAGTATATACTATATATACACAGACTTAGACACAAACACACATATATACACCCACACACACTCTCAAATATATAGCATATATACACACACATAGACACAAACACACATATATACACCCACACACACTCTCAAATATATAGCATATATATACACAGATAGACACAAACACACATATATACACCCACACAATCTCAAATATATAGCATATATACACACACACAGACACAAACACACATATATACACCCACACACTCTCAAATATATTGTATATATACACACACATAGACACAAACACACATATATACACCCACACACACACTCAAATATATAGCATATATACACACACATAGACACAAACACACATATATACACCCACACAAACTCTCAAATATATAGCATATATACACACACATAGACACAAACACACATATATACACCCACACACACTCTCAAATATATAGCATATATACACACACATAGACACAAACACACATATATACACCCACACACTCTCAAGTATATAGCATATATACACACAAATAGACACAAACACACATATATACACCCACACACTCTCAAATATATAGCATATATACACACACATAGACACAAACGCACATATATACACCCACACACTCTCAAATATATAGCATATATACACACACATAAACACAAACACACATATATACACCCACACACTCTCAAATATATAGCATATATACACACACATAGACACAAACACACATATATACACCCATACACACTCTCAGATATATAGCATATATATACGCACATAGACACAAACACACATATATACACCCATACACACACTCAAATATATAGCATATATACACACACATAGACACAAACGCACATATATACACCCACACACACTCTCAAGTATATAGCATATATACACACAAATAGACACAAACACACATATATACACCCACACACACTCTCAAATATATAGCATATGTACACACACATAGACACAAACACATATATATACACCCACACAATCTCAAATATATAGCATATATACACACACATAGACACAAACACACATATATACACCCACACACTCTCAAATATATAGCATATATACACACACAGACACAAACACACATATATACACCCACACACACTCTCAAGTATATAGCATATATACACACACATAGACACAAACACACATATATACACCCATACACACTCTCAAATATATAGCATATATATACGCACATAGACACAAACACACATATATACACCCATACACACTCTCAAGTATATAGCATATATACACACACATAGACACTCACACACATATATACACCCACACACTCTCAAATATATAGCATACATACACACACATAGACACAAACACACATATATACACCCACACAGACTCTCAAGTATATACTATATATACACACACTTAGACACAAACACACATATATACACCCACACACACTCTCAAATATATAGCATATATACACACACACAGACACAAACACACATATATACACCCACACACTCTCAAATATATAGCATATATACATTCACATAGACACAAACACACATATATACACCCATACACACTCTCAAATATATAGCATATATACACACACATAGACACAAACACACATATATACACCCATACACACTCTCAAGTATATAGCATATATACACACTTAGACACAAACACATATATACACCCACACACACTCTCAAATATATAGCATATATACACACACACAGACACAAACCCACATATATACACCCACACACACTCTCAAGTATATAGCATATATACATACACATAGACACAAACACACATATATACACCCACACACACTCTCAAATATATAGCATATATACACACACACAGACACAAACCCACGTATATACACCCACACACACTCTCAAGTATATAGCATATATACACACACATAGACACAAACACACATATATACACCCACACACACTCTCAAACATATTGCATATATACACACACATAGACACAAACACACATATATACACCCATACACACTCTCAAATATATAGCATATATACACACACATAGACACAAACACAAATATATACACCCACACACACTCTCAAGTATATAGCATATATACACACACATAGACACAAACACACATATATACACCCACACACTCTCAAATATATAGCATATATACACACACAGACACAAACACACATATATACACCCACACACACTCTCAAATATATAGCATATATACACACACATAGACACAAACACACATATATACACCCATACACACTCTCAAGTATATAGTATATATACACACACATAGACACAAACACACATATATACACCCACACACACTCTCAAATATATAGCATATATACACACACATAGACACAAACACACATATATACACCCATACACACTCAAGTATATAGTATATATACACACACAGACACAAACACACATATATACACCCACACACTCTCAAATATATAGCATATATACACACACATAGACACAAACACACATATATACACCCACACACACTCTCAAGTATATAGCATATATATACACTCATAGACACAAACACACATATCTCTCTCTCTCTCTCTCTCTCTATATATATATATATATATATATATATATATATATATATATGTATACATACTGATGTATTATAAAATTGTATATGATTATATTTTACTCAATCACACTATTATAGAGTGATTAATCGAAGGATTATGAACCAGAAACTCAACTTAAGATGGCGGATTTACAAATATTTTGAATAAATACAATTTTTTCCTCAATTCCATGAAACAACATAAAAATATAACAGAATAGAATTAAGGAAAAAAACAGTAAAAGTTTAGAATAGACGAACAGTAAAAACACTGAGTAAGGTTAAGTTCACCGATCCACCACTATTACCACCGCCACTACTACTACAACTACCACCACTACCACCACCAATACCACCACCACCACTACTACTACCACCATAAATAAAATATGTTTCATGTTAATCCTAGTTCTTTTACACAGCTCCTGTATATATATGTGTATGTGTTTGTAAATAATATGTATATGTGTATGCATGAATATATGAGTGTTTATACATATACATACACACACACATATATATATTCACTTATATATATACCCATATCCATATATATACCCATATCTATATATATATATATATATATATATATATATATATATATATATATATATATATATATATATATATATATAAGCAGATATGAATGATATATAATTCGTTTATAAAACAATCAAATGTTTTCCTTTATTTTCTCTTATGCAATACATCATATTCCAGTTTTTCTTTAACTGTTTAAGAATCAAGATTACTAACAGAACAACCAAGAAATATTATCTGAGGTTAACATTTAACGGGTGATCCTGATATCATTAGTATTATTATCATGGCAGAATCGGTAGAGTGTCGGACAAGAGGCTTTGTGGCATATAGTTACGGTCCTTTACATTTTGAGTTCAAATCCCGCTGAGGTTAGCTTTGCCTTTCATCCTTACGAGGTTGATGAAATAAAATACCAGTAATGTACTGGGGTCGATTTAATCAACTTTCCCCTTCCCTGAAATTGTTGGCCTTGTGCTTAAATCAGAAATCATTATTATTATTATGGGGGGTGGATTGGCAGTATCGGTAGAGGGTCGGACGCCATGCTTTCCAGCATAGTTACATCCCTTTACGATCTGAGTTCAAATCCCGCCGAGGTTGACTTTGCCTTTCATCCTTACGGGGTCGATAAAATAAAGTACCAGTAATGAACTGGGTAATTGCTGGCCTTGTGCCTAAAGTATAAACAATTATTATTATTATTGTTATCGGTGAATTGGCAGTATCGGTAGAGGGTCGGACGCCATGCTTTGACGCATAGAGTTACGGCCCTTGCCATTCTGAGTTCAAATCCCGCCGAGGTTAACTCTGCCTTTCATCCTTACGGGGTCGATAAAATAAAGTACCAGTAATGTACTGGGTAATTGCTGGCCTTGTGCCAATAGTAGAAACAATTATTATTATTATTGTTATCATGTTATTGGATTTGTTGTGTTTTTTTTTCTTGTTGTTAACGGGAAAGGTGAGCAGTTTTCTTAGGTGTGGCGGTTATGGCGAAAGAGCTTTGGTGGGGACATATTAGTGAATGGACTGAAGACAGATACATTCCTCCTAGGTCAGACTCTCACCGACTTTTTCAAGTTTCATCCTGGAAAGGAAGATGAGGGTGGAGAGTGTGGTGCTCTCGTCCAGGTGGGTGACAGTAAAGTCAATGGTAAGTATGGAACTATTCTTAGCTAGTGCCGTCTAGGTCAAACTACAACATTTGGAAGAGAGTACTCTCACTTTTCTGAGAGTATGGAATACTATATTATTCAATGTATCATTTCCGTTCTCACAGATGTTATCTGAGGAAGTCTGGCTGCTTTTTCTAGCAGATCGTGTGACCACGTAGCAATTATTGAGTTGCCATTTTTGAACGATACAACTGGCCATGTAATTGATCTACATTTGACATTAGAAATGCCGAGTTAGTTTATGACCTCTCTTCTTGCCAATATAAGCTTTAAAGCAATGCTGCAGTTGTTTGTAACTCAACTGAAAGAGAAAACTGCTGAGCTGTCGATTATCGAACATTAATAGAAGAGAAACCAGAAACAATGATAGAATTTGGTATAAACTGTTTCAATCTTTTGGATCAATTTCAAAACAGGTTTCGAAATTTCGAGAATTATGAACAATATAAACGTGAGACTCCTTTTGATGCCCACTGAAGCTCTTCTTCTTTCAACTCGAGTGAATATATTAACAAATGGCGAATACTTTGATGTTCAAATTTAATAGGTTTCTATTTTGGAAGATTTTTGTTTTTTTTAATCCTAGGAAATAGAAACAAATTTCCTCATATCACGGCCCAGCATTGGAAAAGCGTATCAATATTTTCTTTCTTTTTCTCCGACCTAAATATATGAACAATTTTTTGTCAACTTTAACTTTATCGCATAACTATTTGAATGCTAAAGTTACGGAGAAGCAATTTTATTTAACATCGCTGATTTTTCTAAAGCCAGGTAGATGTTACTTTCATGTTAAGATACCAGGGTAAAATATTTCATTGAAGTGAAAACTTTTGGTGCTTCGGTGTTTAAAACATGACACATATGGTTAATTAATGTATCATAATGGTTTAATCAATATTCTTTGATATATGTTCATATCAATAATTTGTAAAACCAAACATTCATCATTTGTCTTAGCACAGGTGAGGTTCTAAGAATTCTCATATTCTTGAAATTCTTCCCTGATAATTATGAACTTCCCTATTCCTGGAGTAAAAGAATTTTAAAACCTGTCGGAGCCCATCTCATCTCTATGTTTGAAAGCAGCAGATTTCTTCCAGAGAAGGATAGAGAAAGTGAGGGAATTGAAGTAAGAAAGAGATATAGAGGAACAACCGACCTCAGTAGTAGACTGGTAATTTCTTTTATTGACCTTGAACTGATGAACGGTAAAGTTGACCTCGGTGGGATTTGATCTCAGAGAGTAGAGGGATGGAACTAATACTACAATGTATTCTATCCAACGTTCTAACAACTCTGTCAATACTGCTTATACTGAAGTTTTGCTGTGGTTAAAAGAGATGTCGATTGGTTTAACTTTATATCTAAAATATTTACTTGATTATTACACTTCTTAACGCATCATAACCTATAATAACATATAACATATTATAACGTATTAAATTGATTTCCATTGAAACTTCTCTGTATTTCTGTTAAATAATTAGAGGAAAATGGCGACTTTCATGTTACTTTCAGCACCATTTTATCCTCTTTATGTTCACTTGAGTGATTCTGAATCTAAACACCGCCAATAATGGACAATCTGAATTACACCTCGCCTGATAAGAAACGTACTTAAATGTTTCACCCTCTCCTATATATACACATACACAGACACACAGACACACACACTCATTTATATATATATATATATATATATATATATATATAATACGCATATGTTTATTGTATATAAACGTGTTATATATTTATATATGTCTTCATGTATACCTCTATATGCGTGTGTGTGTGTCTGTCTGTCTGTCTGTCTGTCTGTCTGTCTGTCTGTCTATCTGTGTGTGTGTTATTTATGCCATAAAAGCACCGTTTCTCGCCATCTTTAATCAGGCATATAATGAGGGACACGCGAGGAAACACACACGCACACATATAGTCAGACACACACACACTCACACATAGATACTCTCACACACACACACACATATATACTCTCATACACACACACACACACACTCTCTCTCACACACACACCCACTCACTCACACACGCACACGCACATATATACTCTCATACACACACACACACACTCTCTCTCTCACACACACACCCACTCACTCACACACATACACACGCTCAGACGTAGAGGCACGCTTTCCTAGATTAACGCCAACTGACAGACCCATCAATCGTGTTCTCCAAACTAAAATATGATTTACTTCAATAACTGTTGATGTTGATATCTTCACTGTTAACACTCTCAATCTACTTAACACAATCACCTGACCTAGTATTGATTACCATTTACTTTATCAAAATATCGAACTACGTAGGGTGCCTTGGAGCAGTTGTTCAGTTGTCTGTTCTGTACGTACGTCTTCCATTCACAGATCAAACTGTTTCTTAACTTATATTTATCGTTCACCTTTTTTAAATAAAGGTCGACATAGTTTCACAATTTGTTGGAGGTAAATGAAGGAGCCTTTTACCTGGTCACTCTGTCTGCTAGAAATAGAAACCACCTTACTTCTATCACGGTCTAACGTCTGTAAATTGGAAGAACAGATTAAACAATGTAGAATGGGTTTGAGAACGTGTCCCCGCGGTCAGGAATGACATCGGATGAAACAGCAACAATAACAACAACAACAACAATAACAATAACAATAATAACAGCAGCAGTAACTTTAACAAAACCCAACAACAATAATAACAACAGCAGCAGCAGCAGCAACAACAATACCACCAACAACATCAATAACAACAACAACACCACCAACACCACCACCACCGCCACCACCGCCAACAACAACAATACAACGAACAACACCACCACCAACAACAACAACACCACCACCACCACCACCGCCAATAACAACAACAACAACAACACCACCACCAACAACACCACCACCAACACCACCAACAACAACAACAACACCAACAACACCACCACCACCAACAACAACAACAACACCACCACCACCGCCAACAACAACAACAACACCACCAACT
>OZ024748.1:35831266-35833766 GCA_964016885.1 Eledone cirrhosa | reverse complement strand
ATATTCCCCTCTCTATAATTTAACTGCTTTACTCTCTGTCTCTCTTCACTCCCTATATGACAACACTGCAGAGAGAGAAACAATGTATATGATCAAATGGAGCGTTCCGTATATTCTCCCCTCTATAATTTAACTGCTTTACTCTCTCTGTCTCTCTTCACTCCCTATATGACAACACTGCGGAGAGAGAAACAATGTATATGATCAAATGGAGCGTTCCGTATATTCCCCCTCTCTATAATTTAACTGTTTTACTCTCTCTGTCGCTCTTCACTCCCTATATGACAACACTGCAGTGGAGCGTTCCGTATTGAGCGTTCCGTATTACCATACGGCTTATCTGGGGCATTTTCAATCGGCTTATTGCAAATAACAACCCGCAAAATAACACTTCATATAACAGATTAATGCTATAGACATATGAATCGGAATGTAACCCCTGAACTTTTTCCTGGGCAAAATTATTCGAACAGACATGACCTAATTGCCAGACTGTTCAGACTGAAACTGGCTAAACTCATGGCTTTAATCAAAAAGGTCAGGTATTTGGGGCTGTAAAATGTGACATGTTCACCGTCGAATGGCAAAAACGAGGGCTGCCACATGCTCACATTTTGATTTGGTTAGCTGATAAAATCAATTAAAATGCCATAGACAGCTTCATTTCGGCTGAAATCCCTAACCCAGCAACTGACCAGGAATTACATGACATCGTCAAAGCTAACATGGTCCGTGTGCGTCGGGTCCTAATGGGCATCACACGTGTGTGAAAGGCGGGTCGTGCAGTAAGGGATACCCCAACAAATTTGTTGACGAGACTCAGACTGGTGGCGATGGGTACCCCCTGTACAGGCGGAGACGGCCAGAGAACGGTGGCTTCACCACAACAGTAAAGGGAGGTCAAGTCGACAATAGATGGGTGGTCCCTCACTGCTCGCTTCTCTTGAAGATCTTAAACGCCCACGTCAACGTTAAGTTTTACAACTCCGTCAAGTCTATAAAATACATATGCAAATATGTAAATAAGGGCTCTGATGGGGTCACAGAATACCTGGTGGGGCGGTACATCAGTAGCAATTAAGCTTTTTGGCGCCTATTTGGTTTCCCCCTACACCAACGGCACCCCGCCATCGTACAGCTTGCGGTACATTTGGAAAATGGGCAAAGAGTTTACTTTACGGACCAAACCGCCGCGAAGCTGGCCGCCGATCCGAAAGAGACCACTCTGACAGGTTTCTTCAAACTTTGCCAGTTCGATACATTTTCGCAAACAATTGTGTACCCCCAGGTTCCATCCGACTTTATATGGTCGAAAAACACTTGGGTGTGAAGAAAGTCAGGTCAGGCTGTTGAAAGACATCCTGGTGTAAAATTTGACAGCTGTCTTGGAAGGGTTTACACTGTGCCCCCAAGTCAGCATGAGTGCTTTCATCTCCGCCTTCTTCTGCATGAAGTTGTAGGCCCACAAAGTTTTCAGGACCTCAAAACTGTTGATGGAGAAATATGTGATACGTACCGGGAAGCCTGCTTTAAGCGTGGTCTTTTGGAAGATAATTAGCAATGGGATTCCACTTTAGCAGAGGGTCTTTGTTGAAATCACCTAAAGGTCTATGGGAACTCTTTGCCATTTTGCTTCAAAAGTGTGAATTGGGTGATCCCAAATCTTTATCGGTCAAGTACAGAGACTTCATGTCTGAGGATTTCCTCCGCCTGGCTCATCTGCAGTATCCTTCAGTGGAAGTTTCTTACAACGGCATTATCTACCACAGGGCACTCATTGACATCGAGGACGCCCTCCTCGACATGGGTGGGAGTGAATTGGCGACGTATGGCTTTCCGTCAACCGTCACAGATGAAGCAAACACGTTGGCCCCGGATTTGTTGCGGGAAACAGCATATGACATCGAATTTCTTTCCCAATACTTAGAGGAAAATGAGCCCAAACGTCTGTCGGACCAAAGGTTGGCCTATTTAACTATCATTGACGCGGTTCAAAATCAGACTGGAGGTATTTACTTTCTCGATGTTCCTGGGGGTACCGGAAAAACTTTTGTAACAAAATTGATTCCCGCTAAGATTCGTCAGGAGAAAAAATTTGCGTTGGCCGTTGCATCGTCCGGGATCGCTGCTACTTTGCTGTCGAGAGGCAGGATAGCACATTTAACCTTTAAACTCCTCTTGGATTTGGTAAAAACTGAGACACCAACATGCAATATCGGCAAGAGCTTACACGAAGCTCTGGTTCTCAAAGAATGTTGCCTCGTTGTTTGGGATGAGTGCACAATGGCACACAAGGGTGCCCTTGAGGCATTGGACAAGACCCTGAAAGACATTAGGGATTCTACGGCTCCTATAGGTGGCGTAACCCTTCTGCTGTCAGGGGATTTTCGGCAAACGCTGCCTGTCATCCCCAAAAGGACAAGAGCTGATGAAGTGCGTGCCTGCCTTAAGTCGTCCACGTTGTGTCCCAGGTGAAGCGTTTTTACCTGAGCACAAATAT